>OX235271.1:203485529-204085529 GCA_944472155.2 Trichobilharzia szidati
AGCCAGTGTGTCACAAAGAATATTTCCAACAGCCTGTTGCAGACCTTTATCAACAACTGTCTTCACTGGCTCTATACTGAAGATCGGATGGCCGGAAAGAAAGAATCACCAACAAGAAAGTATGGGAACAAACAAAACAAGAACCAGTCGCCTCACAAATATGCAGGAGAAAGTGGAGATGGATTGGACACTCGCTGAGCTGAGGAGGCCGTTTGGCGACATCGCGCGTCAGGCCATAGCTCGAGTGGAACCCGAAATGGAAGCGGTGAGTGGGATGTCAGTGCAAGGGTGACATGGAGGAGATCGTGTGAAGAGGAGTTGAAACAGTATGGACTAACATGGATGCAGGTGAAAAGTACAGTAGAAGACAGAAGCAAGTGGAGACGTTGAAGCAGTTGAAGCCCTATGTTCCACTAGGAACCCGAGGGAACAATAATAATAATAAATCCTCGATATAGAGGCACTGCTACCTAACGTAGTCAACGCCATCAACGAATCTCTAACTGATATCAATGCATGACAAAACCCACATTGAGATTAGACAAAATCCCTGCAAAAGTGCAAATCTCATTATTAACAAATCAGTTCATCCTGTTAATATTAGTTTTGTTATGACTGAACTGAACTGAATAAACCCGTCGCTACTTTGTTATGTCTGCGCCTGTTAATTACGCTAACGGTAATGAACTCGACTGGTACGCTAATACGTCTATTTGTCCGCTGTACCTTCCGATTCACTGAGCCATGCAAATGTCAAAAAACAAAGGCTGGCCTGTGACTGTAAGATAGTGTATTATTCCTCTTAAGAAACAACCCATGATATTTATCCATTTTCTTTACCATAATAAAGTCGGCTCACAGCCTTGAGAATGGATTGTTCTTATTGGCTTGCAGTGGCTATTCTCATTGGTTGGCGGTCCGACAAAGTCCAAGGTGAGACAATGAATTGATCTCAACACACTAAATCACAATATGCGTGAGAAATGATACATTCACATAGTAACTCCATCACACAAGTTTCCACAAAAATAATAGTGACGTGGCTTACTGTGACTTTTATGAGAGTGTTGTCATAATGTGTATTCAAGCTAACTTTCAATGTATCACGAAGATCAGTATTTGAGTTAAGCTTTACCAATAACTGAATGTCCACAACATCATTCCTTACATTTTATTTCCCTGAGAACATCAGTGTAAACAACAGAGATTAAACCTCTTTCCAGGGGAAAAATATGATACACCTATGAAGAGTCCTTCAAAATATGCTAATGCTGTGACAGATAGGTAAGAATTTTACTACCATAGACATCTATATTCATTTAGACAAAACTCTAAAGTCACTTCAATCAAGCCTCGTTGTTGTCCCTTTGACTTTGAGGTCACAAAACACTAGTGCTGTTTCAGATTCAGAATATATTAAGGTTTTTGATGGACGAAGATATCCCCAGTGAGGCTAGCACACAGCACCAATCATTTCAAATGTCAAACTTTTTTCAACTAGCCTACTGAATCAAGACAGGAATGTCTTTTGCAGTGGAGATCAGTTATTAGAGTTATTATTACTCATTAATACTATGTGCAGTTATTACTGCTCGTATTCACTGGAAAAAAAGACTGCTTTCGACACTGTCACAAAGAATGTTAAGTTACATTGATCAACTATTTTATTTGATTATGATTATGACAATGTGGCTGTTAATTCTTAATTGAACATGAATCATGTTTTCTTTGTATTAAGCTTTATACTACTTATTAATAACAAGTAGCTTATTTTTAGACAAAGCAATAAGAAGACGTAATTTGTCCGAAAGTATGTATTAAAAGACACATTTGAACTTGTTAATTATCTTGATGATATTAATATTATGGATAAAAATATGTATTCTTTTGATGTAAACTCTTTATTCATTAATGTGCCTTTACTTAAAGCAATTGACATTTTGTGTGATTACATTTCCATACACAATTTTCTAATCCCGTATGTTACATCTTATTTAAGGGATTTATTACTTCTGTGTACTAGCAATGTTAGGTTTACATTTGAAGACGATTGTTTCCGCCAGGTTGATGGTGTTGCTATGCAAAGTCCGCTAGGGCCCCTTTTAGCAGATATCTATATATCGGACACTGAGAGTTTATCGGAGGATTTAATCGAAAATGTGCCACTTCATAGAAGGTAGGTAGACGACACTGTAATCATAAGTGATAAGCCTTGTTCTGCCACCTCAATTTCAAATCGAATGAATGAAGTTCAGAATAGCATATCACTTACGTCTGTAGAAGAGGAAGACAATTGTTTATCTTTCCTAGACATATTGCTTAGTCGATGGCTTGATAGATCAATAAAACGATCTATTTATAGAAAACCTACGTGGACAGGACAGTATCTTAATTATCAGAGTTTCTGCCCTGTTCGGTACAAAACAGCCTTAATGAGACGCCTCTTCAGTAGAATCCAACGAATATGCACTGAAGACACACTTGATGAAGAAGAAAGAAAGTTGACACAAACTCTGGTTGATAATAATTATCCAGACAAGTTCATCAGGAGATATAAAGTGGTCAGAACACCAAGACCCACTCTACAACTCGCCCCTAAGAAAGACGTGTACATCAAGCTACCCTATATGGGTCATCATAACAGCTTGATAACTAGACAAAGATTGAACGCTGTTGTGGTTAAAAAGACTTTTTATGCAACTAATATCATAATGATTGAGAATGTGAAGCCAATATATCCATCCATCTAAGCCCTTCGAACATGCGAAAATTGATGTCACATCCCACTGTATTTACCAATTTGAATCTGCGTGTGGACACACATACACATAGGGAGGACTCATCGATCTCTGCAAGTAAGGGCTGGCTTCAGATCATATTCCTAAATGGCTTCAGAAGCAAATAGAATCTTCAGAACCCATTAATGGTGAGAACATGAGACCTAGCTCTTCTATTGCGAAACATATTATAGAGACAAGACATAAAATGGATGTTTACACATCTTTTAAACCCATCCATAAAACATGTTTGGGGCGTATCCTAAAGTTTGTGGAAGCCCTAGCTAGTAATTAGGAAGTTTAAACCACCTTTATGCGTTCAAAAACAATTCGTCATCACATTAAACCTTCCTTGGTAAATTTTGTTTTGATACCATAGTAGATGTACTATTACCTCTGTTATTTGGTTTAGTGATCTTCATTGTTATTTTGACCTTTTAACTTGACCTAAGTCTATTTTCTCACCTTTTAACTCTTTATTAATCTCAGATTGTTCGAAATGTGTTGTGCGCAAATACTACATTACACGATTCAGACAAATTACGTCTTCTTATTGCTTTGTCCTAAAGGGAACTAATTAGTTTAATTTTGTTTACATCACTGTTCTGTAATCATAAATGTTCATTTCCATGTAAATGAATAAATCTCATTTGATAGGTCATTATATTTTTTGTCTGTAGTAATTCTGATTCTAAGATTAAACTATACCCACTGTAGGAGTCAAATTATGTTCTACTGCATGCTTCTCTACTCCTAGTATTCTAGTGTTCTTCATTTCTGATCGTGGAAGATTTCGACTCACCTTCTTAAAAATGCTTTTGATGACAACTGTCCCAGACATACCTCATGACTTGACGCTTATCTTTTGTTATTCACTAATTCTACCCATTAATACAAGAGTATATACTACAAACAAATAAATGTATTCTGAGGTTTACGTTTAACGCAATGGTTATGCCTTATATGTATTAATTCATGAATAATCCCCATCCAGTCATTATTTGAAAACAAAACACGTAGTTTAGCGAAGAGTCTCTTTTCGGCAAATACATTCACTTAGCTGTACAGTTTCAGTGAATGAATTCGCCAAAAAAGAGACTCTTCGCTGAACTACGTGTTTTGTTTTCATTATATATTTCAAAGTTCAATTTCCAATTATCATTCTAGACTTCTTTGGAAAAGAAATCCTACAATGATCTTGTAGATCTCGTTCAATCCCCATTTTATTTTGATTGTAAACTTACACTTTTAAAGCTTTTCCATAAACATTTATCACAACTGTTTTCCCACCAGACGTTGGACCGACAACCATGACAGCATGTCGAACTTTTAAAGTATCCTGTAGTTGAGAGATTTTATTAATCTGAAATTTATTTTCAAAAAGAAACATGGAATAAGAGATTAAATATTCAATCTGAGAGAAATAATTATAAGATAGATAACATTCTACCTTGAGTTTTTCACTCCTCAAAGTTCAAAATCACTAAAAGTGATGAGACAGTTCACTTTAGCTTAGCAGTTGTATTCTAGAGATACTGATGACAAAGAAACCTAGAATAATCAAATGAAGACGTCCATGGACATCTTCTAAATGAATGGATATCCACGGAACTTCATCAAAAGACATATGCCCCCAAGCCAACCTACGAAATCGAACGCTCCCAAGGAAAGCACAAAGAAAATCTCCCTACCATATATAAAGGAAATCACTGCAACACTCTTCAAACCTTTAGGAATTGATGTCGCACACAAACCAACAAAATCACTTCACTCAGCTGGCTCTATGTCAGTCAAACGACTCAACAGCGAAAGAAGATAAAGCCAACATCATCTACAAAATAAGTTGCCTACATTGGCCAAAGTGGACGTCCCCTTCGTCTTCATATCCATGAACATAAACTAGCTGTCAAAAGACATGACATCCAATCCTTCATATCACTACATACAGACAATCACGGACATCAATTCAAATGGGGCAACGTTCAGATATTAGACAGAGGAAACACCAAGAATGCTAGAGAATTTTTAGAAGCCTGGTATTCCAGTGAATCGGCAATCAACAGACACATTGACATAGACAAAATTTACCCATCGATAAGAAGGAAATCTCATACACAAAGAGTCAAACGTCAGGTCAAGGAAACAATCAGTGCCAATACAAGTAGCCTAGAGGGTGTGAAAACACACAAAAACAACCAATCGCGTTCAAGGTCACCAGGAGAGATGACTCGTGGAGAAATCTAAAAGCTCACTTCAATTCACATTGAAGTATGCGGTGAAGATGTTGCCTAGTAGGGCAATGAATGCTTCATAAATAAACCATCCTGTTCAGAGAACACAACTACATCAAAAACTAGGTGTCCATTGTTTGATCTCTAGGAAGTAACTAATGACATGAAATTGAATTCTGTAGGTCACGTTTGCAGTGTGGTCATCATGCGAGATGGCTCACCTTCGCAGTGAACTGGGTTGGCGTAAGGTGAAGGAATCTCTGCATCTAAGTCTCCTACTTGTTAGCTGTCATCAGCATGGAGAATCTGTAACTCTAATGTCCCCTCTGAGAGTCGAACCCTTGTAACCAAGTGATACAGACAAGGTCGTTACCACTGACATATTCGGAATGACAACTAACTTCTCGTAGAACTGTACTGGGTACACTGACTAGTTGTCGGTTAAGACTGAAGTCTATCAATCATTTCTATCATTTCCACATGGATGAAATCTGGAAACAGGATATGTGTACGATGGCTCAGAATGCATAGCACGTGTGCCAGTTATCTCAAGCGATGCAACTTCAGGACCTCATTGGTGGGGATTTCATCCTTAACCAACACTCCACGCCTAAACTCGATACTACTGATCATATTGCATAACATAACTTAAGAGAGAGAACGCAGAAGCCTATAATCAGAGGCGGTGAACCATATTAAAGCTTCTACAGTCAACAGAATGAGTCGGAGGGAGTGTTTACAAATATTAAAGATTTGTCTGCGACGGGTATATTTATATATGCTCCTATTCTTTCCATTGACTTCAAAAACTGATAAATAACTGTCAGGTTAATTGTCCAGCTAGTCAGAACGATGAAGTAACAAGACAGGATATCTTTTGCATACATTTAGGCCAGATATTATTTTTACTAATACTATTATTTTAACAGTGCAATAATCACATAGAATTACTCCTACTTTTTTTCTCCTTCAAAAACTAACCTGTTCATCAACTAAAGTGTAACGATGTGATTCTAAAACTTTTTCACATGCTTCAGCCAATTTTTGTGGGACAGTAGCTGCTTCAAATTCCATACCAGGGAATAAATCTTGTACAAGTCCCATAAATAATGGTGTATCATCTTTAATTAATTTTGGTATATTTGAGTCACGTAATGCACGCATTAACAGATGATCTTCTTTGACAGTTGGATGTTCTCGTCTTATTGTACCAGCCATAAGTAAGACAGAGCGTAACGCCCTTAAACCAAAATCATAATGATATTGTTGTGATAGTTGTTCTTTAGCTAAACGATACATAGCTGTCATCTTTTTAGCTAATTCCTTGATTTCACAGAAGGAAAAAAAGAAGAAAAAGAAAGGTTAAGTACAAAGTTACGCCCACAGATATGTTTCAAAATATCAACAATCAGTCTTATCAAGAAAGAGGAATGCAGTTATTTAAGTTCATGAAAAATCCCCATTCGAACATTAATAAAGAGAAGACCAGTAGTTCAGCGAAGAGTCTCCTTTCGGCGAATTCATTTTCTTAGTTGGACAATCGCAAATATATATGGGTTATTTTGTATGGATGTGTACATTAAGTTTGGTTATTTTAACTAAACAGGTGAGAATTAGTAAGTTTTTGGTGGAGTTACGTAATACAAACAGCGTTCAGAGGAATTTGATGTTGATATAAGAGGGGTACTAACAAAAGTGATGAGTTGCCACAAACGATTGTAAAAGAAGAGTTATGTAATAACATGAATAGTTTGATGAAAGAGTTGTGCTCACGGTGTACATGGAAACAAAATAACATACGGAATTACGCAAGAGTTTTAATTAGTTAGAAAAAGGAAGCAAACAAGCAAAAGTTAAGTTAGATCAACAGAGTTGTTACCATGATAGTAGAAGCGGCTAAATAATTTTCTTTTGTATGCATAGTTCTGGTTCTTATAACTGAATGGCTACGGCTCTGCAATACAAAGAAGACGGAAACGTATTGTCTTCGGCAGGTTGTTCTTCAGTTTGTAGATTACTTTAAAGGAGGCGTTTGTTGAGATGGAATGACCAGTGGTGACGAGATGTTCGATTATTGCACTCCTTATATGGCTACAGTAAGGAAGTAGTGGCCGCATAAGGAGTGCAATAATCGAACATCTCGTCACCATTAGTCATTCCATCTCAACAAACGCCTCCTTCAAAGTAATCTACAAACTGAAGAATAACCTGCCGAAGACAATACGTTTCCGTCTTCTTTACATTGCATAAGCCCTAGCCATTCAGTTGGAAGAACCAGAGTTATGTATAGAAAAGAAAATTATTCAGCCACTTCTACTATCATAGTAAATACTCTGTTGATCCGACCTAACTTTTGCTTGTTTGCTTGTTTTTCTAACTGCTTAAAACCCTTGTATTCCTTTAAAACCGTTACGTGATTCCGTGTTTTATTTTGTTTCCATGTTCACCCTGAGCACAACTCTTTCATCAGACCATTCAAGTTATTTCAGTCTCAGATTTTACTTTTGGATTGACATCAGTCACAGAATCATTAAAAACCACAGAGCTTCGGACTGTTCATTATCACGCACTTATGATTCCACTTAGGATCAAACTCATGACCTTTGGATAACCGACTAAGCCCGTCCACAGTTTAGCAAATAACCTGGGCCCTGGCAGTCAATGACTTACCTCTGAAAACTCTCAAACTAGGACGAGACATATGTCCAGCATTGCCCACCTTTCAACGGTCCTCTAACTGATATCAGTCCATGACCGTAACAGAAATCAATCAAACCTTTGCAAAGAAACTTCAAATTTATTCAAGTAGTGAACAGCCAGGTGAATGTAACATGAGTAAGTTGCTGTAGTGAAATAACATTTGCGTCATTAATTTACTTTCAACTAAGCAAAAAATGTCTGTTTTGTTTATTCTTCAATCCACTATTTGTGTAATTGTTATTTTACGAAGCCTTTTAGTGGTCACATTAACTTGATGACAGTGTCAGCTTATTACCCACAAGTGTAAAACTCGAATGTTAACGTTATCTTAAATTGTAATGGGAAAATGCGAGAGACTTCGTAATGGTCTTTATAATCAAGGAAAGTCACATCATATGTACACACATTCAGGCATATTTATGGTTGGCTAAGTCAGACGATGATAATAAACTGTTCTGATAGGTTGTTGATTTTCTGAAGGTTACAGCTTGAGATCACTTCCTGACCACAGAGTAAGCTAGATCCAAATGTGAGAAATAAACACTTCTCCTTCTCAATAATTTAATAATTCCCATTGTAGCATTACGAACACAATATTCAACGAAGAGACTCTTTTCAACAGAGGTAGAGAATAACTTGCGGCCTGCGTAAACGATAAGCACCCCCGTCTGGCCGCTTCCATGTGCATCTATCAGTTCACCTGCTCTTGTGGAACAAGGTACATTGGCCATAGTCACAGGACGCTTTCCACACGGATTCAAGAACATATTCCAGCATTGTGTTACAAGGGAGAAAGGAAGTGTGTGCGAAGCTCTATTTTGGAACACCTGATCGACTTCTGTCACTCTGCCAACGCTGATCATGATTTTAAGATCATCTACCAAATCTATGCTGACTTGCCGCATTTTCTTCGTTATAGACTTCTAAAGACAGCTGAGGCCTTGGCAATTCAGGACTTTAAGCCAGACCTTTGTGTACAAAAGAAGTATGTACAATCCCTACTTCTGTCTTGGCCGTAGAGGGATAGACATTTATTTATTTTGTTTATTTAGTTATTCTATGTACTCTTCCCTTATTACTACTATTATTACTAATATTATTATCATTATTATTATTACTATTCTCACTCTGAATTGTTTCCACTTGAACCACTTGACACTTTAAACCCAAAATTATTAATTTTTACATTTTTATTTTTACGATATTGAATTATGTCTTATCAAATTTCACACCATGTTATGTAACATTTTATATTCGTCTACTAATCTTATAATTATGTACCCCTTTCCGACACCTATACACCTTATGTATTATTCTATATACGACATTAATTATTTTGCCACTTGACATTCAACTATGATCATAATCACAAATATTTTAATTGCATTTCATACTATTATTATTTCATGTATTCACACCTTTGACCTAATTCCCTCACCGGATATAATTTTTTAATAAAAAAACCATATATATATATATATATATATATATACGAATGTACAGCTTGATAATAAATTCGTAGTCGAAAAGAGTCTCTTCGCTGAATATTGTATTCTTAACTTCTACTTCTGTAGCCGCTGACTACTTAAAATGTTGTATTCAATTTTGGCCCCTTCCGATCAATCTGCGTCTACATATATTGCTGATAAACATTGTCATTAGCACATGCTACAAAATGAATTCCTGTTATGAGTTAAACAGAATTGTCTAAGCAGCAGGCACTCATCAGTAATCCTCACTGATAAAGTCTGTAACCTTGACATCGTCTTCAAATCTGTAGAGAGAGAAAATAATTTGATGTGAATACATTTTTGACAAGTACCACTACAAAACGAAGGTTCTCTCTGATAAACATCAACTAAGAATGATACTTCAACTTTCGAATTCCCAGCCCAGTGGTTGAAGAATGACCACCTAAACCAATGTAAGATATGGCAGTGGGCATCTCAGTATAGTAACTAAAAACACCAAACATATTCAACATCTCACAGGGATTAATAACTGTGCTTGAAGTTTGTATCGAGAAGTGCATCAGCAGCATGTAACAGACCTTAAAATTACAATTTTTTGATAAAGATTATTTCATTAAGTTGAGTTTGAGCTCATCTGTATTGTACATGGTTTGATTTGTGTCTGAGTTAGTCGAATCAGTCACCACCCCCACCTGGATTCTGGTTAGCTATCTAGGCGAATGGATAATACAAAGCAGTGGGGTATAGACGACTTTGATCTGGTCAGCAAGCATTACTGAATGATGTGAGTGTCAGTGTCTGTAAGTATGGTATGTGCTTTGCACCATCTAAGTGCAAAGTACTGTTACAAGATTGGCAGGAGCCTGTACCTGCACTCACTCTTGCGGGTGAACTGCTTGAAGTTGTTGATAAGTTTGTGTATTTGGGTAGTTGTGTGAGTGCTGGCGGAGGGGTGACGGATGAGATTTCCAACCGTATAATGAAGGCTAGGGTGGCATACATCAACTTGAGCCACCTCTGGCGCTGTCGTGACGTTAGCCTAGCTGTCAAAGGTCGGGTATACAATGCTTCGGTGCGGGCTGTCTTGCTCTACGCCTGTGAAACCTGGCCTCTCCGAGCTGAGGATGTGCGGCGACTCTGCGTATTCGATCATCGCTGTCTCCGCAGGATTGCTTGCGTTCGATGGCATCATCGCATGAGTAATTCTGAGGTTCGGCGGCGTGTGTTTGAACACAGTGGAGATCACCATTCATTGAGTGTCGTCATCTGGAAACACCAGCTCCGGTGGCTTGGACATGTGCTGCGAATGTCATCCCAGAGGCTTCCGTACAGGTCTCTGTTCGCTAACCCTGGGACGGGATGGAAAAGGCGGAGGGGTGGTCAGTCCATGACGTGGAGTCGTGGGATGAAGGATATTTGTGCTAGATTAGCATCGGTTGGTGCGTCACGACTCCCTGGTTGGGGTCCGCGAGATAGCTCGAATCGATGGCTCGAAACGTTATCGGATATGGCGAAGAATCGTAATCAATGGCGAACGTGTTGCAATTTCCTTGTTTCTTCCCTTCCTGATGATAGTTAACGAATACTGTTTGAACTTGTTAAATATGACTGTTTTCCTTCCAGATGAAGTTTTTTATCCGTTTTCTACTTATATTTTTACTTTTAATCTATGTTGTTTTATTATTATTGTGTGGCGCATCTTTCTTGGTGCCATATTGTACCAAGTTTTTTCTGCGTTTAAATAAATAATGAGTAGCTTTCAACTGTTCATTTCAAACAGTAGTGTATGCCAACATACTATTTTATTTGCTTTCCTGATTACCACTTATGTCATCAAGTAGATGACATAACGTGATCCGAATAGTTTTGACCTCTAAAGGGAATTGTGGTGAGTTTTAACCTCATATAGTATAATTTAAAAATTATGAATTTATTCAATAAATGCTTTTTTGACCCAAAATATGGATTAAAACTTGGCTAAACTGATAGACCATGGTGGAACTTTGTACAGAAATACAACCATAAATGTCATAACAATTTTAAAAAAATGTTACTAAAATCAGTAATACAAATGGCACTTACTCTGGCTGTTAAAAATCCTTGTGAAAACAGCATAATTTCACAGATATATTCTAAGTCTGGTACAATTACAACAACTGGTCGAAAGAGAGCTTTCAACGATTCCGGTAATTCTGTTCTACCAGCATAACCAGGATTCATTGTAATGAATATACCCACGCGACGATTAAGTGAGACTTCTGAACCTTCAAACTGGAAACACGCACATTTAAAATAAGAATAAAAAAATAAGAATAAAAAACTATTTATAATGCTGAATTATTATAGGAGTATTCAACTTCTAATAGTTGGGGCAGGTTTTGTGGCGGATTCCTTACTTAACTCTATGAGAAATACTACGCTTCAATAATTTATGTTCATAGGAGTGTTGACAAAGTACCGATCACACTATTATTATTATTATTATGTTATTCATCTCTTGGGTCCGGAGAGGAACACAAGACTTCAGCAGTACATCTCCATTGTACACTGTTCTTTTTATCTAGCTCCATAGCTGCCAACAAGCTCTTCTTTCCTCTTTACTTGACCTTCCCCATAACTCAAACCAAAGTAGTCGCTTCTCGCTTAAGCTCCACTCTCCAGCTTCTCTGGAATATGATGCCATTTGAAGATGTCCTCAGCGTATACCTAGTGACATTTGATCATACACTGTTAGTTTATTATTTCATTATTATTCATCCCTTAAGTGTCCAAGTGGAACATAGGGCCTCTGCAGTGCATCACTATTCCACTATTTTCTCTGCACTCTTTTTTAACAGGTACCACGATTTCCTATTCACATGGCCTCCTCAGATCCTCACTCAAACGATGGCTCCACATTCGTTGTCCATTGCCCGGTTTGAGGTGACACTTATAGGTCGAATCATACTGTATGTCTAATCCATTCCTTCTGCATATTTACTGAGAAGTAATTTCTCAGTCAGCTCACTGCACTGCCAGAGTTCCTGTCATCTGATCTTCTATAGTCAACAAACTGGGCGGCTGTTCATGAAAGTCTGCAGCAGGCTGTTGGAAATGCTTTTGATGACGCTTGCTCGAAGTTTCTCAACCATATAGAAGCATTAGCTTGACATGACTTGAAAATTTGGATCTTGTTCCTTGTGTTGAATGCTAAGTTCGGTAGATCTCCACAACAGTTTCAAAATAAACTATATGAATAAACGAATGGGGTGGCAATGGGATCACCAATATCACCAATAATAGCAGACATATCTACGGATAATTGGGAACATAAGGCTCTTAAAACGCCTAATCCTGCTCCTAGGTTACGGTGGAGATATGTGGATGACACATTCTACTGTGTTGAAATCTGAACATATCCCTCATTTTTTCCACACATATAAACTCAATAGCAGACGGAATCCAATTCACTTTTGAGTTAGAAAACGAATAGGGTGAGTTGGCCATGCTAGACTGTAGAATAAAACGAAAACAAGATGGTGGGTTAGATGGATAGTAGCATTTATAGGAAACCGACACACACTCTAATAAGTACTTAGACTTTAATTCATTCCATCCAGAAGCAGTACAGGTATGTTTAGTTAAACTTCTGCATAATCGAGCCATGAGCCTAACTAGTGGTCAGTCAGAAGATATAAATAATGAAATCAAACAAATATAGAAAATATTACTAGTGAATAACTCACTACCCACCAGAATTTATTCAGAAATGTATGAAGAATCATAGAAAAAACGAGATTAGCAATCAAGATGACAAAAAAAATAAAGAATTCAAAGCCTCTGTACTACTCCCGTATACCGAAGGAGCGTCAGAGGCCTTTTGTAGGATTCTCAATGAGGCTGGAATTAGTCAGGCTGGTATTTAAACCGATCAGCCACCTTACTCAGAGATGAACTTTGTCGGCTGAAGGACCCAAAACATCCGAAATAATATAATTTATCAAATACCGTGTAATGCTGACTATGAAGTCAATTACATAGTTCAGTCAACTAGATTATTGGAAAATAAAAATTTAGCTAGACCTAGAATAATTGACCTTGTTTAGTTAAGTAACTTAGAAAAAAGTTCAGCCATTGCATTGCATTCACCTGCATGTGCGTCGGTGGCATAACAGTTAGGACTCTCGCCGACCATGCATATGGTCCGGGGTTCGATCCCCAGCCAACACACACCTGATATCAATCGTCCGCCTGCTAAATTTGGGCTACCGATATCACATGCTGAAAATTCTATACTTGTATCAAAAACACTGTCTGGAGTCAAGCTATAATAAAAAATAAAATATAATCACAAAAGCGGGCGGGACAGCGTGAGTATTAAAGGGTAGTATAGTTAGGTGGAGAGATTGGTTAGTCACCGGTGCTTTTTTCACCGATTCAGCACTGCACACCTTCAATCGGAATGACGCAATGCCTATACTGGGGATATGGAATGTGGCGATAAACAACAAAGGGAAACTGGATAGGCAGAAGGAAAAGTATATGGATAAGACAAATTATGTAACCGAGTGACTAAATTGATATGATTATGGCCAGTAATAATTTATGCTTGAAACTGCATCATCCAGTTGTTAATACTGCATCTCTGTGTGATATTTAAAATAAACTCATCTAATATGAAATTACATTCTATCACAGTGCCCAAGTTCTACACTTGATTTTCCAATCCAGTCCCGACTGACTTTGAAATCCTCATCTGTGCTATCTGTAGTTAAAACGATGTGACCAAGATCAAGTAAGTGACAGAAACGACTTCATAGAGATTTTTCCCCGTTGGTTTGTTTGCTATCGCTGGCTGGACATCTTTGTTACCCCTCGCTTATCTATATCCACCTAAAGTCCTCCCGATTTTCACTTCTTCTTCTTTAGACAAATTCTTGGTTTTCACTTACACATCTTTGACTTTATGAGATACAAGACAACCTGATCACTAAGAAAACTTCAAAGTACACAGCTCACCATTCAGTGATAATAAACTTTTACTAAACTTTAAAGCACTCCTGCTGGTTACTTTATTCAGTCGAAATGTTTTACTTTCTCATCACATGTGCACTCCGCAAACTTGCCGTGATACTTTTTTTATTTGGTTTTGTTTTGTTCTCTCAGTTGGATGGTTTAATTATAAAGCTTAAAATTGTCCTTCTATACATCATCTGTTTAGAGCACCGAATGCAGCTGATTTTCACACCCTAATTTTTAGCCTGTAAACATATTTCCAACAGGTTGCAGACCTTTATCAACAACTATCTTCGCTCTATACTCAAGATCAGATGGCCGGAAAGAATCACCAACAAGAAACTATGGGAACAAACAAAACAAGAACCAATCGCTCAGCAACAAACAATATGCAGGAGAAAGTGGAGATGGATTGGACACTCGCTGAGGAAGCCACGCTGGGCGACATCGCACGTCAGGCCATAGCTCGAGTGGAACCCGAAAGGGAAGCAGCGAGTGGGACGTCAGTGCAAGGGTGACATGGAGGAAATCGTGTGAAGAGGACTAACATGGATGAAGGTGAAAAGTACAGCAGAAAACAGAAGCAAGTGGAGACGTTGAAGCAGTTGAAGCCCTATGTTCCACTAGGAACCGAAGGGAACAATAATAATAATAAACGTATTCAGGAAGAGATAAGTTACAAGCCTATAAACTAGTTTAAACACAATACGATTTGAATAACAAAACTTATTTTTGTGAGAATACAAAACAATTTTCACTGAAACCTACTTGAAATGTTGAAACTTTTGCTGTTAAAGCATTCTGAATTGATTTAATTTGACTAGAAACAACTGATAGAACAGATATATGAATTCTGTTGAATTCATCAAAACAACCCCAAGCACCAGAACGACACAAGCCTGAAAGTAGTCTTGCAAACGACTGAAATGTTAAAAGAAAAAGACATAGGAAAATAACTGAAAGGTGAATGATTACAGTGAAATGATTTTAATGTGTAAGTAAATCACAAGCCTAGCTAACAATCGTCATCAACGGTTGCCAACAAATTTCATTTTTAGGTATTCATTCTTGCTGTACACTTGGTTAAGGTGGTTGGTGAACCATTGAAAACCAAACATCATTGAATGGCCGCTTCGCCCTAATCGAAGACTCTTCAGCTAGTGAGAGGTATGGACCAGTATGGTCCACCAGACCGACTGTATATGTTATATGGACCTAATTTTTCTGAAATACAACATTTATCCATTTGTATTCCCCCTCCCTACACAGCTGTTGTGGTGAGGGCTGGCTGCTAGCCAAATTGGTAGATAGTAATTTACGTCAATGTGTACGTCCCCAATATTGGTCATGAGAAAAATATGAACAAAGACTGACTCAACAACCAATCACAGCAGACTTTGCGTAGGCGGATGCAATTAGCATATAGATGATCTGACATTCAAGAAACAGCCACAAAGAGATGAAAGAATAACTTTCAGTGAGAAACCGCCAATCAGAAGACTGTGTTTGTTTGCTTACAATAATCTATAATAATGTACATGAAAATATATAAGTATATGTTGATTTCCTAAATAAACGATCTGTTGACTGGCCCATGCCTTCTGTTGTTACACTATGACCTTAGAACCTTACTGGTTGTTAAGTGTCTTAACTTATCAATATAATTAGTGTCTCTCAAGGCCATCCAAAGCATATATACACGCAGTTGCTGTCAACCTTTTTTCCCTGTTGATTTGAGACAGCGAAAGTTCTATGCGTCAGATGTCTGTCTTCTCTTCTTGTCTGCATGCATTGCAGGTTCGGTGGTGTCGTATTGTGTTGTTGTTGCTATTAGTGTTTTGAACAGTAGGCTCGCGAATCGAATAGGTAGGAGGTTAGTTAGCACAAACTACGAAGTGTATTAACAGTCAAAGCAGTATGGATAAATACTCGTGAATGACATCAACTGGAGGTTATAATTCATGGGAAATTAGATTCCATCCTAGTGACTGGATGATCATTGGGTTGATCTCGTGATCTGAAGGTCCTGAGTTCGATCCCCGGTAAGATAATTGGTGCGCACTGCTGAAGAGTTCCAAACTAGGAAGAAACAGTTGTCCACTACTCCGTGGTTCTCAGTGGTTCCTTAACCGTATTCTGACATGAAACCAGTCATATCCCTGTAAGCCAATAATTGACAACAGTGAATAACGGTCTGTCAGCAAGTATTCATCTTCTGATATCTACATAACTCAACGAAGTAAACGAGAGTTTAGGGCGAGTAGTTGTATTCACTTAAAGTGCCTCACTATGGTCAGTGTCCTTTAGGCTACACCTTCAGTCAGTGCTACAATACGGATCAGAGACTTGAACTGCGTGTCATAAAGAGCGTCTCAAACAAATTACAGACCTTCATTAACAGTTGTCTTCATTCAATACTCAAGATCAGATGGCCGACCAGAAAAGATCAGCAACAGGGTGTGATCACTGGGAGCGAACCAACCAGGAACCGATTGTGAAACAAATAGGAAAGAAGAAATGGAGATGGATTGGCCATACTCTGAGGAAACTATCAAGTGACATCACTAGACAAGCCATTGCTCGAGTGGAACCCGAAAGGGAAGCGGTGAGTTGGTCGTCCAAGGGTGATTTGGAGGAGGTCATATGAAGAGGAGATGAAAGCATTTGGGCAGACTTGGAGCCAGGTGAAGACTCTAGCAGAGAACCGAACGCAATGGAGACGTGAGGCTGAAGCCCTATGTTCCTCTAGGAATTAAAGGAAACAATAATAATAATAATAACCAACCCAAGGGAATAAAAATAAAAAGAAGAAGAATGCTCGTTGTGAATTACCTTGTAGTCCATATTTTCTCCACAATTTGTAACAACGCATAAATAGCCTAAAGCTTTGGCTAAATCTTTCACTGTTTCCGTTTTCCCCGTTCCAGCTGGACCTGCTGGAGCGCCTCCAAGACATAAAGATAATGCCTGAAGTTTCGTAATATATAAAAGAAATAGAGTTATATAAAAAATTAACCATCATTTACAAAATTATACATGGCGACTAATTTTCTCTTTAACCTTCTCTCATATATAATAGCAGGAAGTGCGTTCTTGCCAGAAGTGGGAAACTTTTATAAAAAAATAATCTTGTTACCCAGTCTTATTCATCTATGCCGTTACTTCTACATTTATCATATAGTGTCCACACAAGTTACAGAATAGTGAAGCAGGCGGACGAGCGTACTGACAACCTTGAAATGCTATATTTGCAGAAACATATGACCCAAGTAGTGTAAGAACGATACACAGGATACATGTTTTGTTCGACGTTAGGTTGTAACGGCAGAAGTCAAGGTCCAGGCAACATATAGTTTATTGAGAAAATCAAGAGATATTTATAGATTTTCATATACATTACTGTCAGCGGATAAGCAGTTGGTTGTTTTCTTGCTCAAGGTTATTCTGTACTGCTTTTGATCGTTTCTCAGAAAGTTATGCCACATATCTGCGAATCCTATTTGCACGCGTTAAGTCTGCTGTGATTGGTTTGGGTGAGTTCCTCAAGCTTAAGCTTTGTAATTGTTTTTATCTCATGAACTGCCCTTGGTAGAGCCAATAGTCATTTCAAAATCATTGGCGCCTTCTTTTTGAGTGTGTATCCCTTAACTTAGCGCTCTTACAGTACCGGTGCCAGTATAAATACTACGGCTTTTTAAATAAACCACATCAGAAAATGTTGTCAGAGAATCACCATGTTAATATCTAAAGATCATAAATACTATGAAACAGTCTTTCGTTACGGTCATATACGTCCTTGAAGCATATTATCGGAATTTCTTTGAAGCACATTTTTCAAGGACTAATGAAATTCCTGCAACCCTACTATAAACGACTTCATAATCCATGAATATAACTTAATATGGAAAAATTCATATACCTTTTACATAACTAACATCTATCGAACTGCCTTAGTTAAATATGTCGGAACAATGAAGTATTCAGGAAATATACATAAAAATCCAATGACTAGCGATTTGACCTGACCGGCTAGGCTCCAAAGATGTTAAAAATCAAGATTTGGAAATCCTGCGTATCATAAGTCGAAGGCATTTACATTGGCGTAAGTGCAAATGTTAACTAATTACCGTCGGTTTGCTCACTTCTTCACGTTCGTCTAGTATCAACAACTTCTGTTCTCTTATTTTCTCTGAATTATTTCGAAATGTAGAAATTTGAAGAGATGCACCTGCGTTTTTTTGGGTTAGATATGGTAGTGTAATTGCACAACATTAAAGGCTTGCTATACAAACTGGTTATACATGACGCATTATCTGAGTGCGGTTATGACTGATTTAGAAGCAGGTTTGTTTAAGGATCGACATCCATTGATGAAACATTGAAAGCTACAAAGCAATAGGCGGATGTTTTGTTCTTATTTACTAGGTCTCTGTCGATATGTCAGCGGCTGTCTGAAGATGTTATTTTGCTTATTGGTGGCTAGTGGCGGAATCGTTCTACTTGAGACTAATCAGCTGGATGCACCTGCCTCCCCAGTGAGTTGTGAATGATGTTCCCTCTGGAAATCCAACCGAACATCTATCGTTCCAAACACCAAAGTGTTGTCCGCTAAACTATTGGGTCAATAAAGCCAACGCTTGCTCAACGGATATGAGTCGCCATTATTTTAATTGACTATACTGAAGACAATGCTTGAGAAGCAGGCATATCCAGTGACGAGTTCCAAATAGGACGGAATGCATATCCTACATTCCCCTGTTAACCACTATCAACCAAATAAAAATTCATTTTCTCTAAAGGATTTTTATTCACCATATACCAAAAGAGACAAAACAGACTGATTTCAGCTCATGATGAAATCCTCCAACCAATCAGACTAAGGCCCCTACAAAAACAAATACTTGGAAATTCACCTGATGCTCATTAGCGACTGACCCTATTCAGGCCTGGGGTTACCTAGGGTTCTAGTGGGAAGCCGTGACCAGTAGGGTACAGCAGGTGGTTGAAGGTGAGGCAGTAACCCACCGAAGAAGACATTGAGAAATGGTCGCGCTATGTCATGAATTGGCAGAAGTTAGAATAATGGGTTGGCCAATTGATCGAGTTCCAGTGGCTTAATGGTCTACGAGCTCGCTAGCCTTGTAACTAGAAGGCCCTGGGTTCGAACGTTGACGGTGAGTGCGTGCTGCTGAATAGTTCCAAACTAGAACGAAACAGATGTCCTGTACTCCCTGGTGGTTTTCCAATAGCTCTCTAACTGATGTCAGCCCATGATGAAATCCTCCAACGAATCAAACGAGAAAAATCCCTACAAAACCAATACTTGAAAAAAGACTATCCCCAAATTTATTATGTTCTACCTTACAAAAACGCTCCCGCTACTTTAGTCGTGTCACGTAAAAACAGAGTATCCATAATAAGGCAACTCTTATTAGCTGGAATGCACAGAATTATCAGTGTAGAACTGTGCATAAAACCGTCCTACTTCAAGCTGTCATATTTTAAAAAAGAGCATACATTAATTTATAGGAAAGCAATGTAATGAAACCAAAACAAATAAAGGTGCATGATAAGAAGAGTATCAGGGATGAAGAATGAGAAGGATTTTCAGAATTTGGAAGACTACAAGGAGTAAATACATCCCTACCATTGAGAACGATATGAAATTTTGTCACTAGCAGCTATGGCATATTCACATTTTGTGTGAAGGAATGTGTGATTACATAAAGCCCTACTTAGTCCTATATGTAGTATCACTTCTGAAATAAATGTGTAGAAATCGGAATAAACAATCACCTTTCTGAACCCTCAAATAAGAAAGATGGGCGGTAGTACATTGAACAGATTACTATGTATAAAAAAATTAGTGGAACGACCGGTTGACAAACTTTTACAGTTGGGTACTCAAAAATCGCAAACGAAATCTGATGATATCTCATGCAACTTGGATCCAAAAAGTCTGCAGCTCTGGGTCGTTAGACAAAGAGATCACTCTTCTCAGGAAGATATTAAATGAAAATAGTTACCCCTAAAACTTCATAGATAAATGCATAAAATACGAAACCAAGGGAGAATACCCCGTCTCTTTACTAAAGAAAATGCTCTATGCATGATGGTGGCGTTCAAAAGCGACCTTCTGACTGACACTCTAAAGAATTATTATTATTTCCTTTAATTCCTAGAGGAATATAGAGCTTCAGCCGCGCGTCTCCATTGCCTTCGGTTCTCTGCTAGAGTCCTCACCTGGCTCCATGTCTGCCCACACGCTTTCATCTCCTCTTCACATGACCTCCTCCAAGTCACCCTTGCACTGACAACCAACTCGCCGCTTCCCTTTCGGTTTCCACTCGAGCAATGGCTTGTCTAGTGATGTCACTTGATGGTTTCCTCAGAGTATGGCCAATCCATCTGCATTTCTTTCTGCCTATTTGTTTCACAATCGGTTCCTGCCAGGTTGGTTCGCTCCCAGAGATCCCTGTTGCTGATCCTTTCCGGCCATCTGATCTTGAGTATTGAGCGAAGACATCTGTTAATGAAGGTCTGTAGTTTGTTTGAGGTGCTCTTTGTGACACGCCAAGTCTCTGATCCGTATAGTAGCACTGACTTCACATTGCAGTTGAAAACCCGCATCTTATTTTTGACGCTGAATGCTGGCGCTCCCAAATTTAGACTGGTACTCTCTTGCTGCCCAATATTCTCCAATAGCTCCAAAGACAAAGTATCATATTTGATTACTCTTATACGTATCTACTGATTGACTTGCTCATTTGGAGCAAGATATATGAGTCGTTCAATGCATGTTTTATCTAAAAGAGTCAAGGAATATTATCTTGCTTGGCTACAATGGATCAATAATGAGTGCTACAACTGAATAAATACTCGACACTCACTACCACCACTCAATATCCAAGGAGAATTCATTCAAAGTTATGCACAAAGTCAAAAGAAGTCTCCCCCTGTCGAGAAAATGGTATACTTCCGCATACTTTGCATTGACGAGGACTTAGAGATTCGGATGGAAAAGCATGACTTATGCATACAGAAGAGAAACTTCTCCATCCCATCTTTCTTCCTACCTTGGGCATGATTCCAAGTTTAACTGTTATCAATACTTTGTTATTATCAATATTTTGTGCATTTTCATATGAAATTAATCATATGAAATCATGTCACCAACAGTCTCCTACCATTGATTCTTAGCATCCGACTGACATTGACAGTTAGCCTGTGTAAATATGTGACTTTGCTATGCCCCATTTAGTAAAAGACATATACTTCATATGTATTGTTGTGGTGAGGGCTGTCTGCAAGACAAAATTGTAGACAACAATTGACGTCAATGCTTACGTCCCAAATCGAAGTCACGAGAAAAAGCAAAATCGAAGCCTAACCTTGAGGAACTCAACAACCAATCACAGCAAACTTAGCGTGTGCCAATACGATTCGCAGATATGTGGCTTAACTTTCTAAGAAACGGTCACAAGCAGTACAGAATAACCTTCAACACGGAAACGACCAATCAGAAGACGTTGCTCCTTTGCTAACGACAACGAATAATAATGTACATAAAAATGTATAAGTATCTATTGATTTTCTCAATAAGCGATTTGTTGTTGCCTGGCCCTTGTGTTCTGTAGTTACAGTATTACTTCTGACCTAAGTGTGGTTAAGCAAATAGCTGAGCATAGATGATGTTTTACTTACCTGTGTCAGTGTTAAATAGATTCGATCAGTTAACGGTGTGATAACCAGTCGACCATTCAATCCAAAATATTCATATCCGTAATCGAAATCAGCTGAACACTGACGTACAACTAATTCATCTCTTTTACGTACCCAATAAAAGCGTAATTGTGATTCCCATGCAAAATCATCTGGTACCATTATACTAAATATAAATTGAAATCATGTTTTATTATTTTTTTCCGAAGAGAAAATAACAAATACAAAAAACGAAAATAAGCTCATTTTAACATTCATTTTCATTTTCTTAAACTATTTGTTATTTACTACTACTATTATTATTATTTTCTTGAGTTCTAAGTGAAGCATAGGCCTTCATAAACACATCTTCATCTCACCCTGTTCTCTGCAATGCCTTTTTTATTTGACTCCACGATTATTGCTCCCTGACCCATGAACAATCCGTCGTTTCTGGTAATTTGGTAGTTATCTGGGGTTCTAGTGGGACATCTTGACTAGTAGGGTGAAGCAGATCGGGTGTGAAGACGAATACTCGCCGGAAAGATTGGCTAGTAGTCGCGCTGTGTTGTGAATCGGCAGAAGTTAGAATTCATGGGTTGGTTTCCAGTGGTTACGAGCTCGTTATGCAACCGGAAGTTTCTGGGTTTTAACCCTGATGGTGCATGCGTATTGCCGAAGAGTCCCAAACTAGGACGAGAAAACTGTCCAGTACTCCCTGGTGGTTTTCCAATGGTTCTCTAACCGATGTCAGCTCATGATGAGATCCTATGTCCAATCAAACAAAATCCCTACAAACCAATACTTAAAAATCATTCTAATTCCACTCTAAGGTCTTCTTAGTATGTGATATCATCTCAGCGTGTCTCCAATCCATCCCCATTCCCTTAGGCTTATTTGTTCCGTGAAATTGCCTAGTTCGTTAGTTTACTGGCTGATAATAAACCTGGGAAAGAACATAGTGAAGGTGGAGATGTTGAAGATTACCAACCAGTACCAACAACAAGCACCACTCACCATCAACGGAATAAATTTGAAAGAGGTCACTTCTTCCATTTATCTGACCAGTTAGAATCGTATCAACTTTAGGCAACAGCACGGATGAGAATGTCAAAACAGACCAGAATCAAAAAGATGAGGTATACCATCATCTTCTTCTGTATGAGTCATAAAATTAGCGAATGCGTCACAAAGAGTATTTCTAACAGCCATCAACAGCTGCCTTCACTCCATATTGAGGAAAAATGACCAGAAAGAATTAGCAATAAGAAACTATGGGGATGAACCAATCAAGAACCTATTGCTCAACAAATATTCAGAAGAAGATGTAGATGAATTGGGAACACGCTAAAGAGACTGTCGCTTGACATAGCGCTTAACGCAGGCTATCGCTCAGCAAGGAACCCAAGTGGCAAATGACAAATTGAACGCGGTTTCGAAGGTGACATGGAGTAAAAAGTAAGCAGAGGAGACGAGATACTATGATCAGTATGGGGGCCAGCTAAAGAGTGCCTCAGTGAATAGAACAAAGTGGAGATATGCTGTTGAAACCTTAACTTACACATGGAATCCAATGGAACTATAATAATATAATAATAATAAATTAATATATATGTGTCACTGAAAAGTTTCAGATCATAAGAAAAGCAGTATTTTTATAATTTTCAGTGTGTTTATTCAACTGGTACAATATGCACTTCAATGCTGAATTTGAAGGAATTTACTATCTAAATTAGCTCCCTTCACTATAAAACATAAGTTAAAAAAGGAAACGTCAAAAGTCAAAACAACATAATCTGAAGTTATACTGTGGTGAGAGCTGTCTGCAAGCCAAAATTGGTAGAGAGCAAATTACGTCAATGTTTACGTCCCAAATCTTGGTCATGAGAAAAAAAACAAGAACGAAGACTAACTACTCAACAACCAATCACAACAGCCTTTGCGTGGGCGGATACGATTCACAGATTTATGGTCTGACCTTCAAGGAAATGGTCACAAAGAGATGACAGAATAACCTTCAGCAGGAAAACAACCAATCAGAAGACGCTGTTTCTCTGCCTACAATAACAAATAATAATGTATATAAAAATCTATAAATATCTCTTGATTTTCTCAATAAACGAACTTTAACCTGGCCCTTGTCTTCTGTCGTTACAATACTGAATCACAGGGAGATAGAAAACTATATACCGATGGATTTCTATCTGATACTTGATTACTAACATGTATTCCTTCCATAATTAAATGAAACGTTGATTCCCAGGAAAACTCATCTTGAAATCTAATAACTTCTAATTATATATTTTTTACCAGTGAAAGTAAATTTTTTTAAAGTTTAAATAAAACAATTCAATCGACTATTTCAACTTACCTATCGCGAATAAATTTTTCAACCATATCTTTAGCATGTACATCAATAATGAGTACAGTTTCAAGTTTTTTCATATCATTTGCTGTTAAATCACCACGGATTTTATAAATCATTTCATTTAATTGTGATTCAAGTTTTTTATTGAAATCTTTCATTGCTGTACGATTGCCTTGTTTAAAACTACGAAAAACATCTTCGATCTCCCATGTAAACCATACTTGTGATGCAGCTAGTACAATCATCCCCTATTAAATGTTTCAATGATGTTGAAAAGAATTTATTTATTTTAGGAGTGCAGAATTTTAAAGATTTGATTGATTTCATTACAAAATAACATCGATTACAGGACTATTCAAAAGCCATTAACACTGAACATCTGCTTTGTCCTAGTTAGAAACCTCTCAGAAGCACGTGTGCACGAACCTACAGGGCATCAGTTCATGACAGAAGTAACAATTCATAGGCTATTAGATTGCAACATATATGGTCTTATAACTGCAAGATCTTCGGTTCTGGTCCTCTAAAAGGTATACCAGTTCGTAATGAAATCTTACTTGAAAATATTATTTGTTTGATCCTGTTCAGTATATTCTTCTTGATCATTTCAAGAAGCAGATTTTGTTCTCATATTCTTAAAGTAATTAATTTTGAAATGTGTAGATGAAAACGACTTGGATTTTTGGAAATAATTCAAAGTGAGAATAATAATAATAATCGTAGTAATAAGGGAAAGATACATAAAATAACTAAATAAACAAAATAAATAATTGTCTACCCTTCTACTGCCAAGGCAGAAGTAGGAATTGTACATAATTCTTTTGTGCACAAAGGTCTGGCTTAAATTTATGAATGGCCAAGGCCTCCGCTATCTTTAGTAGTCTATAACAAAGAAAACGCGGCAAGTCAGCATGGATTTGGTAGATGATCTTAAAAGTCATGGTCAGGGTTGGCAGAGTGACATGAGTCGATCAGGTGTTCCAGAAGAAAGCTTCGCACACAGTTCCTTTCTTCCTTGTAACACCATGCTGGAATATGTTCCCGTGTCCTTGTGGAAAGCGTCCTCTGGCTACGGCCAGTGTACCTTGCTACACAAGAGCAGTGCATATGGAGGCGGCCAGATGGGGAGCTTATCTTTTACGGACATGTAGGACAACTTGCAGGTAGTGAACGCCATTTGTAATTTTTCTGCAAAGAACGTCTTACTGACTGCTTTAGAGAGAAGACTTTTGAGCATATGGGAAGCTTTATCACCTTTGAATTCCAAGATCATGAATAAGATTTTTTTTGTAACTGAGTTGGTGACTAGTTTGGACTGTTTATCTTTCGTGTTACTGTCAATAAATCGGTTCGGGTAACCGTTTTCTGAGAGCGTGGCTTTCAGAAAGTCAAGTTCTGAGTCAATGCAATCAGAACTACAAATGTTTCTTATCCTAAAGCAGAGCGAATGAATTAGGTTCCTTTTCCTGGAGATAGGCACCCAACTATAAAAATTAGTTAGTTGTCCGTTCCATGTACGTTTCCTGTGTTATGTAACTTTTTATATTAGCCTACTGATCCAATGATTATTCACCCCTTTCCAACATCTATACACCTTATGTATTATTCTATATATGACATTAATTGTTTTGCTGCTCGACATTTAACTATGATTATAGTCACAAATATTTTAATTGTATTTCATACTATTATTATTATTTCATGTATTCACACCTTTGACCTAATTCCTTCACCGGATATAATTCCTTAAAAAAACCATATATATATATATATATATGATTTTACAGCTTGATGATAAATTATCTGAAAAGAATCTCTTCTCTGAATATTGTGTTCTTAACATCCTCAGTTGGCAAGGCAATAAACTATAAGGCGATTCTAAGCGTTTTTCCTGCAATGAAATTCATTTTAATACAAATGTCCCGATTTCTCTAACTATCACTTAGAATATCTACTTTATTATCTTTATTTTAAACGTCTTCTTATATTCTTAACTTGTTTTGCACTTACTCCTAGTTTAAAAATAAGGAGTGAAGTGTTTGAGCGTATTATCTACTTCACTTATTTTAGGAAGTGCACCAGCCCCAATCAACTTACTGCTGACAAAATCTCAACATCTGTGTAGACATAATAACCGGTTATCCATCATAGGACATGTATACTGCACATTAGATCACTCTACCTATCTGTATGGCTGTGAAACGTGGCCGTTGAAAGTGTATACCTTGAAGAGGTTAACTGTCTTTAAGCATTATGAGATAATTACAAGATTTTGTGCAATGTTGATAACCGATTTGTTTATCAGTCTATTGTACTGGAATAGACATCGAGCTCTTTAACCCTGTCTTCTATCATACGAGAATTTTATACTTTAAAATTTGAATAATTGGGGTTGGAGGAAGCTGATCACTGGATCATCTTAAGACTATCTACCGAAACGTTTGTCGACAGACTGGTCGACAAAGACACTTTATTCAAGTCCTGAAAATAATCTGCTTCGTAAACTTTATTTAAATGTTGGTTTTCAGGGACGTGATTGGGTTACAAGATTTCATCATGAGTTGATATCGGTTGGAGAACCATAAGAAAACCTGCAGGGAGTACTGGACAGGTGTTTCGTCCTAGTCTGGAACTCTTCGATAATACGCATCCACCATCAGGGTTCAAACTGGAAGGTCCTCCAGTTACATAACGAGCTCATGCACCATTAAGCTACTGGGACTCAATCCGATGATCAATCCATGAATTCCAACTTCTCTCAATTCATGATGCATTGCGACCACTAGTCAGTGTCATCGGTGGCTAGTATTTGTCCTCACTCCCAAACTGCTGTATCCCACGACTTCTCACCAGAACCCAGATGACTAACTACCTGAATAGAGCCAGTCACTAGTGAGCATCAGAGTGATATTCAGGTGGTCGTCAGCATTTTCGTAAAACAGAGTACACACCAACAATCTTATAACAAACTGGTTATCGTAAACTGGCTTATATTTATCTACTGCTGAACAATGATTCTGATTTAACCCCACCATTGTCTCTCTGTTGCCTCGATAAATTAGCACAGTGTGTCTTGTTCTCTCTCTCAAGTTACATAGTGTAGATTTGATCAATCTATCACTATGTAATTGGTGGATACTAGCAGTGGAATCCAGGATGCGAATTTCGTCCTATTTGGGACTCGTCATCTGGATGTACCTGCATTTCTCAGTGAGTGATGATGTTCCCACCGAGGCTCGAACCCAGTGCCCATAGTTTCAAACGCCAAAGCGTTATCCACTAGACCACTTGGGCCACGAGACTCCTGGGTTCGAGCCTCGGTGGGAACTTCATCACTCACTGAGAAATGCAGGTACATCCAGACGACTAGTCTCAAATAGGACGTAATGCGCATCCTGAATCACACTGCTAGTCACCATCCACCAATGAAATTCTAATTAAATGCCCAAACATCGTCGAAGCATCCGCACAAGAAGCCGACATGTCAACCTTCGACCGAACACTTCGTTCCAATCAATCGACGGGAAAATCTAAAATTCAATGAAATCCATCACTATATTAGCAATATATTGATGGCTAATTACAACTCCTTCTTAAGGGCTGTTAAATGCTCGATAATGACTCTATTATCATCTATTCAGATGAACAGTTTAGAAATATAAGGTCAGACAGTTAGTTGCGTCACTAAACTTTTAGAAATACCTTTTTATTCTATAGCATATAGGAAAATATTTCAAGTGGAACAATATAACAACGCTTAATACCTTCCTCAATCCTATACTCTAAATTATTATTCGAAACAATGGTTTCATGTTAGGTCACTAGTTGACATGGGTTAGAGAACGATAGAAAACCAGGGATTAGTGGACAGTATTCCCAACTTAGTCTTGAACTCTTCAGCAGCACGTACTTATAACTATACTGGGGATGCAGCCCAGGAACTTTAGATTATGAGGTGAACCCTTTGACCATTTACAGTAGCTTAGCCGGGATCCAACTCCTGAAGAGTCCCGAACTAGGACGAAACAAATGTTCAGTCCTCCATGGTTTGCAATAATTCCCCCACCTTACGTCTGTCTGTGACAAAATCTATGTCAGGAAAGAGATCAATATTTTACTGTAAAGTATCTTTGAGATGCACATAAACTCACTTGAAAATCAAACATCCAATCAACACGTGACTTTTGATCACAGTAATAGAAGATGGCTTTTTTAGTCAATAAACGATTTGTACTTCGCATTTCAGCTTCCATCATTGTTAACCAGTCTTCAACCTTTCCAAACACAAATACAGGCTATAGAAATGTACAGAAAGAGTTACAAAGAAATATGCATTAGACAAATTACAGTCATGGAATATTTATTTATTGAAGTGTAAATTATATTTTACTGTCAGTGTGTTCTGTGAGCTGGATGGCTGTATTGCGAAGCTTTCATTTTCTTACTGGATAACGTCATCAGCTCCAACTTCAGTATTCTGACTTCAAAACAAAAAACTTCACCTGGTCTACAAATCTCTTCCATTTTTCATCTTTATACGAGGCGTAGATAATCTATTGTTACTAAATGTTTTCCTAGCTTTGACGTCTAATTGTAGAAGTTTTATTCTCTGGTTGTAACTCCACTGGAACTTTCCTACTCGTTGATTTATGACGTCATCTTCTAGGTTGAATACAGATCAGGTGATTTTTTTTCAGGTATTTCTACCAACTTAAAACTTTATAGATTAACAAAGTTACTAAAAAGACATGTACAAATTTGATCTTTATCACTGATGTCTTCGGTGAAAAAAAGGACTGCATCCGCTAGTGAGCAAGGTAGACTACAACTTCCTCCAGACTAAACAATAAATTAATCACTTCTAAGTAGAAGTACATAAATTAGAAGGATTAATGCAACCAACTCGAATTCAACTGCACCCCAACAATATTAGTTTTTATTAGTTGAGTCTTAAAATGCTCAGTTGCTCCATGAGAGGTTTGGGCTTTGTTTCTGGGACGATTCACTACTAAACCTCGCCTAGCTGGTAAAAAGCCAGAAAAAGAAAGAAGACTGAACGCGAGGCTAACAAACCGATCCCGTAAAGTAAAACAACACCGAGACTTAAAGCTTGAAGCCTTGTGTTCTGATTCGAAGACAAAGAATAGATAATATATTATACGAAAAGAATCAAAACTTGAAACCGTTAGTTAAACGTCAGCATTTACAGAATTAATTTAATAATAATAATAATAATTCGCTTTATTCCAAAATAGTACTTGTGATACAGAATGGAATTCTCACCACTTTTTACTACAGTATTGCATCCAGTTAGTACATTGTCAATAAATAAAATTCTACATAGATTATGGGTTATCTCAGTCAGTTTTGACAACAACATATTAGCATATCGGTAGCAAAGCCAAAGTTGAACAGTGTTTGAAGGTGCTATCATATCTACTGGCATAAGCGAGAGAAAGAAACAAAGCAGCACATAACGGAAAAAGAAGAGAGAGAAAAGGAACAGAAAGAAAGAAAGTGTTGTACCTAATGATGAAGTGGGTTGGAAAGATGAGATCCAGTTGTACTAATAACTATTTAATGAATTATAGGTGTCACGCCTAATGCTTTCTTTATCACACAGAACACGAGCTAAGTGGGGTATTGTTGAGTTTTTGTACTTGCTGGTGCGAGCATATAGTTTTCTATATAGGCTTCTGGTTTTGCCTGATGAAATGCAAAGGGAGAGTTGTGAATGAAGAAGGTGGTGTGAGTTAGATAAAATGGATTTAGCCCATTTTTCACATGAGTCCATGAAGTCTGGACTCAAAGAAAAAAATCATCAGCAGAGACTATACCGAAATGTTATGAACAGTACCCTTACAAAAATTCTGCTTTGTAGGTATGGCATTAGATTTGATAAATAAACACTGAGTTTTCGGGGGTGTGAACGTATTACTCATACAATATAAATACTTTTCGGATCGGTGAGTCGTTTCTTTAGGATATATGGTTCAACTGTGGACCTTCCATTATCTGTGTTCTGCTATTAGATTAGGAACCATATTTTAATTTCATATTTTACGAAGTTTCGTATGTTATCACTGTAAAGTTGTAACAATAGAAGGCAAGACATGCAAGCCAAGGTATATTTTCAAGTGATCAAACAACTGTTTATACATCTACAGTTAATATTCGTTAACCAATCATTGAGTGTGTGATTTTGGTTTACGTCAAACGACATGAATAGAATGTTCAAATATACATAGTATTCTGTTGCCAATGCAGTATATAACCTTGGGAAAAGTATTCTGTCTCTAATGCTAAATAGAATGTTCAAATAATAGAGAAGATTTGTAGCTCAGGTGGATGATTTGCAATTAATAGTGTTCTCTGAGCTGGTTGGTTTAGTTGCGGGACTTTCGTCGTCCTTCTGGACAACATCTTCAGCGCAATATTTAGCATAAAGTGAAATGATTCAAATTTCTTCATGAGTGATGTAATTGCGTCTCCTGGTAAGCATCTTTACATATATATTGACCATTTTCTATTGCACCTTATTTAATTCAACACTACTATAATTGTAGACATACTTTTTAGGATCTGCTGGAAATTTACTAGCCTCTTGGATTTTAAAATTTCTGGTCACCTGATTTATTTTTTATTAGTTGGTATATATCATCTATATTAACGTGTTTGTTAATTGCATTTCCGTTTGGCTACCAGGCTTCTAGGAATTCCCTGGCACTTTTCGTGTTTCCTCTGTCTAAGATTTCGACATTATCCCAATCGAATTGATGACCATAATTGTTTATATGCATTGATACTAAAGAATACATATTGTGTCTTTTCACGGCTGATCTGCGTTCTTGGATTCTAATTCGAAGGGGACGCTCACTTTGGCCGATGTAATGCTTGTTACAGTTCATACAATTTATTTTGTAGATGGTATTAATTTTATCCCCTTTTCTGTTGGATCTTTTGGTTTGCATAATATCGAATTAAGCAATTTTACTGGTTTGTGTGCTATATTTATATCCAACGGTTTCAGTATTCTGGCTGCTATTTCAGAGATATTCCTCATGTATGGTAGAATGAATTTTCTTGTGGTCTTTGATGATGGTTCTTTGTTGGTGTTTTGATTCGACTTTAAACACTTTTCGATGAAATTTTGTGGATAACCATTCTTTTTGAAGACCGTTTGTAGGTACTTTTCTTCCATTCTTTTCAACTCTGGAGTGCTACAATGTGTCTGAACTCTTTTAAACAATGTCTGCACACAGTTTCGTTTGTGAGTAACTGGATTATTGCTAGTATAGTTGAGTATTTGATCTGTATGCGTTGATTTTCTATAAACTTGTGTCTCTAAACCTCCTGTGTTGGTTCTCCTGATTAAGACATCTAAAAATGGGATTTTGTTACCTAATTCTTCTTCTCTTGTGAATTTGATGTCTTCGAATATGTTGTTTATTAATTTATGAGTATATTCTAAATCATTTCTCTTAATTATTACAAATGTATCATCAACTTAACGTATCCAGATTTTCGGTTTAATTATAGGTAGAGCTATTAATTCTAATCTTTGCATAACGGCTTCAGCTATTAATCCTGATATGGGCGATCCCATTGATGTTCCTTTTATTTGTCCATATATTTGAGTATTGAATTGGAAGTATGTTGTAAGGTATAATTTTATGAGTTCTATCCAAGTTGAACATTGCGTTTTTATGTTTTCATCACTATAGAGTAATTGTTGCATAGTTTCTGTTGCTAGTTTTGGACTAAATGAAGTATATAATGTTGTGACATCAAAGGACACCAAATAGATGTTCAAATAGATGTATTGTATTTTGTTGCTAATGCCGAAATGAACTGCGGGAATATGTGAGAATAAAATTCCGTTATCTGTATCACACCACCACAAAGTGATGTGAAGTGAGGTCATTCTCTCTACAAACAATATTACCAACAACATAAATTCAGGTAAAACACAGGACTGTCGGTTCACTAATTAATTTAAACCTGGCAAATATTCACATCACTGTATTCACACAACTTAATAACTTGCTGTTCGGTGTTGAATCGATAAACAACGATTCGGTCACTAATCTCCCTGTCCGCTCCCAGTTATATTACTATTTAATACTTTTACTCTATTTCACGTTATTGTGTGATGACGTGTAGGCGAATGCATTGCAATGGTTGGGCTTTACTCCAGATTATGTAATTCTAGCTAAATTTCCATTTTCTAATGACCTAACCGACCGCAAACCAACTAGTTGAAATTATAAAGTTGACTTCACAGTCATTAAATAGTATTTGGTAAATTACATTACTTTTTACTAATTGGATATATCGAGTCCCTAAACCGATGAATTCGGTCTCTAAATGACCTGTTTGGTTTCAATGCCAGTCCGATTTCAGTTTCATTAAAAATCCTACGTAAGTTCTCTGATTTTGTGGCAGGTGCTACTGACAAGATTTATCAGTAGTATGTGGACGCAGAGTAACAGGAAGTAGAGAAAATTGATTACAACATTTTAAGTAGTCAGTGGCTACAGAAGTAGAAGTGTTTATTTCTCAAATCTGGATTTAGCATACTCTGCGGTCAGGAAATAATCTCAACCTCTAACCTTCAGAAAATAAAAAACCAATTAGAACAGTTTGTTAACGTCTGACTTAGCCAGCCATAAATGTGACTGAGAATGTATAAATATGATGTGATTTTCCTCAATAAAAAGTCCATTACTAAGTCCCTTGTCCTCTCCCGTTACAGTTATTATTATTATTCCCTTGAGTTTCGAATGGAACATACAGCTTCAACAACACACCTTTTTCTTCTATTTTCTGCCATCCTCTTCAGCTGGGTCCACGATCGCCCGAACTCTCTCATCTCCTCCCTGTTGCACGACCTCCATGTCACCCTCGCACTGACGACCCACTCGTCGCTTCTTATTTGGATTCCACTCGAGGGCCTTGCATGCGATTTCATTCGACGACCTCCTCAATGTATGCCCGATCTATCTCCCGCTACAGTATCCCTTCTTTATATGAAAAACTGCCATAACAAAACAGCAGGGAGTAGGACTATATAAAGCGAGTTATGAAGTCGTGTGAATACACTGATATGATTATAAGCACCAATTAGTTCTGTTCAAAGGCCTATCCAATTACTAGCACAGGAATTTAGCAGCACACTTCCATTTCATTCTCTCTTCTGCTGTCTTGTTTAGATTGTTTCACAGTTGCCTGAAAGCTCTGCTTCCCTCTTCACATTAGCTCTTTATGTCACCCTTGGATATCCCCACATAAATATCTTTAGTAGTTTTATTGATCGATGTATCATATAATTCATTACTCTTGATTATTTAGAACAATATAAATCATAGCAATGACTAGAGTTAAAACGAAGACTGAAGAATGCAGGCGAGAATCGAAACACCTGCTTCCAGATATGCAGTATTCCCCGAAAGCCTAATGGACATAACCGTCATTTTGGTTTAAATTTCATTTGATGAATTAGTGACGGAATCATCTAGCTGAGGGGCACGTAAAAGCATTCAGTTGGATACTTCTTATCTTGATTTAGTATAGATTTCAACATTATTGTCAAATCAGTGCTTCTATATTGTTCAGAGAATTGATACTTCACAGCAAGCATCTCCAACAGACTTTTATCAATAGCTGACATCTGTACCTCAATACTGAAGACCAAATGACTGACTAGAAAGAATAAGCAACAAGGAACTATAGCGTCGAACCGACCAACAACCTATGACCCAACAAATATGCAGAAAGAAGTAGAGCTGGATTGCATATCAGCTTGGGAGACCGTAGAGTGATATCGAACACCCTGCCCTCGAGAAGGAACCCGAATGGGAAACAGCGAATTAAAAGTCCAAGTGTGACATGCAGGAGATGATATAAGGAGATGAAAGTTTATGGGTATCTAACTAAAAAGACTACAGAGAACAAGATGGAAGGCCTATGTCCTACCCGAGACCTAAAGGAATAATAGTAATAATCCACTTCAATGTAAACATTGTATCACAGTAATGCCAGTCTGCTGAAATCAACAAAAATAAAGAATAAATAAATAAAGAACACATCAAACAAGACGAATCCAATTCACCTTATTAAATTCCATAATTTCACCTTCAAATGATATTAACCCAGAGGCGGATATATCTGATGAATACGAAGAATGCGTAAATTGAATTTTTCCAATATTATCAAACATCTAAACATAATACAGGAGAGAAACAACAAGAGATGAGTGAGTAGAATAACTGAATGATAAATAAATAAACGAATGAATGAAGGGAATAATGCAAGACTTTGTCCTTCTTGAGTATTATCAATAAGAAGGCCGCCTTCACATTTGTATCTATCAGCTCCATACGGATAGAAGAGAGCATATTCCAGCACAGTTTTACAAAACAGAAAGGATGGGTGTGATAAGCTGTATTATCTAGAATTCACAATTGACTTTTATCACTCCACCAACTGTCAACATGATTTTAAGATCATCTATCGAATTGATAATAACTTGCCACATTTTCTTCATCCAAACCACTTAAAAGAGCGGAGATCTTGGCTATTCATGCATTTAAGCCAGACCTTTATGCATAAAAGAAGTGTGTACAGTCCCTTGGCTATTCAACCGAAAGTGTGTCGGTGACACAGTGGTAGAATGCTCGCCAACTACGCATGTGGTTCGGGGTTCGATCCCCGGCCACTGACGCACTCCTTTACCTCACTAAACCAGTAATAAGACTGGTAAAAAGGGAAGGTTGGGCATGAGGCCAGTAGCAACTCCATCCCGTAAAAATAAACACCTCTGCTACAGAAACTTCAAGCTAGAGGCTTGAAGCCCTATGTTCCATTGGGAACGTAAAGGAATAGAAAAAATTAAAAAAAGACTTCGTCTTGTTTATTTAATCTGTGTACCTTAACCTTGTTATTGCAATCATTACCGAAACTTTCACTTCGAAGAGCTTCGCGTATTGTGTCATTTGTCCAATTTTTGCATTTTATTTTGATGTAATTTCTGTAATCTTAAACTCTATCTTGTCAAACTCCTCACTCTGTTACGTAATGTTTTTATTTGCCTATTAAACCTATTAACCTATTGATTTTCCTCCACTTTCCAAGATCTATATACCCTATGAATCATTTGGTATATTTCAAAACCTATTTTAGATTATAGGTCATTGAACTCTGACCCAAATAACTGAATACTCAACGAGATTTTGTCTCGCTTTCGATCTCTGATGGAACCATGGGTGTGCACTGATGCACAGTCCCAAACTAGGACGAGACGGGACTATCCAGTACACCTTAGATTTCAATAATCTCTCCAGCTGGTGTTGGTTCGTGACGAAAATCTACATTGAAAATAACTTGTTTTATTGCTTGATAACACATTAAGATAATTATAATCACAAATATTTCTTTCCTATTCACATTATCTTACAGAATATAGTTCCTCAGAAATCATATGTATAAGATTGTACACCTTGGTGTTAAATTCGTTAAATATTATATTCTTAAATAATACTGTCCTTAAGACTCTAGATGAATTTTTGTTTATGCATTTAGACTAGCGAATGCCTAGATACTTTTGATTAGCGTAAGATATGTTTAGTTTCTCTTCTATTAGCATTTCCAGATACTTCTACATCTGGCCAACTTCATCTTAGAAACGGAAACTTGTGCATAGGTAATAGAAGCCATCCTACCACAGCTGGCAACTGTAAAAAAAGACACCATAAGATGTTTGTATATTCCACCTGAAATGATTGAATATGAAAGAAATTTTCGTAAACGATAGAAGTTGAAGACATGAAAAGGTTGACTGTTTTTGATCATAGATGTCTACGATCTCTTTCTCACGTTAGGTGGTATAATAAGGTAAGTAATGTTGACGTTAGGCGTAGAGTGTTGGGCAAAGAGGGAAAATCAATCGAAGAGGCTATAAAGTTGCATATATTGAGATGGCTAGGTCACGTGCTGCGCATGCCTAAACATCGCCTCCCCCGACGGGCATTACTAGCTGATATAGGTGCAGGTTGGAAAAGAGTAAGTGGTGGCCAAACAAAAACACGGCATCAATCAATCCATGAAATCCTTGACAGTTAAACTGAGTCAGGTAGGGAGATGCAGACTTCCGGGTTGGGGCCCTCGAGACTCTAAGAATCAATGGCTGGAGACAATAGGTGACATGGCTCAAAATCGTTGTCAATGGCTTACGCAGATGTATTCAGTCTCTGTAATCTTTCATATTCCTTTCTACCATTACTCATTCTGTTTCACTCTTATACTTGTCAAAACTCTATTGATTCTCTTCACTCATTTTTTGTCTACCTTTGTGTGCTATTTGGAACGTGGCAACTCGAACTGCTGCACTTCGATGCCAAGTTCTATGTTGAATCCAGACAGACAGACGATAGAAGTGCAGCCTTATAATCATCGGTTTTAAATTTCTATAGTATCACACACACACACAGAATAATCTGATAAAACTTCCAATTTTAACAACATATCAAGATGAAGACCTCAAAAAGTAGTAACTATTATGCAAAAAGGGATATAGCAGTTTATAGCAGTTTAACTCACTTTAACAATATGCTCTTGTATTACTTCAGGTTCTTTTCCACCAAGTATGCCTAATACTTCATCATCGGATATGAAATAAAATCTTGGGAAAGCATTCCTTTTTGAATCTAAATAATCATTTAATGCTTTTTGACATAATTCTAAATCACGACTTAATGATTTCAATGGGTCAAGTTTATGTTCAATTAAACAACTTTTTAGTACAAATTGTGATTCTCTAGTTTGACGCATAATCTAGATTAAAAGGAAATATGATCTTTTTTTAAAATAAGGAAAGAATATATTGGGTGAATATTAGAGAGATTACAAAAGGCGTTGAATGCTTAAATCGATAAATCAATCCCTCTAGATGCAGATACATCCATCAAACAACTCCCGAATGGAGCAAAGTTTGTGTCATGGATCTCACTGCTAGCCAGATAATATGATGATGTGTGTGATTGGTTGGAGGGTTTCATCATGAGCTGACATCAGTTAGATAACCAGAAGTTAGAATTCATGGGCCATTGGCTCGGGTCCCAGGGGCTTAGTTGTCTATGAGCTCGCCTTGTAACCAGAAGGTCCTGGGTTCGAACCCCGGTGGGTGCGTACTGTTGAATCGTCCGAAACTAGGACGAAACAGCTGTCCAGTACTCCCAGCCTTTCAAATGGTCCTCTAACCGATGTCAGTTCATGATGAAACCCTTCAACAAATCAAACACAGTCCCTATTAAACCAATACTTGAAAATTTCAGAAAAGTACTTCATTTTGTGCAATAATAAATGTTCCATTGATATAAGGATAAAACTTGTGCACTGTGCTAGAGTATAATTCCATTATGGAGAAAGTTTATTTTGACAAAGTCTCACAGTGTTGTTATACAGTAATATTTACTGATGACCACCTTTCGAGCACAGTTTATTACCCTGCTCATGATCAAAATCCTATCAATGCACTACTCACACAACTTTCTAACTTCGTTCATATAATTCCATTACATTTCATCGCTTGACTTGATTGGTAGTAGTATTTTCCATATTTCTGGTATGAGTGATGAGTCATTCCTATTGCACTTGTTCGGTGTAGATTCTATGAATAGAGATTCAGCAATCAACCTCTCTCTCCATCTACCTATATTACTTTTTAGAATTTCAACCTTCTCCCAACAACCTATTGTGTGGTTGTGTGTCAATGCATGCATTGCAATTGCTGAGCTTTTTCTAAACTACTTATCTTTGCGGGATCAATCATTGTACATTTAGCTAAATTCATATGTCCTGACAATCTGACTACACACGATCTACTAGTTTTCACTGACCTATATAGTTGACCTAACTCACAGTCACTACAAGGTATTTTGTAAATTATATTATTTTGTTTAATTGGGCTAACCGACAGGGTCCTTTAGCCTACAGATCTTGTCCTATGTGAGTGAGTTTGTAGGTTTGAATGCCATCCTAATTCCTGCTTTATTAAGAATCCTACGTAGGGAGGGTCTCAGATGTCCCCTCCTTATATGGTATAACAGTGGATGCCTTATATTTTATTCCTTCTGTCATTATTAGTTTCAAAATTACTTTTTATTTTGTTTTTGATCTTCCTAATAAATTTTATAAGAAAGAGATATGGAAAATTCTACTACCAATCAAATCAAGAGATGGGAAATGATGAAATTATATGAACAAAGTTAAAAAGTTTTGTGAGTAGTGCTTCGATATGATTATGAGCAGGGTAATAAATTGTGCTCGAAAGGTGTTCATCAGTAAATATTACTGTATAACAACACTGTGAGACATTATCAAAATAAATTTTCCCTATAATGGAATGAATGTTCCACTTGTAGGAAAAACGGCAGTGAAAACAACTGAAAGACGATTTTCAAGTATTGGTTTTGTTGGGATTTTTATTTGATTGATTTGGAGGATTTCAACAACAGCTGACGTCAGTTAGTGAACCCCATTGGGTGCGTACTGATGAAGAGTCCCAGACTAGGACGAGAAAGTTGTCCAAGACTCCCATGTGGTTTTCCAGTGGTTCTCTAAACTGATGTCAGCTCATGATGAAGTCCTACAACCAATGAAAGACGATTTATTGGGTAGATCATTCTTTGTATTATGAAGTAGTAGAACTTTGTGAATCCTATTTGGCCTAATTTTTTGTTTATGTCAAATCAACCTGTCGAACTCCAATACTACAACCTTTCAAAACTGGTTGTTCACAATTATCGTGACATTAAACTCTCTTTCCTTCATCTTTTACAGTTACTTGGTAAATAATCCATATTGCACCTTTGAAATATAAATGTAACTTGGTAAAGTGTCTGGTTCATAGAGCTAGAATAATATGTTCAGATGACTTCCTCAAAGAGGTGCTCAAGATTATTAGAGAGTTACTTAGTAAAAATGGTTATCCCGATAAGTTCATTCAGAGAAACATGAATTTAGCACCAAAGAGATACAGTATGGCAACAGCTCAAAAAAATCCATTGTTCATAGAATTGCACTACCTCGGTGACAACACCACCGAAATAGTAACATAGCGCCTGAAGAATGAAGTTAAGAGATTTCAATGCAGCAGAGGTACGTTGTCTCTTCTCTATCACCCTTACTCTACTTCCGACAAATAAGGATAAACTACTTAATTTCTACCTCTTCTATATGTATCTACCAGTTAGACTGCAACTGCGGAGCCAGCTACATTGGGCGTACAGCTAGGTAGGTTCGTCATTGTATTTCCGAACATCATCCTGCATAGTTAAGCAGGCGACAAACAAGATCTAGTCGTAGCTCTATTGTAGCACACCTTGTAGATATTGAGCATAAGACTGACGTTATACAGAATTTAAAATTATTTTTCGCATTCCTACTAATCTTAATTTTGTTTTATGAGTTCGTCTTCTACATACAGCTGAAGCCGTCGGAATCCACCTGAAGAAGCCAAACCTATGTATTCAGAAGAAATTTGTACAGCCACTTTCCTTACTTTGGCCATCGTTACATGAATGTATAAAACGGTATCACTTTGCACCCCGTCCTCCTGAACCTTTAAAAGTTGTAATTGTCCAAATTATTTTATCATTTTTTCTTTTGACTACTTCATCTTCAATTACATGTTATCATTGTCCAAATCGTTTAATTTTTCTTTAACACTCTGTTGCGTAATCAATTTGAACACACGCTTATTCCTTAATTACTCTTCACTTTTCCAAAATTATGCATTATGCAATCCATTTGTTATTACCATTTCTACGATATAATTGTGTGTATTAATTTTCTTCATTAATTATCACCCCACGGACATGGTGACACTGACTAACCTATCCATATCCATCATTCATTGTATTCGCTTTATTTCCTCCTTTCAAACTCCTAACTTTAAATTCTAATTTTTTTAATATTCTGATTCACTTCCCCTTTTCAACAATGGTCTTGCTTACAAGCAATTGTCGATTTTAATTTCTTAATGGTAACCATTTCTGAACGATGTTTATCATTTATTACCGTTATTATTATTATTGTTTCCTTTAGTTCCTAGAGGAACATAGGGCTTCAGCCGCACGTCTCCATTGCGTTCAATTCTCCGCCAACGTTTTCATCACCTAGCTCCACGTCTGCCCACATGCTCTCATCTCCTCTTCACATCACCTCCTCCACTCCATGTCACCCTCGCAATGACGACCAAGTCACCGCTTCCTCTTCGGGTTTCACTCGAGTGATGGTCGGGCGTGTGATGTAACTCACTTGATGGCCAATCCACCTCCATTTCTTCCTCCACATTCGTTGCACAGTTAGTTCCCGCTGGATTGGTTCGCTCACTCCAACTGTTGCTGATGTTTCCTGGCCATCTGTTCTTGAGCGAAGTATTAGGCGAAGACAGCTGTTGATGAAGGTCTGTATTTTGTTCGAAGTGTCCTTCGTGACGCGGCGTGGTGCCAAGTCTCTGATACATAAAGTAGCACTGACTTCACAGTGGAGTTGAATATCTGGATCTTATTTCTCATCCCGAGTGCTGTTGATCTCCACACAGACTTGAGAGAAATGAAAGCTCGCCTTGCTTTCCCGATCCTTGCTTTGATGTCCCCATCAATTCCGCCTGCAGTTGAAACGATGCTTCCCAGGTAGGTAGAGGAGGTTGCTTCTTTCATATTTCACCCATTCATGCTGATTGTTGTCTGTTGTTGTTGGTCAGGAATCTTCATCACCAACTTCTGTTCTCTCTATGTTCACTTGAAGGAAGTCCTATCTTCTCTGGATGCTTCTTCTGTCGCCAACTTGTTACTTTTCACTTGCATATCTTCCAGTTTGTGGCAAATCAGATATAAATATTTCATCGGGGAAATCCAGATCCTCCAAGTTTTTTGTGTGGATCCATTTTATGCCTGTTTCCTCGCTGCCCGCTGTCTGTCACATTGTCCAGTCTACCGCAATCAGGAGAATCATTGGAGACAGTAGGCAGCCAGCTTGTCTTACTCCCATCTTATTTTGCTCGATATGTAAATTCGTATGTTTTGTTACCAAATGATATGAAAAAGTGGCCTTATCGTCACTTCCCTTGACCTTTTACAACACTATATAACCGTACGGCTATGAAGTATAATTACCAAAAGAATCAAGCTACGGAAGGCATATAACTCAAGTAAGTATTGTCAACTGGTCGTCGATGATGACAGAAATCAACCGACTAAGTTTGCAAGCTAGGAGACTTGACACCGCTGTAAATGTTTTAAGTGGTGATGTATAGTAGAATTTAGTCAACAGGAAACTTAGAACTTAGATTTTCAGCAGACTAAAACTTGTAAAAATGGTACATTTTTGAACAGGGAGAGCCTACTGCTACCTTCGATTTACCTCAAGAGCTTGCCGCAACATTTTTAAGTTGATTTCTTGGGGTTTTGAATTGCTATAGTTATGAAGTACACGTTATTTATGATAAAACAGCCCACTGCATGAACAGTAGTTTTTTCTATTTTTTTCTTCCTGGTTTGTTAGCTAAAAACCTCAATTAAATTTATTGTAAATGTTTTTCTTCTTCGTTTCTTCAAAATATGATTCTTTACAAATAGCGTAACACAAATTGTATGTGGAGGTCAACAGCACTCAGCATCAAAAATAAGATCCGGATTTTCAACTGCAATGTGAAGTCAGTGCTACTATACGGATCAGAGACTTGGCGCCGCGTCACCAAGGGCACCTCAAACAAACTACAGACCTTCATTAACAGATGTCTTCGCTCAATACTCAAGATCAGATGGCCAGAAAGGATCAGCAACAAAAATCTCTGGGAGCGAACCAACCAGCAACCGATTGTGCGACAAATAGGCGGGAAGAAATGGAGATGGATTGGCTATACTCTGAGGAAACCATCAAGTGACATCACTAGACATGCCATTGCTCGAGTGGAACCCGAAAGGGGAGCGGCGAGTTGGTCGTCAGTGCAAGGGTGACTTGAAGGAGGTCCAGTGAAGAGGAGATGAAAGCATTTGGGCAGACTTGGAGCCAGGTGAAGACTTTAGCAGAGAACCGAACACAATGGAGATGCACGGCTGAAGTCCTGTGTTCCTCTAGGAATTAAAGGATACAATAATAATAATAACTGTGTGTAATTTATGTAGTCGTCAGTTGATAAGTATGTGAATGGCATTATAATATGTTATCTGATCGATAGTATGCAATAGTGAAATCGAAGACGCATGTTTCGTCCCGTGTAGGACCCATCAGTGGAGAGAAGATGAAGAAATGTGAAAACATACAAGTGATAATTGCTTCCAGTCACTACCGAAACAAGTGTTTACTGAAATTTATGACTTATGAATCAACTTATTATTGATTGTACTCACAATTCCTTCCCATAGTGCTTTCTGGATTATTATTATCATTCGTAGATGATATGTCCTGAGAGATTTTTCTAATTGATTTTGATTTCCTTCTCATACATTTCATTTATTCTGGACATATATATTTCAATGGTATAGTTAAGTTAAAGGCTTTAATTTGACTTAGTTTATGTTATTTTAAAACTAGGCTTCTTAGGTTTCAAAAGGGGGTTCATATTTCTGAAAAGAAATCTATCGAACAGTTGATCTACACTATTGGTTCCATCTATAACTCAGCCTCTTTTATAATAAAATGTAGGAAAGAATGTTCAAGTAAGCCTGATGGTTTAACCCCTGGATAACAGTTTTGCTGATTTGACGTTGTAACCGGTAAAATTCGGTGTAGAGATCCGAATAGGGTTCATACCACTTCATTCTGGTCAACAAGTACCACTGGTTGTTTGATGCCAGTGGTTTTCGATTACTTATATCAGTCATTAGTATGCACTATAATAAGGTTTCCCATTCTCCCTTGATTACCATTTACAGTATCAAGCAAGCGATATATTGCTTGCTATCTGAATATTTTTTTAGTATCTAAAGGAAACCATGATGGGATTTTCACCTCGAACTATGTGATTTTCAAAAGATAAATATGAATTTCTAGTTAGTACTTTTGTTTTTCCTAAAAAAAATAGAGTACTAATTACTTTACGAAATAATTTATCGATTGCCTCGAAACGTGTAGCTTCTTGTGGTAGTTGTTTAGCTACATCACCACCCATAAATATTGCCTCCAAGTACATCCATTTCTGTTGCACAACAACCCACATCTAAAAAATAGAAAAGGAAATGACACGTCAGCTATTGTTTCGGTGAATATATATATATGTATAACTCATTTTCATAATTTAATTTAATTTGAGATTTTCCTGTCGGTTGATTGGACCGAAGTGCTCTATCTCAGGTTGATATGTCGGCTTCTTGTGCAGATGCTTCGACGACGTCTGGGCATTTAATTAGAATTTAATTTGTGGATGGTGACTAGCAGTGAAATCCAGGATGTGCATTTCGTCCTATTTGGGACTCGTCACTGGATGTACCTGCATTTCCCAGTGAGTGACGATGTTCCCACCGAGGCTCGAATCCAATGTCCTTAGTTTCAGACGCCAAAGCGTTATCCACTAGACCACTTGGGCCACGACAGCCACCTCTTGTGCAACGGGTCATATTGATTTAATTGAATTTTAGATTTTCCCGTCGACTGATTGGACCGAAGTGCTCAGTGTCAGGTTGACATGTCGGCTTCTTGTGCAAACAAATTGGACGAAATGCGCATCCTGGATTCCACTGCTAGTCACCATCCACAAATTAAATTCCATTTTCATAATTGTTTAAACTGAAGTTTACAATGTAAAAGATTGGGGTAATCGGTTCTCTGAATTATCAAAAGATGTTGGGCTTATTACGCTGAGAGATTTAGCTAAAGCCGTGGGCTATTTATGCGATATTACAAAGTGTTGAGAAAATATCGATTACAAGGTAAGCCATATTAAATATTCATCCCTTTTTATTATCATCATTTCTTCGGATTACAAATGGAATGTTGGGCTTCGGTAGTACATCTGCATTTCTCCCATTTCTGTGCAGTTTGTTTTAGCTGTCTTCACGATTACCCATAAGATTTGATTTTCTTTCTCATGCTACCTTCTTTATGTCACTCAGATCTTTACCCATATCTTCGCTTTCTTATTCAGATTCCACTCGAAGGCCTGCATAGCGTGTGATGTCACTTAGAGGTCTAATGAGGATGTATGTCCAATCCATCGACATTTCCTTCTACATATTTGTTGGATAGTAGTTATTCAGCGTCGGTGCGTCCGTGGCATAGCGGTTAGGACGCTCGCCGACCATGTACATGGTCCGGGGTTCGATCCCCGGCCACAGACGCACTCCTTTACCTCGCTAAGCCAGAAATAATGCTGGTGAAGAGGAAAGGTTGGGCATGAGGCTAGCAACCCCATCCTGTAAAATAAACACTGCTACAGAAACTTCAAGCCACTAGCTTGAAGCCCTATGTTCCACTGGGGAACGTGAATGAAAAAAAAGTTATTCAGCTGATTCCCTGCATTGATAGAGTTCCTTGTTGCTTACTCTTTCCGACAGGCAATCTGATCTTCAGTATCGAGACAGTGAGGGCAGGTGCTGATGAAAGTCTGCAGCAGACTGTTGGAAATGCTTTTGCTGACGCGCGCGACAAGTCCATGAACCATATTGAAGCAATAACTTGATATGTGTGTTGAAAATTCGGATCATGTTCTTTATGCAGAGTGTTGTTGATCGCAACAGTGGTTTCAAAGTAATGAACCTCTGAAAGTCTTGATGTTCCGACCAGCGCTGCCTGTTGTTGAAATGATGCTGCGCAAGTAAGTGTGGGAAACAATGTTTTTTTAGATTCTTCTCATTGATGTCAATTGGAGTTTGTTATTACTGGTCATCGAACATCTTCATCACCTCTGTCTTCTCCATGTTCACTTGAAGTTGTATCTCCTATTTATAGGTTTTGTACTTAAATCAGGATGTAGGCGCCAATTGCTAGACTTTAAAGATCAAGCTGTTGACGACTTTTGCTTTCTAAAGCTAGAAATGATGTTTTAAATCTAATGATAACAGAGATTTCTCATACCATCTGGCATTTTCTTACTAAAGGTTACTAGAACGCCTTCAGAACAATGTAACAAAGATAAGACCTGAATGTAGTCTGCAGGGATGGCGCTAATCAACAACCTCTTGTATTTCAATTTTGCTGGCATTGAACGACACCTACTAAGTGGGTGCTACCTGGTTCTGCCTTAAACTCAGTAGGCGGAATGGATTTTGAACTCGTGATCTAGTGGTGGAAAGTCGACAGCCTCAACGAAAACCAATTGCTAGCTCAAATGAGAGTAGACAAACTAAATTTAGGTGCCAAACTCTTTTCGAAATCATACATCTATAAAAAATATCATAGAGTAGTGCTTACTTCAAGTGTATCACTAATTACGGATAAGTCTTTTTCCCATTGTCTAATAATAGTAACAAATGGTATAGCATGTCGACTTGAGCCAATCGATTGTAAATTCATCATATGATCTTCCATAAACTGGATAGGTTCTTCTAGTGAACCGAGTATATAACACGGTTCACGGTTACACTTCGTGTAGGAGGTAAGCGTGAATTTCATTTCTAACCAAATATTTTTTATATCATCTAAGCCCTAAAAACAAAAGAAGAGAAAATATAATACTGCTTATGCATTAAGTGTTAGAATAATAAAGTAGTAGTAGTAATACTGTTAATCTGTTGATGGTGGCTATCAGTGCACTTCGTCCTATTTGGGACTCGTCACCTGGATGTGCCTGCATTGTCAGTAAGTCAGTAATGATGTTCCCACTGAGACTCACACCCACTTCCTGTGCAGTCAGTATCATCATCCATCACTCAGTGGAGACTGCAGAAGCATCCAGATGATAAGTCCTAAATGGGACGAAACGTGCATCCAGGGCTCCACTGCTAGCCACCACTGACCAAATAACATTATGTTAGTCATCAGAAATCGTCAAAGGCTCCGTAGAAGGAGCCAAGATGTCGACAGAGATCAAGAGTTTCCGTTTAATATAATCTATCAAAGGGAAGTGAAAATTAACTTTAACAAAAAAAGTAATTCTAATGTTCAACATTCCGAAGTTTAAGAAGTTGAAAAGTCAGTATTGAACATCCGATTTTGGGCTTCTACGCATCTGGATTGATTTCAGTGTGGATTTTGTCACTAACCAGAATCATTTAGAGAATGAGTGAAAACCAAAACGCAACAAACAGCTTTTTGTCCTAGTTCAGGACTCATCCGTAGTGTACATACCTAACGCTTAAGGTCCTGGTTGCGTACTTGCGAAGTTACTCAAACTAGGACGTGACTGCTTTCCACTGCCTTTTGATCTTCAATGATTCTTTAAATTATGTTGGTTTGTGACAAAATCCACACTGAAACGTTAATAGTTAATCACAGTCTTTGAGAATGTTAAGAGATTTCTCTAGAGTGAATTTATATTCTGTCTGTTCTACGTAAATTGAAGACCACCTCAATCTGTTTATAACAGTAGAAAAACTTAAACATGTTTCTGCAATCTGACGTCTTCAATAAATTGAAGAATATAAACTGGTTTGTCTACATAAGAGAACTTAAAATGAAGACAGAACTTTGACTAACTATGAACAGCAGAGGGCTGCATTTTAGGTTACTGATACTCTCAGCACTTAATGTTAATATGGAGAATTGAATTAATGCACATCTATATGAAGTTGTACGGGAAGCATACAGTGGCCAGTAGATAAATTCTTCAAAGTCAACTTAAAGTGCCTTCAGCTCTCCTATTACCTAACTGAATGTATTCCAGGGAACAGAACATTACGATCACTAACTGGTCATTTTGGATGACAAGGCACTGATGTATTTTAAGAAGTATGATTATGAATAAAAATAACTTAAGGTTAGAGATGAAAAGGTTGAATAATGTTCTCAATACAGATTCGCATGGGGAATCATTCATGGAGGAGGATTAGTATCATACGAACGTGTACTTTTACTGTCTATCATCCATTTGAAATTTGAAACATTTATTTCCCGATACGAATTTAAAACAAGTAATAAAGGTTAATAAAGCAGGATTTAATGAATTCATCAAATTTCGGTAGAACTCGTCAGCTGAATACTCTACATACACGGATATATACTTTTGAAATTACATTGGGAGATATAGGACTGATAAGTAAATAAACTACATTGAATTAGTCTTAATTTTGATCTCCCATACTCTCTCTCCCCTTATCTAATTGAACATGACCTGGAAAAACATTCGCACCTGTCTTTCTGCATGACTAATTCAATGTAGTTTATTTACTTATCAGTCCTATATCTCCCAATGTAATTTCAAAAGTATATATATCCGTGTATGTAAAGTATTCAGTCCTATATCTCCCAATGTAACTTCAAAAGTATATATCCGTGTATGTAGAGTATTCAGCTGACGAGTTCTACCGAAATTTGATGAATTCATTAAATCCTGCTTTATTAACCTTTATTGCTTGTTTTAAATCCATTTGAAAGTTGATTGAATGCTAGTTATCGTATCAAGTAGATGAAATATTACGATCTGAATATTTCTGCCTTCCAGAGGAAACTGCTGTAGTTTCTTCCCTTGAATTCCCATTAAAATGATTTTGATTCCATGCATAACTAGTTCGCCGAAGTGACTAACCAGAATTAGGATGATTTTAGCTGACTCGACTTTCTAAGTTGTGCTGAATCAGCTACACCACTACAACTTAAGTGAGTGAAACGGCCATCTTTTGCTCAGACGACTTTCATCTGGCTAACAAGCACTACTTTCTGATGTGAATGCTTTCCAACTTTGCACATTATAACCGGCCCGTAGTATATAGCATTACGGTATGACAAGTGACTAACTGCCAGATCCTGTTGCTCGAAACATGGAAGATTCTATAAAGGACCTGAATGTTGTTAGCTTAAATCCTCTCCTAACTAATATTTCGGTATTAGTCAATATATTTTTGTCAAAGCATGTAAAATTACTATGAATTTATGTTGCCTTAAATATAACACATCGTGTTCAGTAATGCAGCTACATTATCAAATGACACCATAGACTTCTTTTAAATATTATTAATTATAACAGTAAAATGTTACACAACACAAAAATAGGAATATTAACTTTTTCAATCGCTACTTCTCGTTGAGCATTACTGACAACATTTGATATAACCTCGGAATACTCATGTAATTGCATTGCAAATACACCTTCCAAAGTAAAAGTTTGTGGATCCATATCAAAACTGATTCCTGTCTTCTCCATCAATTGTTTCCAATGTCTGTTGATTTGAATCAGTGTAGTTATTAAAAGAGAAAAAGAAAGCCGGTCAAGATTTATTTCAAAAATGATGTAGACAAATTGTTAGGCTCTTCGTGATGTTTATATTTTTATTTTTTCTAACATAGAGAGGTAGAATAAAACATAATTCAGCATAGAATAAGTCAGTTTAACCTTTTTATTTCGAATTACCCATCGACTAATTCCATCCGACAGAAATGCTCAATCTCTGTTGCTATACTGAACCCTAATACAGATGGTTCGACAGTTATTTGATTGATGGTGGCTAACAGTAGAATCCAGGACGCATGTTCAATCGTATTTGGAACTTTTCAGCTGTACCCGCATTACACTGAATGATAGGGGGTTAAAATTTCGCCAGAGAATAAAGATTTCAATCCAGTCAAATCAATCAGTAAGGAATACATGATAATAATTTCAACTGATAACAGCTGATACTCGGTGCACAGGAACTGACGCAGCATTCAAAACGATGGATTTCCAGTCTAATTTTTAGAGGGAACATTATTACTCTTTAAGGTGTACAAATGTCCAGCTGAAGAGTCCCAAATAAGCCAAAAGGTTCTCAGATGTTGTGACAACAGAGTACAAGAGGACATTTGGGAGGCATGGTGATAAATTTTACTCTATAAATGTTAGGTCCCAATCAACGCGTTGCCACTGCTTCTGCATATGCAACAGTCTACTGTTAATTTGTCTCATTATCACCTGGAAATCTCATTTAAAATCAACGACATGATGGCGGGCAACGATGTGTCTGGCAATATCACTGCTAAGTAGCCTTTCATCTTCTAAAGTCAATCTTTTTTTCTACACATTCAGGAATTCTTTTCGCAAGGACTGTCTGTCTTGTTATAACCTACGTGCTAATATAAGTAGAGGTAAATGAATGCATCTTCTTATCATTATTATGTCGAAATATTACTTTGGTTTACTCTATGGATGGAATTTGCGATAAAATGTCTCATTTTAGTTGAAATATGCACTTTATCTCTTCCGGGAGGTAATGAAGATTCCTGGACAAGAACAACAACAACAGACAACGATCAGCATAAATGGGAGGAACCTGAAAGAAACAACCTCTTTTACCTGCCTACCAGGGAAGCATCGTTTCAACTACAGGCGGAACTGACGAGGATATCAAAGCAAGAATCGGAAAAGCAAGAGAAGCTTTCACTACTCTCAAGTCTGTGTGGAGGTCAACAGCACTCAGCATGAAAATGAAAATAAGATCCGGATTTTCAAATATAATGTGAAGTCAGTGCTACTATACGGATCAGAGACTTGGCGTGTCATAAAAAGCATCTCAAACAAACTACACACCTTCATCAACAGCTGTCTTCGCTCAATACTCAAGATCAGATGGCCGGCCAGAAAAGATCAGCAACACGGATCTCTGGCAATGAGCGAACCAACCCATTAGGAACCGATTGTGAAACAAATAGGCCGGAAGAAATGGAGATGGATTGGCTGGCCATAATCTGAGGAAACCATCAAGTGACATCACTAGACAAGCCATTGCTTGAGTGGAACCCGAAAGGGAAGTGGCGAGTTGGTCGTCAGTGCAAGGGTGACTTGGAGGAGATCATGTGAAGAGGAGATGAAAGTGTGTGGGCAGACTTGGAGCCAGGTGAAGACTCTAGCAGAGAACCGAACGGAATGGAGACGCACGGCTGAAGCCCTATGTTCTTCTAGGAATTAAAGGAAGCAACAATAATAATGATCTCTTCCGATAAATTACGTCATGAGGCATTTTATTTCTGTTCTCACTTAAAGGTATGAAAACACATTGTTTCGAAGATTTATGTCAAGTTCGATCACAGTCACTGATGTCAGTCAGAGAACCGTTGACAACCACTAGGAGGGAGTACTGGAGAGCCGACTGGCTTGTCCTGGCATGCGACTCATCATCAGTACTTATTGTTCGTTGTCCTAATCGGATTATTTGGATTAGACAGTGACGTCTTAAACAAGCAGTTCATAAACGCATATTTTGAACTTGGTGCGTTCATTAAATATTAAGAGAGTTCATCCCACAATGACTGTTCGAAAAGTAATATTAAGAGGAAGTAAACCAATAATAGAAGTCTAAATAAACAAAACCAGATGCAATATGAAATAACAAAAAGTCAGGGAAAACTATAGAATTCAGGAATCATATATTGACTATAATATTTTGGGATTAAGGCAGCGAAAAACACAGTAAACACTGTCTGTCCCGTACTGTTATGTAAACCCATGGTTGGTATGACGAAAGTAAGTACTGCTGATGAGTTGATCGGAGTCATTAAGTTTATGATCAATGATAATGTGTGATATAGATGAATCAATGAATTTGTCTGTTACTTTATTTACTCAGTCAAACTGAAGATATTCCGTTTTTTACGTGAAATCGATCAAAGCTCGACATAATTATATATCTCAGAATTACTTCAGAATCAGAGAAGACTGGATATTTGATGAATAAGCCTTCTTCTCACACACATTATTCTAGCTTCATAGACTTCCTGATAGTCAACTGTGAATGGGTAAGATGCACCTATAATTGTTTGTATTTAGCTTCCCCTACCTATATTTAACCATACTGATAAAAGATTCCCTACGTGTCTATTTTCTCATAGGTTAAGGACATTTAACATTGCACCAAGAAAAGATTAGCAAAGTTGTAAAGTTGTTAATTAATATTGACTTACCTGTCACGCATAGCTTCATCCTTTAAATATTGTATTAAAACAAGTGATTCTTGAAAATTTTTCAATGAATTACTAATCATACGAGCTGCTGGTAATGCACGCATTCTTTTTGGCTGACGTTTAAATCTTTCAATAAATTCTCTAGTACTAGCCATTAATTCTTCTATCTTTATATCTTTCCATAGGATACATGCCCATTCTTGACGTGCATTCTAGCAGGTAATCAATCGGCAAGTGTGTAAAAGAGAGATAGAAAACAAAAACACAACACATCCTACTGAAATACTGAAGTGTGATACATATGTAACGAATAAATATCACTAGATACTGAGAGCTGAATCGCCCGTCAGGCATCAGGGAACTCCAGCAGACAGTAAACCAACTAAGGCCCTATTACCTAGCAAATATATTCTGAGGAGACTACTGAATGGCATCACACACAATAACCAGGCTATCGAGTGCCACCAGAAGAGGAATAACTGGCTTGGAAATGGTTGTACTGGTGACATGAAGAGGGAATGAAAGCCTGTGGGCATTCGTGGAGCCAGTTGAAAGTGAAGTGAAAAGAAGTGAGTGGAAAAAAGATGTGATTCTGAAGCCTTATATCCCACAAACAATTGGTACTGTTAAGAATCTACAATGTCTGGGTAGAATATTTCGGGGGTAATCTGAAACAAATTAGCCGTTTTTAAGCTTAACGTCTCAGACAAAACATTCTCTTGGTCATGTAGAAATTAAGTTATCGTTTTTAAAAAAACTAGTGATATTGTACAGCAATACTTCAGTGTATTCAAAACTTAAGTGTTCCACTTACTGTCTGTAGAGAGTTCGCCGTCTGCACTAACTGAGGTTCTAGGCAGCGTCTGGGAATCAGAGGAACTCCCATCGGGTTGGTGTAAGTCACTGATCATACCGATATACAAGAAGGGAGACAAGTCTTCCTGTGATAATCACAGAGGGATTAGCTTGACTAATATAGTATCTAAAATCCTAGGCTCAATAATACTGCGTAGACTAAGTGGTGCTCGGGCGGCACAAACACGAGAAAACCAGGCAGGCTTTAGGCCAGGAAGAGGGTGTATTGATCATATCTTCACCCTCCGACAGATTTTAGAACATAGGTATTCCTACCGGCGTCCGACAATCATTATATTTCTTGACCTAAAGGCGTCATTCGATTTTGTCGACCGAGAGGTTCTCTGGCGATGCTTGGCTGTAAAGGGAATGCCGAGAAAACACATTGCACTGATTAAGGCACTCTACTAGTACTCATGCAGGCAGGTGAGGGCTTATGGCGAGTTGTCATCTGAAGTGGTGACGACTAGTGGCGTCCGTCAAGGATACCCATTATCCCCATTTCTATTCAACTTCATCATAGACGTACTAAGGGACTTAAACCTAACACACTTCAGCGACTCAGGGATTGACCTGCTACCAGGGTAGAATAATCTCGTTGACTTAGAATATGCAGGCGATATAGTCCTTCTAGGCGAGGACTCTGACAAAATGCACAGTCTTCTGAGCACCTTGAGCAGCAATCTTTGGCATGCGATTCGCCCCTGTAAAGTGTAAGATGATGTTACAGGATTGGACTACACCGACTCCTAGATTAGAAATAGGAAGTGAAGTGGTAGGACACGTTGACCGCTTCACTTACTTGGGAAGTACCATCAGCCCCAACGGGTTGATCTCCGACGAAATCTCAGCACGGATACAGAGGTCTGGTTTCGCATATGTCAGTTTACGCCGTCTCTCGCTTAGTAGACGTGATATCCGACTATCTACCAAAGGGCGTGTGTACTGCTCAACAGTCCGCTCCGTCCTCCTTTATGGCTGTGAGACATGGCCATTGAGAGTGGAAGACATGAAAAGATTGGCTGTCTTCGGTCATAGGTGTCTGCGTTCTATCTCCCGCGTGAAGTGGTATGATAAGGTGAGCAATATTGAGGTTAGGCATCGGTCGAGTGCTAGGTAAGGAGGGGAAATCAGTCGACGAGACTGTGAAATTACATCGACTGAGATGGTTAGGACATGTGTTACGTATGCCTAGTCTTCGCCTTCCTCGACGGGCAATGTTAGCTGACATAGGGTCAGACTGTAAAAGAGCTGGCGGCGGTCAAACCAAAACATGGCACCAGTCAATGAAATCCCCAGCAGTTATTTTAAGTCAGTCATGTATGAAGGTGTAGACTTCGTGGTTGGGGTCCTTGGGACGGTAAAAACCAATGGTTGGAAACAATTGGTGACATGGCTCAAAATCGTTCTCAATGGCTGGTGCAGATGCATCCACTCCTTGTGACTTATGATCTCCAATGAAACTGTTTTGTTCTTGGTTATTACTATTCCTTTGTCTCACACCTCTGTTTACTGTCTATATTGTGCATTTCTTTTACTTTCTTCTCTTGCTTTATGTGCTACATGGAAGGAGTGTGGCGAATTGAACTGCCGCACATATGTGCAAAGGTCTAGGTCGAAAATTGACTGACTTACTGCCTGTCTGTTATTTAAGTATTATAGTGCTTCAGTATCCCCCCAGTAACTTCTCGTAAAGAAAATTAATAAATACCATTACGAAGTTTGTGTAGTGACAGAAAATTAGTGTCATAATTATTTCTTATTATAACCGTTGAAGGATAGGAGACATTGATAAGAAATAAAACATACTCATTTCTAAATTCTAATTACAACTTGAATAGTTTTTGTTAAGACTATCACGCTTGTGTCACAATGAAACAAAATGGTCTATGGTAATGAGATCAGATGTAGCGTCAGGGCTATTCGGTGATGTTGTGAAGCCTCATCACTTTGAGATAACCAGGAAATGTTTTAGACATTCTGAACCACCTCCTTCCTTAATAGGTAGTGGAGTTAAGTTGAAATAAAGATAGGAATGGTTACAGGATTTCATCGTGAGCTGACATCAGTTAGAGAAACATTGGAAAACCTGGGAGTACTGGACAGCTGTTTTTTTCCCTAGTTCGGGACTCTGCACAGTAAGCACCCACCGGGGTTCGAACCCAGGACCTTCTGGTTACAAGGCGAGCTCATAGACCATTACGCCACCGGGACCTGATCCAATGACCCATGAATTCCAACTTCTCCCAATTCACGTCCCAAACTAGGACGAAACAGCTGTCTAGTACTCCCAGGTTTTCCAATGGTTCTCTAACCAATGTCAGCTCATGATAATATCCTGTAACCAATCAACCAAAACCCTAGAAACCAATACTTGAAAGATAGGAATGATCAGAGAATTCATGACATTAAAGTCTATTAGCCTAAGTTGTGTAACTTAAACTCTAGGGATACTGAAAAGTAATAGCTACAGACTCCCAGTGAAATAATCTAAAGTCATTCACCATTTCCACCACACACACACACCCCTTCATAATCAGTTTGTCCATTATCGTACCATTAATTTCTGTTCATTTGTTTAATGTAATTGTTTTTCGAATAGTGGCAATAGTTGAACTGATGCGCTTCTATATTATGGATCATCTGCCAGTCAATTAGTCAGTTAGAAAGGGCTTTGTTCTTAAGTGTTTATTTTGAGGATTAAAACACTGCTACATTTCATTGCATTCGATTGATTATCCCATAACGGCTGATCATTGTATGCATTTTTTATTCTCCCACGACTAATAAACCTGAAATCAAGATTCTTCTCTACATTACAGTCAGATAATGTTTATGAAATCTTGACAATTAGTCACTTGTCGTCGAGTTCTAGGTAAGGAGGGGAAATCAGTCGACGAGACTGTGAAATTACATCGACTGAGATGGTTAGGACATGTGCTACGTATGCCTAGTCATCGTCTTCCTCGACAACGGGCTATGTTAGCTGATAAAGGGCCAGGCTGGAAAAGAGCTAGAGGCGGTCAAACGAAAACATGGCTTCGTCAGTCAATGAAATCCCCAGCAGTTATTTTAAGTCAGTCATGTATGAAGGTGTAGACTTCGTGGTTGGGGTCCTTGGGACGGTAAAAACCAATGGTTGGAAACAATTGGTGACATGGCTCAAAATCGTTCTCAATGGCTGGTGCAGATGCATCCACTCCTTGTGACTTATGATCTCCAATGAAACTGTTTTGTTCTTGGTTATTACTATTCCTTTGTCTCACACCTCTATTTACTGTCTCTAATATGCATTTCTCCTACTTTCTTCTCTTGCTTTATGTGCTACATGGAAGGAGTGTGGCGAATTGAACTGCCGCACATCGGTGCAAAGTTCTATGTCGAAAACAGACAGACAGACAGTCTATAACTGATCATTTGAAAACACTTCGTACAGTATATAAGTTGGAAATCAGTGACATCTGAACTAGGAGTAAGTGAATCAATAATTTCAAACGATTATTCGAAGTATTATCATTATTATTGTTTCTTTTGTAGCCAGTTTATAAGAACCCTCGAATTAACTAAAGATAAGTTCATATTATCTTGGTACATTTTTGTGCTTGATTTGTTTAGGTTAATTAGAAGCATTCTTCCTAAATTTAAGCAGTAGTCCTGAATGTAAATTGTCAAGATAGTACAAATTAATTTTTGTCATCTAGATGCAATTTATTGTCTCTTTTAGTTCCTAGAGGAAAATAGGGCCTCAGCCACACGTCTCCATTGCGTTCAGTTCTCTACCAACGTTTTCATCACCTAGCTCCACGTCTGCCCACATGCTCTCATCTCCTCTTCACACCACTTCCTCCACTCCTTGTCACCCTCGCAATCACAACCAACTCGCCACTTCCCCTTCGAGTTCCACTCGAGAGATGGTTGGGCGTGTGATGTAACTCACTTGATCGTTTGTTTTCTCAGGGTATGGCCAATCCACCTCCATTTCCTTCCTTTTGAGTTGAATCTGGAGGTCATTATCCTAGGCGAGATCGCCTCCCATTGTATCAGGGCTTTTGTTGCCGATGGTGATATCGTGACAGCCATACCCTCGGTGTGCATGTGTTTGTCTTCTGGATGACCGGAGTAAATCATCGACTCTCCGGTTGACAATTTGGTGAGTCCACTCCCATTCCATTTGTTTTCACATATTCCCAGCACTTGAATTATCTTATCATCTCGCTGGCAATCTGGGCAGCTTTGTCAGTCTCATACATGGTGCGGACGTTCCGTATCCCCACGCAGACTTTTTCTTTTGTCGCAAGGCGACTCATGTCCAACGGAAATTCATATAGACCAGTGATTCAAATGAGCTGAATGACACCAGTCAGTAGAATTGCGAATTTCTTGGCTAATATTATCGGCATAGTGCGTGAATGGTAACACGGAATACAAAGATCTTGGACTTGATGCAACAAAGACTCATGAGTCTGCATTGCTGAGAATTCCCCGAAGTATAACAAAGAACATACAGTGTAATCATTATTTTTATTAGTTCTTCGAGTGATCTTAATTCCTACTGGAAACCACTTCAATATGGACTAATCAGCTAAACAGTGATGAAACATTGTGAAATAAAACATTTTAAAAAAAACACAAAAAACACTTTCATTCAATAAATTACTTTTTGATCTGAATACAACTCGTAAATCGGCTTCAATTTCTGTAGTTCTGACTGCATTTCTTTCAGCTCAGGATATGTTGATATTGGCAGATACAATAGGCGTTCACTGCTTAATAAATCTAAACGTTCTGCATCCAGTTTTTCACATTCTGTAATAAACTGGGTTAAACTTGCATAACCACGATCTAAATCTTCTGACTCATTACCTGGTCCAGAGGATTTATAGCTAAATCACCAACCAGCAAGAGAATAAATCAGAGTTATAACTGTGAAGCAAATTTTATATGGAAATAAAAACTTATTTCGACTAAAAGTTTCAGTTCAGCTTTGTCTAATATGCATAGAAAACCAACCATCGGAATTCCCAGGTTGACCGGGAATTCATGCTTGTTGGTACTCATCAGTAGGGTGTATCTAAAAGACTGTGAGACTAATATATCATCCCTATGATAATCACTAGTGGGGCTATCGAATGCTGAAGTCAAAGATTTGAGTAATACCGGAAACCTGGGTTTACTGCAAACAGGCAGGAAACTTAGACTTATGACATACTGACAGGTCATTACTTATACCCCGATCTAGTGATCCAATCTATGTAGTTGACCTCACAGCTAATGTAAAGTATTTTATAGATTAAATTGTCTCATCAAATTTAATCAGTAGGTTCCATTCGCCTACAAAGTATATCTCTGACCGAGTTTGAAGGTTTTAATGCCATGGTAGTTTCTGGTCCATTAGGAATCCTACATAGGTTTCTAGTTGTCCCTGCCTTATTTGGCAAAACTGTATATTAGAACAAGATATAATAGCGAACAATATTGTCGTTTTCAATTAGATCTTCTTCAGACTTTACTCTAATTTACATAGATTTATATATAAAACATTTTAACCAATGACGGTGATTTTGTGGATCAAATAATAATAATGTGGTAAATGTTTTGAACGTAGTTAATAACGATGATTATAATGATAACAAGGTTTATGCAGGTGGCGATAAGAATAACAAAGGTAGTAATATATTTATATGTAGACAATTCAATCAATAAATTTGGTCAAATCTTAAAATTTACGTAATACTAAGGGTGAAGTGTACAGGTAATCACAGTTTAAATAAATGTCAAAACAGTACGGAGGAAATGGAAAATAAGAAAGGGTGGGAGGGTTTTGAATATAATTCAACTAGGCCAAGGGAGAGACAAAGGTAGAACAAACTTCTTTTGTATGCAAAGACTAGGATTGCTCTCTCGAATTCCCAAAGCTTCGGCTATGTGTAAAAGATGGATTCGAATTCCGTTCGAAAGGCTCGATGGAATGAGATAGATAACTTTGAAGACACTATTTTTGTCCACTTGGTGACCGCTATCAATCAAATGAGCCAAAATAGAACTTCTTATAGATTTTATTTGACCTTTTCCGAACCATGAAGGAAGATGCTCATTAATGCGTTTGTTGAGCTGTCTAGTTGTTCACCCTATATAGCTCTCTCCACAGGAGCAACTAAGTTTATAGATGTGGCACAGCTAGGTAGCTTGTCTTTCACTTGAGCAATCATAATTGGTCGGCTGGAAAATAACAAACAAAGGGTGGCGGCAGTATAAGTCCATTTTATCGCTCTCGATAATCTCAGATGTAAGACTTCACTAGCCACGTCCCCATTAAACTGAAGTTTCATGAACAGTTGTTTCTTTTCAACTGTTGTCAGTTTCTCTTAAACTCCTTCTATTGTCTAGAATGGTTGACTTGTAGACTTCTCGATGAATGTAAAATAAATGACACATTGTGTAAATCTTTTGTTTTAGTCGAAATTTTTGTTTTAATATGTAATTTTTTCCACGCTTCATCTTCACACTCTCCTCAATTCTCTATTTACTATACTAATTCCTTAGTTGCAAACTTTGCAATTTACAAGAACCTCTCATCTTCCTACAAAGAGTATTCATTCAACAACCTGTTGGAAACATTTACAGTGGAGAAAACGCTGCTGAAGCATCATACTTCGGGAACTGCAATTTTGGATTATATTGTTAAATTTGAGGAAGTGGATTTAATCCGATTGTTTCGATATCTTGGCTAATTTGGTCTTTTATTTTGACATTTAATATAACTTCTTTGCATATTAGTTTGTTTATTAGATGTATCACATAGTCAGTGAAACAGTATTATTTACTGGATGACAATGTTTCGAACAAAATTTATTTTGGTTCATAATCATATCAATTATTATCATACAACTTCGAAACTTGAGTTTTATAGTTTCCTTTTTTCTCTCCTATTTGTCGTAGTTGGGGTGGTAGAATTTTCCAGATATCTAAGTGGACAGGTGTTGAATCATTCCCATTACACGTGTCTGCAGTTGATTTGATAAACAAAGCTTCTGTTATCAGTCTCTCCATCCACCCTGTTGTTATATTAGATTTTAAAACTGTCATCTTATCACATCCATCCTATTGTATGGTTGTGTGTAATTGCATGTAGTGAGTGCTATACCTGAACCATTCTCTAGATTTCTTATCTTATTCGGGTCTACCAATCTAGATTTTGCTAGGTTTTTACGTTCGGTTAGTCTGACTGCCCCTGTTATACTACTTTGACCTATGTATTTGACCTGACAATCATTGCAGGCAGGGTATTAGATAAACTAAATTGTTTTGTTTTGAAGGCTCCACAGGATCCTTTAATCGACAAAGCTTGTTTCTAATTGAGTTTGCGGGGGTTTTGAATGCCAGTCACTTTTATTCCTGCGTTGTTAAGAATTCTCCTTAAGGATTCCGAGGTTCCTTCTTTGTATGGAAGTACTACTGATGATTTGTTTATCGAACCAACTGCAAATACGTGTAATAGGAATGATTCAACACCTGTCCAACCAGACTTCTGGAAAATTCTACTACGCTGACGACGACAAATAGGAGAAAACAAAGAAAGCTATAAAACTCAAGTTTCAAAGTCGTGTGATCACAATTGATATGATTATGAACAATAAATTTTGTTCGAAACGTCATCCAGTAAATAATACTGTTTCACTGACTGTGTGATATATCTAATAAACAAACTAATATGGAATTACTTACTACCACAGTGCCCAAGTTTTACACATATATTATTAGCTAATTTTCCTTATTCATTTTTGACCAAAGCGCAAATTTTATTCCCCCTTACTATTGAGTTGTTTTTTTTATGTAAAGAAACTAGAGATGTGTAATAATTTTCAGCATTTTGAAGATGTCATCCATATATCTGCAGCATACCTTTTGGGTAGGATTAAATGGGTTTTTTCAGAGCTATATTTTCCCAACTATCCATACAGATATCTGCTGTGATTACAGATATCGATGATCCCTCTGCTACCCTGTCTGCTTATGTGTATATTTTACCCTGGAGTGTAAAGACAGTAGACGTGAGAGGCAAATAAATCCCTAGGATAATCTCATCAGTGGGTAGCTTTGTCTTTTCAGTGAGTTCACGGTTGGCAGCTAGTTCTTTTCTGAAAGCTTTTAGAGCTATATTCATTAGTTTATCAGTATAAAGACTAGCTATCCTTCACTTCTAAACCGGAAATTAACTATGATATATAATTTAGTGTTGAGTTTTCTTTTTTCCCTATAATTAAGCCTCTATGTTGAGTTAGACAACGTGTTTGATATTTGCTAATTAAAAAGTAGTCTGATGGCTTCCTTCTACTGTATCTTTAATCCTTTTCATATTACTTCTTCTAAACATCTGAAAAAGAATACACCATTATGGTATCCAGTATTTTGTGTCATTCATTTGCGTTCCGAGTGGAATTCTAGGGCTTCAGGCTTCATCTTCGAAGTTTCAGTAGCAACGATGTTGATCTTCACAGATGAGGTTGCTAGTCTCAAGCCTAACCTTCCCTCTTTTTCAAGCGAACTATGGCCTAGGCGCGTCGTCCGGGAATCACAACCGAACCTAATGTAAAGGATAACCAATTAGAATAATCGTAATGATTTGGTCTGAATTGGGTGGAGAAGATAGTTAATCCGCAGAGGGACATAAAGGGACGTGAAATTAGGAGGTAATCACGTTTATGATGACCCTTTGGTAGGTCAGAGTAGACGTAAGTGTTGAATATATCTTCCTAGATGCATAAATTACGCTTATGCCTGTTGATTTCTACAGTTTCCAGCTGTAGATAAGAGACGCATCCTCGAACCTTTGAATAAATTGTCCAGTACTTGATATATGTTCACTAGAAATTCCTTATGTTCGATGGCCTAACAACAAATCTTATACGGTCAGCTGTAATATCTGGTGTTAACATTTTCTGCTAAGTATGTGGCTGATTGGCTTAAGGACATGACTTTCAGACACTAGGTGATGTGTTCGAATCCATCCCTGCTTCCTTTATTCAGACTAGGCATTTGGGTAGTATTATCTGCCTAAACACAGAAAGGGTGACTGATACAGCCTGATACATGAAAACAGATAACAGATTTTTGACAACTTCGACTAAGTACGCGTCAAAATTTCCACAACATAAAACATTTCTTTTGGTACCCATACATTGTTGCTTACCTTTCAACAAGTGCCTTAACCTTTTTACGAAAAGCTTTCACATCATGTACAATACCAAGTGAAAAATGTGCTTTAAGTGGTGACATATTTTGTACTACATCCTCAGTAAATTTTAGGATAGCATTCCAACGTCTACGTAACAGGTGTGCACTGTTCCACATTTTTTCAGGGATCTTGTAATATGAAACATAAAAAAGGAGTTATTAAGTGAAGTTAAATATATACATATTACATATAAATATGCAGACATGATGTCCTTAATTGTTTAGTGAATAGGAGTCTTCGAAATGCCAAAAATAAATAAGCGGAGACTGTTTTGGTGACTGTTGTCTCAGTTTCTTAAAACCTCAATACTCTTCATCTAACTACGCTTTCTTCTGAGTATTTCTATCACTAAATTTCTTCATCCTACCTTTATACGTAATCTTCCAAAGTGTGATGCTTTTGTGCGGACTTTTTGCATTTATCAACCCAATATCCTTCCGAGATTGTCTGTCTGTCTGTCTGTCTGTATTCGACATAGAACTTTGCACATATGTGCGGCAGTTCAAGTTGCCACACTCCCTCAATGTAGCACACAAAGCAAGAGAAGAAAGTAGAAGAAATGCATAATATAGACAGTAAACAGAGGTGTGAGTCAAAGGAATAGTAATAACGAAGAACAAAACAGTTTAACTGGAAATCATAAGTCACAAGGAGTGGACGCATCGTCACCAGCCATACAGAACGATTTCGAGCCATGTCACCAATTGTTTCCAACCATTGGTTTTACCGTCCAGAGGACCCCAACCAGGAAGTCTACACCTTCCTACGTGGTTGGCTTAGACTAACTGTTGTAGATTTCATTGACTGGTACCATGTTTCCGTTTGACCGAGATTAATGACATCAGTGATCAACCTGTCATGTCACAAATTAGGCGGACAGTTGGTTTAGTCTCACAAACTCAGACGAAGTAAGTTTGCGATTCATAGCTGTAAAGGTAACTAAAAGTCAATCTGAACGAAGAATATTTTTTCCAATAAAATTCTCCTCTTCAGATTCTTACAATTATAAAATATAATATTCGTTGCCGTTACGATAATGATAGCCAGTTATACAGCGAATACATTTTTAACGTAGAATAACAGACTAGCTATGGGGTGTCAAAGTAAATAGTATTTGTGTGACAGATGTGCTAGGTTGAATTCAGCAAGGAGGAAATTAACTGCATAAAAAGCTCGATCCTGTCACACTTGGTCGATACTGGACATCGCATCGATGTCAACACAGCCTTCGTGTTTATGTACCGAATTCCAAGGTCGTTATCACGTACAGTTCGCCTACGTCTCCTACACACTTTTGAAGCTGTTGCAATAGGATAGACTAAACCAGAACATTGTATCCGAAATGAACACGTCCAGACGCTGTTCCTACCGTTGCCAAACTTGGATTGATGATTCTTCTTCTCACCAAGATTCCTTCTCCCTCTTAACCCTCTTGGTTTTTTTCTCTCTTTGCTTATTATTGCAATTATTATTGTTATTCATCATAATTTATACCCTTCATGCAAACATTCTCTCAATACTATCGAATTTCCCATTTATGCTATCCAGGCTTATTATTAGTAATTTCATATCTTTTCTCAATATATGCTTCCACCTGTTTCATTTCACACATTGGTTATTTCATGATGAACCTCTCATTGCAGTCTTACTATCTCCTGTTTTATTTCACACCACTTTGTGCTAGCCACTCACCTGACACCTTTTATAACCTTGAACCGACTTGTCAATTTTTCCTACCCCACACTCTACGAATCGATTATGAGTAATCATAGCCATTATCTCTCATTTCACAATATTTTGTAATCGATTTCAGCCCAGAGCACGTTTGTCACACAAATACGACTATTTATTTTGACACCCCATAACTGCTAACCTGTTATTCTACGTTAAAAGTGTATCCACCGCATAACTGGCCTTTATTGTAACGACGACGAATATTATATTTTATAATTGTAAAAACGTGAAGAGAAATTATTGGAAAGAATGCTCTTCGTTCAGATTAACTTTTAATTCATGATATGAGAATATCTCACACTATTAAATCCTAAAGATAACTGCCAAGATTCCTAGGAAGTGGATGATGTTTTACATTTCACCAGTACATTCATTAGACACCAACAGATACGAGACAGCATCTTGGTGTCTCCAAAACTTTAAAAAAATTAAATGCACTGAAATGCTACCAGCAATTCTGAAGGCTACTGTCCCAAAAGATTTTCAACAAAACCTATGTTTACTATAACAGAATGTGATCAGTGGCTTACTGCCTCGTTAATTATATTTATCTCGTTTTAACTGACTGAACAATACTTTTGTTACTGATCAATTCAGGCTCACTCACCTGATCCCATCAATACTAATTCCATTTTTCGCATCTCTTACGTAATCACTTAGGTGTCTCGTTTTCTATCTTCCCTCTAACTATCTTCACCTTCCTAGACCTGTTCTTGTCAAGCAAAATACTGAATCTCGTCATCCTAGTGAGAATAAAAAATTCTCTGGATGCAAATCTTCATTCGAAACAAGTTGTATTTTGGAATTGCAAATCACGTGTGTGGATCAAACTGCAACATTAAGCATTGTCATCATCAAACAAAGGACAGAATGGCAATCAACTTTTTTTACTTCAACTTGAAAAGTTCTTCGATAGCCTTGAGTGTGAAGTAATTCGGCAACTGCTTCAACTCTATGGAGTACCACTGCTACGGAAACTTTAGAGCTCAAGCATGAAGCCCTGTGTTACACTCGGAATTCAAAGGAATGGAAAATAAGACTTACAGAGTTTAGTCACTAGATTTCATAACTGTTCAACTGGATGAGTGTCTTCACATCCGATTTAGTTGATCTCATCTCACCGGTTAGTACTCCAATTCACCTACTGCGCTTGTCATACAACAACTATGGCTCATAGCTTAGGATAGGCGAACAAACATTTGAATTTTGATAAGTAGCGGGATGTGCATTACTCATAAATTAATATAAGTAGCATATGGAGAAACGACGATAATGCCTGTTTCCATAGGAAGGCCATCATCATCAAACACAGCATAGATGAGGATGTCAGAAGCATGGTCGGAAATTAGTGTAGAAATCTACTATGCTCAGAATGAGGAACAAGATCCGGGTCTGCAACACTAATGTCAAATCAGTGCTTCTATAACGTCTAGACACTTGTCGCATGCATCAGCAAAAGCATTTCCAACAGACTGTTGCAGACGTTTATCAATAGATACCTTCTCTGATTCGATACTGAAGATCAGATGGCCGACTGGAACGGATAAGCAACAAGAAACTCTGAGGACGAACCGACCAAGAACCTTTCGCCCAATAATATTCCGAAGGAAATGGGGTCGGAATGGACATAAGCTGAGGGGACCGTTGAGTGATATCAGGCGCCTGACTCTCCGGTGGAAACTAAATGCATCCATCCGAGGGTGACATTGAGGAGATCATTTGAGGAGGAGACGAAAGCTTCCGAACAGTCCTACGGCCAGTTAAAAAAGGCAGCTAAGTACAAGGTGAAATGGAAATGTCTTGTTGGAGCCTTTATTTTCAACATGGAACCAAATGCGATAATAATACCAATAATATAAAACCATTATAACTTTAAGCAGCCTGTATTTCTCTGTCTGAATTTCTTATATTGATTGAAAGCATCATCATAGGTAAAACCAGCATACACTCTTCTCAACTGCTCCCTCTACAATAATCAATAACATTTTACGGAAGACTGAAGGTTTCAGTAGCAATACTTGGTTAAGTCTAGGTAATGGTTAGTTAGTACGGTAATTCTTGTACTTAATTTACTAGATATTAAGCACAATAGCTTTTTACTATTACACAATAAATCTTATTTGTTAAAACCATTTACTACTTAATAACAATAAGTAGTTACCACAAGAGGAACTAAAAACGTTAAACAACGAAAAAACAAATGGATATAATGAAATGAATAACATGTGTAGATATGAAGTCAACTTACTCCTGCGATGAATTCCTGTGTTAATTTTTAAATAACAAGAAATGGTTATACGTATCTGTAAAATCTCATATCTCATTATCATAATAGGAATATATATATATGATTCATAAAAAAAATAAAATCTAAGATATTTAAATTAGTGGTGGGAGTTTTCATTGTCACCCCTTTTACAGTGGTTTGTGTCACTCGCTTGGTTGATGGAGACTTTTAAACTTAGATGCATGCTGCTGTTGATGTGTCCACGAAGTTGGTGTTCAACGAAGTCCAGTGGCCTTTTTTTGGTGTGGTTGTACTCTGTAAGCTGGATGGTTTAACTACGATGTTTTCATCGTCTTACTGATTAACAACTTCAGTGCAAACTTCATTGTGAAGTCAGCAGATTGAAGTTCAAGCTGAAACTGTTGTCCAGAAGAAGCTTCATAGTTTCATAAATCAACCAACTTGGAGAATACAACTAGACCGAATTTCAGGAAGTCAGACTTGGAAATATTTCATATTCCTCTTTCACAGAACTTTTCACTTCCTGTTTTATACTAAAAATTTTGTTATTAAACAGATTTATGCACTAGAAATGATCGTATGACGACACGATGTTAGAAACTGAGTGATTCCTCAAGGATAATTAGTCTAGTGGTGTGAACTACTCTGATGGGGACCTGTGAATAGCAGACAATGCACTAGGAATGCACTGGAAAGATCTGTATACCGTAAAGACACATGGAGTGGTCCTTACTTGAATTTCAACAGCTTCTGCCCGTTGAGATACAAACGAACGCTGGTGAAAACGCTTTTCTCTAGAGCGAAGAGAATATGTTCACCAAACAAACTAGACAGTGAACTAATGTTTCTTGAAAAATGCTTGAAAGAAAATGGTTACCCACAAGGTTTCATTAACAAATATGGCAAGAATGAACTCAAGAAGCTTGATACTGCTACAGTTAGTAAGAAGCCTATTTTCATCAAACTCGACTACAAGGGCGACGACATTATGAGAATGATAAATAAAAGATTAAGCGCAGCCCTGTCTAGGACGTATCCTGCAGCGTTATTAGTCTCTCTATCCCGAACAACCTCTTCACTGGTGCAGTCAAAGATTGACAAGTACCCCTCACATGTTACCTCCAACTGTGTATACCAATTCACATGTATCTGCGGGAGCAGTTACATTGGAAGAACAGAGAGGAGGGCCTACGTCAGATTCTGCGAACATGTACCAAGGAGCCTCCGGTTAAAGGGACCGAATTATTTAAGCTCTTCAATCGCCAAACACCTGATTGACACAGGACACCGAGTAGATGTGCTGGAATCATTCAAAATAATTAACAGACAAAGTACCTCAAGTCTTCTCAGGTTTGCTGAAGCTATAGCAATAAAACGATTTAAGCCTGACTTATGTGTCCAAAAAGAATCCGTCGTTGGACTTCAATTACCCTGGTAACTCACTTCTTAGTAACTCTTTGTTTTCTAATTTTGTTAACTTATCTTTTCACTCCACCCCTCCCCTTTATGTTTCGTTTGACTCTCTTAAGAGATAATTTTTCTTGATCTTCTGAGTTCTGCTCACTGTATTACATCATCAACTTCTCATCTGACCTCATGTGCACCGTAATTTTAAAAATTTTGATCTTCTCTTATCTAATTACGTAACTATTGCTAATTGTCTTTTGTTACCACCCTAACAACACAACTGTTAACTAATTTTTTCAAGAAACTTCTCTCTACCAAGATATATATATACATGTCGTGACACTTTAGACACCCTGTAAATCTCAATGCCTTATTTTACTATGACGCTCTGACACTATGCTTGCTAATGGACAAAGGTTTGTTAAAAATTGTACACTATTTATTTTTAATAACAAAAATTCAGGTTGTACGCAGCTGATGAGAACCAACGAAATAAAATGGATCCAGATTATTCTGCGCCAATGTTTCTTCTCTCTTTGTTCAAATTTATAAAAGGGAATCATTGTATGAAATCCTTGTATTCTTCATAGCAGTGTCATACATGTGAAATCAGCATGAAATTCATCATCATACAGACTAATTTCTTTAAATAAAGCAAGAACAACAGCGGTTTGTGCAGAATAATATGGTACCATCATTTATTTCGTCGGCTTCTCATCAGCTGCTTACAGCCTAAATAAATTGTGAGGTTTACGTACAGAAAAGTTTTTACATACTTGCAAATTTTTTACATGTTGTCAGTTGACAGAAAGTTCCAAAGTAAGTGAACAGTGCTCAGAAAATTGCGCTTATATAGTTTTTACACAGGCAGTTCAAGTTTAAACAGAATAGATGTATGCATGCAATGGTAAAGGAGTTACGTAATAAAGACGAGGGGTGAGTAAGATGGCGAGTAACTAATAAATTTGGTAACGATGTACTGAGTTCAAATCACGTCATAGAAACAAGAGACAAACAAATTTCAGACTAATTTCTACTCTTATTTTGCGTGTTACTATTCGTCCCGTTGTTATTTCATAGGGATCTTGTATATGACTGACTTTCAGTTCTAAATGAAACCAGAATATTTGAGTTATTTTTTTATAAAAGTCATGCAGTGACGTAGCTCCGAAGTGTTTTACTAAATGAGACAAAAACACTTGATCACAGATGGTTGTGTTTCGCCTTGAGATTCACTGAGACATGAAGCATTCTGATGATCTAAACTGAGTTCAAGAGAAAATTCTCTGGTTGTTTGTTAAGCAGCTAAACATAAAACTTCAATTTGGTTTTTTCATTGTTTTTATTTTACCTAGAAAACCACTGAAATGTTGAAAGCATAAAACTGATATTCCTAAGCTCCCTACTGTTACTCTTTTGGTAGAGGCTATGAGTAAAATTCAGTATGCACGTTTCGTCCCATTTGGGACTCAACAGATGGGTATATGTGAATCCTCAGTAAATGATAATCTGGTGAGACTCGAACTAAATATTCATTGTTTCAAACACAAACTATCATACATTAGGCTACAAAGCTATAACAGCTCTATGTCAGCCGTCTTTACAACTTAGACGGCGCAATTAGGTCAAATATACATCAGTCAACTGGGAATTCGAAATACCCCAAACCAACATACTTCTTTCTGTTTTGTTCAACTATTTTGGATAAATCAGTATAGATACACTTAAACTCAAGTTCAACTGGACGATTGTCTATAATGAGCTGTTTTGATTGATCGCTTGTTATCAAGACTTAGTGTTTAAATAACAGAACATATATAGCAGTGAATATTTCCCCCAATCCCACTGCATTTTGCCAGCCGAATTCGTTGATATTGAGTGGAATTTAAACTCAATTATTCTACAGTAATTTCAAGGATTTCATAACATTCCGGATAAATTTAGTCATGTTATCTGCCATATTATAATTTACAAAGGCCAAATAAATTATATACATATATATGGTAAATTACCTCATCTGCAAAAAGACGAATAATTCTTAAACGTTCAGATACTTTTTGTTCAAGATCATCAATAATCTCGCATGCTCCACCGCGTACTTCTGTAATAACTGTTAGTAAAGCTTTCATTTCAGTTAGTGTAGTTGGACGTTTGCGTAGTACAGCTCTTTTCTCCTAAACAATAGATGAGACATTAAAGTAGATGGAAAATTTTGTTGCATAATTTGATTATTTAATAATGTTTAAAAGATTTAAACGAAATGAGAAAACATAATTAGAGTGGAAATAGTGTCTTAAGCTTTATAGCATAGTTCATGGGTAGAGTGCTCGCCAGCTACACATGTCATCTGGGTTCGATTCCCGGGTTGACACACTCCTAAACCTCGCCTCTCCAGTAGTAAATCCGGAACAACAGGAAGGATGGGCGTGAGGCTAGCAACTGAAAATTTAGAAATCCAGGCTTGAAGCCCCCTTTTCTACTCAGAGAGCAAAGGCATGAAAAGAAAGGTCAGATGAAATAACTAACACAAACTTTGTCACCAGTTCAGTTTGACGAAGTATCATGACTATCTTCAGCTACACTGAGTAAGTTGGCAGTTGTTAGTCGAATAAACAGACAGACAAAGGTAGACACTTAAGGGTAAGACTTGATACATAAGTGAAACAATATATTTTCAAGAGTTTGGTTTGTAAGGATTAGATCTGTTTTTACGAGTTTGACCACGGATTGATATCGGTTAGAGAACCATTGAAAACCAGGGAGTACTGGACAACTGTTTCGTCCTAGATTGGGACTCCTCATCAGTTCTCACCTACCACAGGGGTTCAAACCTAGGACCTTGCAGTTACAAGGCTAGCTGGCTCGTATACCATTCAGCCACTGGGACCCAGTGACCAGTGAGGTCCATCCAGTCAAGTGTGAAGATGGAGTTCCCACCGATGACACTGGTTGGTGGTTGCGCTAAATCACGAATTGGTAAGAGTTAGAATTCATAGGATGGCCACTGGATCGAGTCCCAGTGGCTGAATGGTATACGAGTCAGCTAGCCTTGTAACCAGAAGGTCCTAAGTTCGAACCCTGGTGGTGGTTTCGTACTACTGATGAGTCCCAAACCAGGACGAAACAGCTGTCCAGTACTCCTAGCTTGTTTTCCAATGGTTCTCAAATTAATATCAATCCGTGGTCAAACTCGTTGAAACAATATATGAAAATGTAAGCAGGTATTGAATGACGTTAAAATACTGAGAGGATGAATAACCAAATGACGGCTGTGGAAAATGTTCAATATTCCTATCATAAAGATTGTATCCAGCTCAACTATTGTGATTAGATCTGGGTGATGTCACTGATATTCCAGGAGTATTATGACCTACACTTCCTTACGCGACAAGCTTAGACAGCAACAGGGTCTACGGAGTGGTGAGGTGTTGTGTTTTTGGGTGTCTGTAGATTTCTTTCATCTCAATCCTGCATTAGATGACTATGGTCATCAGGCAAGCTCACTACTCAGGATACCTATAAATGTCTCAAAGGATGAAGAGTCGCAGCAGTACACATTCACTTGCTCTTTTCTTAGTACTCTGTTTATCATGTTTCACACTCTGATTCCTCCAAAAATGAGCAAGTTCGTAAATACTTCACTGATGAAGTAAACCTTATCCAAGTCATTTCTGAGACCCGTATCTCACAGAGGATCACTGTATAGCACACTCACTCTTCGATAAGCAAATGGATATCTGAATAGCATCAGAGATGACAGTTTATACATATATAATCTTCCCTAAAAGCCTTCTATAGAACTGATGTGTGTCCCTGCAACGGGATCCACAAAATCCTTAGAATGGTTCACTCTGTGGTGAATATATCCAAGGGATGACAGGTAGTTATAACCTTTCCACTTATCCACGTTTACAATGACACCTCCTTCTAATAACAAAGTAATTCTCTCCATTTTCCATAACGCGATCTCTCTGCAGTGCTGGTACCACTGAACTGTTGATAGGAGACTATTTTCTCTGTTTCAGCAGTTGCACCTGTCACAGGCTGTTTTAAAACCCAGTAACTACAAATATATACAAAATCTGGATTAAGGACAAGTGGGACCTGGCAAAAAAATGTTTCTCACGTGAATGAAACTCACTGGGTCACTCAAGTTCACTCGTTGACTGGTAGTTAGTGGTGCTTAAAGTTTAACTTGGTCAATGTATATGGATAGGGATTGTTAGAGACATGGCTCAAAACTGTGCTCAATGTCAGAGATGTATTATTTCCTTTCTGTCTTCCAGACTCATTAAGTAATCATTATTGTTCATCTAATTACACCTTCTCCATGTATATTCCCTTTTCATTTGGTTTCATTGCATTTATTTCCTCTACTTTTAGACGTGCTTTTATAAAGTTAGGAAAGTTGAACTGTTGTACTTTTGTTGCTTAGTTCTCTACAGTACTAATTGAAAGACGAAGACATACAAAAGAAACCGACAAGTTGATTGAAGAGGCAGCAAAGATTCACCTTCAGGTGAACATATAGAAGGAAGAGGCGATGAAGATACCCGAAAACCGACGACGACAACAACAAGTAGCAATCATCATAATCGGGGGAGAAATCTAAAAAGAAGTTATCTCTTCCACCTATCTAGTCAAGGTAGCACGGTCTCAGTTGAAAGTGGCACGGATGAAGACATCAAAATCAGGTTGAGAAAAACAAGATGATCAAGCTTTCGCTACTCTGAAATCAATGTAGACTTTGCTAAGAAATACGAATTTTCAGTATTCATGTAAAGTCTTGGCGCGCGTGTCAACTGAAGCCTTTCCAACAGGCTGTAGACTTTCATCAACAGCCACCTTCACTGCAGCGATACTGAAGCTTAGATGGTTGGCCGGACGTTTCCGGCAATACAGAGAACCAGACAACAACCACCACTCACTGTCTAAAAAATATTCAGAAGAAAGTGTAAATGGATGACAAACGCTGAAAAGACCTCTGAGTGGCATCACACGCCAAGTGGGTCTTCTAGTGGGACTGGAATGGAAATTGACTAGTTAGGCGAGGGTGATATCGAGATGACCGTATGAAGTGGGAATGAAAGCTTATGGACAATAATGGAGCCCGGTAAAAGAGCCCATAGAGAGGAGAATACAATGAAGATGTGCTGCTGGAGGCCTGTATTCCGCTCAGAACTCAATATGATAGAACATGAGAAAAGTCAGAGCTTTAATAGAACTTCAATATTAACAATATTTGAACAACACTGTCAAAACTTACCAGTAATGTTTTTATTGCTGTCTTATAATAATTTTCAGCTGATTCATATAAATAACGTAGATAAATTCTTATCCAATCACGTAAATTTGAGGTGACATTATTAAAAAATGAATGAAGTCGTAGAGCAACAGCACCGATATAAACTAACTTTTTCGGTCCAAGTGATTGATCCAATGACTCCCAACGAGATTTTAACTGATTTAGACGATTTTCAAAATCTTTTAATGTTGGCATTTTACTACCAATCCATTTATCAACAATATTTTGCTATCACAATGTAAAAAACAAAATTAATGAAAAATATGAACAAATAAAGGAAAAAGTTTTAAAATCTTTCAATAGGCAACTTGTTTCTCAATTATTGAAGTTGATAAATCAGATAAATCCTTGTCAAGTTAACTAACAGATCGTAAATCTGGAAGAAGGGTAAATTCCGGGTGTAAGGCTGATAACCTTACCATAGAAATTCAATGCAATGACCACGTTTTCAACTAGCGATAACCGCGCCTCAGATAAACTTCATTGGCTACGGTACCGCCACAGCGGTAACTATGACTCTATTAATTTAGCCAAATGCCTCGTCATCTAATTGACGCGTTGACATACCCACCATTACTTAAAGCGCATCCAGTGTGCGCTTACGCTACCTAACATGGGTAACATTATTAGTGAATGTCTGCAGCGCATGTTGGTTGCCCCAGCATGCGTTGGATTGGGTTCACAAGATACAGTGTGTCTTTGCCTGTCGTCTGGTGAGGGGCTTAGCTGGGAGGCCCTGCATGCGGTGCGAGATGTGAAAATCTTTGACCATCGTGTGCTTTCCAATATTGAATTTCCTTGCCAAAACCTCCATTTGGCTACCCTGTTCCTCCCAGTGCTCTGAGTATCAACGTGAAGAAACTCACCCGGGCACGGGTAATGGCGGAACGGGGGTATAGTTACATGCGGCAGGTGCCTCCGCGTGGCGACCACTGGGTGAGGCTTATCGGGAAGGCAACCCGAGCTTCAGCAAAGACCTGTCGCAAGCATGAGACAACACTCACGTCCGGTTACTCAGTCTTGATGAAGCAGCGTGCCGTCCTTGGCTTTATGCGTTGTACGGGACATCGGCGGTGCGAAGGTCTGGGATTCCTGATGAGAGGACCGGGGCCAATAACAACTGGTTAGTGGGTGGCTGGGGAGGACTGGTAATCCCCATCGCGAGGCGCAGTATGGCAACTGTTAGCTGAGGCCAGTCTGAAGTGGTGTCTTATGCAGTGGGGTGTGGATTGGAGGTTGGGATCCGTGTCCATGAGTCAGGAGGGGCTGGCTCCAGTGCGCATGTGTCCCTGATATAGGTGTTCTGGTATTGACTGGGGAGGTGCCATTGGCTGTTAAATGTAATGGAAAGAGGCAGTCAACTCTCCATACACCTTTGAATTGGTCATTTGGCTGGGCCTGCAATTGTGGAAACAGTACACAGGTAAAACAGTCTAGAAAGTCAATCCAATGGCCATGTAGAGTTCCAAACTTCAACGGTAAAAGGCAGAAATCCAAGTTTTCTGTTTATTTTTCAGTCAAGTACCTAGAATCATCTGCACTGCAAATTGTAGGAAGACAAAAAAGCATCAAGACCATAATAAACACTGTTTTTTCGGGGGGGATTCGTTTTTAATGTATTGGTTCACTAGTAGGATGCTTGCTAGCCACGTAGAAGGTCCTAGGTTTAGACTCCCAGTCGACTTAATTCTTAAATGATAACAAATTTATTAACCCCGACAGTCAGTTTTTAAAAGAAGGAAAATTAGGCATGAGACTAACAACTTCGTGAAAAGCGACACTCCTACTGAAGCTTTAAAGCTTAAAGCTCTTTATACCACTTGGAATGCCAGAACTGTCAAAAATGTAAAAATCTCTTTTTGATTCTACTCTAAACAGAACCATAGCAGTTACATTCTGTCATATCATTTATGAATTTTCTTTTTCTTCTTTCTATCATTGTAATATACAACTGAGTACTGTTCATCGTATTTTGAAAAAGTAAAATTTTAACTAAATTGTTTTGTGAATGTTATATAGGAAAATGTCAAGTGATGATATAAGCTTCATGTTCAAAAATCGGATTTATCTGTAGCTACAAACTGTTTACATCCAACTTCATGCAAGAGACTGAGGTTTCTTCAGCATTAAAAATGCTTTAAAATGTGCTACAACAGTCTAGAACTCCTTACTAAACATCTTATAGACAGTGACATAACCTAATATATTACTTCTGATAAAAAGCAAATAGAAAGCACTTCCGCTTGGAGTTGCTGTTAGATGTGAGAAGTTTGTTATAACGCAGAGGAGACATTACTGGTCAGTATGTCCTTTGTAAGCTGTGGACTAAATCCTTGACCCTAACCTACATCAAAGCTTGGGTAACTGAATTCCTCTTGATACGTTACCAATCATTAACAACACTGTATCTATAAATTCAACTTCCAAGTTATTGATCATTTTACACAACTATGCTTCTAAAAGGCATAATTTCTGATCAGTTAAATTTTCCCAGGATAGATAAATCTTGCCTTCGCCTAATTCTTTCTGTGACCTCTCAGTGTAGTGATAGTATTCAATAATATACTTCTTCCGTATTATGGGGGAATAACGGTGGCCCCTCTAATTCTCAGCAAGTCAACTAGTCGGAATCGAAAATCAAGTATTAACCCATCATTTCGAAGTTAGCCTATCAACATGAAGTTTCCTTTGACCTTAGTTTCTGCACTAGATGATGATGATTAAATCAAACCTTTAGGAAGCTTATGTTGTCCATGAATTTGGAACATACTTTACCCAGCCCTGAAACTGTAGACTTTACTTCAAATCTTACCTTTATTTCGCTAGTTTCAATATTGAATAAGGTAAGTCTGAATCCTTAAAAGAAAAACGAATTTCTCTGAAGTTCCAGGGGAACGGCGCTAACCAGAGCGAAAATCAAGGTCAAATTGGATCAAATAATATATATATATATGACTCTGCTAACAGGGTTTCAGTATCCTTATGTCTACAAGTTGGCAGTATCTTCTTTCTGTATACCCTAACACTGTGACTTAAAGAACTGTGGTTACATAACTATTATAGCTCGTTTCGTCTACAACTAATGAAATACCATGTTCACAATGTAACTGTGTAAACCTGATGAAATGTTCTATCATTTGGGTAAGGATTTTCTTTTTATTCCTTAACGTTCCCTGTGGAACATAGTGCTTCAAGCGAGAGACTTGAATTTTTGGTAGCAGTGGTGTTTATTTTTACGGGATCGGGTTGCTAGCCTCATACCCAACCTTCCCTCTTTACCAGTCTTATTACTGGCTTAGAGAGATAAAGGAGTGCGTCTGTGGGTGGGGATCGAACCCCGGACCACATTCGTGGTCGGTGAGCATTCTACCGCTGTGCCACCGACGCAGCTGGGTAAGGAATACTATTCATAAAATAATAAAATATATACTTACCTTATCCTGATGCCATAAAAGTGAATAACGTGCTAAACGTTTTAAAAATTCTACAACATTATGATTTAGATGTTTTGCACGTTGAGTAAAGGCGACATCAGGTTCCATTAATTCAGGACACCTTTCTAGTTCTTGTACATAACTAAATGTGATCACTTCATCACCTTCAGAACGCATAGGTGGACATGGTTCACATGTACCGTGTTTCCATCGTAAAAAGAATCGACAACTATTAAAAAAATAAACACAAATTATCAATAGGGTGTTTGAAAAAGAACATGTCATCAATGAGAGTATATGACTTTTGGTCTGGAATTATATGCACTTCATATTAACGTTAGTTGTTTCAAGTGAATAGCTATTCTCAAGTATTGGTTTTGTAGGGATCTTTTTTTGGTTTGATTGGTTGGAGGATTTCATCATGAGCTGACACTGAACTATTGGAAAACCTCCAGGGAGTACTGGACGGCTATTTCTTCCTAATTTGGGACTCTTCATCAGTTCGCACCTACCACAGGGGTTCGAACCAAGGAGCTTCCTGTGACAAGGCTAGCGAGCTCGTAGACCATTAAGCCACTGGGACCCTATCCAATGGCCAACCCATGAATTCCAACTTCTGCAGATTCACAACACAGCGCGAACACAAACCAGTGTCTTCGGCGAGTATCTGTCCTCAGTCCCGACCTGCTGCACCCTAGTGGTCACGACTTCTCACTAGAACCACAGATTAACTGCTTGAATAGGTCCAGTCGCTAGTGAGCATTAGATTTATTTTCAAGTATTGGTTTTTTAGGGATTTTGTTTTGCAGAAAATAGAATTCATGGGCCATTGGAAAAGGTCCCAGTGGCTTAATGGTCTACGAGCTCGTTAGCCTTGTAACCAGAAGGTCCTGTATTTGAACCCCGATGGTGGTTGCGTACTGTTGAATCGTCTCAAACTAGGACGAAACAGCTGTCTGGCCATAATCCCAGGTGGTTTTCCAATGGTTCTCTAGCAGATTGCAACTCATGATGAAATCCTCCAATGAATAGCTATTCTTTGGATAACATTAAATACTACCGACATTCATTTATCACATATATATTTTAAGATGGTTAAAAATCCTTGTTTACTTGAAACATGAATTCACTATTGAGGAGAGCTGGGAAGATACCAAAGCCCAAGTAAAATAACTTAAAACTGATTACAATAATGTCATTGTATTCATCTGTGGGTTCATGTGAATTCGACTGGTTTCAAGATACATTTTGTCACAAGCCATGCAAAACTCATGAGCAACTGATAGCTGTTTTGTCCTAGATTGGAGTTCATCAACAGTGTAACGGAATAATTATTTTGAAAATCCCTCCTGAACGATCAACTAACAATACTGGTACTTATCTGGATATTTCAAATATTTCAATAATAACTGTCAAGGAATATGAACATTGAACGTTGGTTCATTGACCTTGGTCACCATTGGCGGGCAACTCGAAGGCGCAAATGGCTCGATCGTGTGCAAGTTCGAAGACGGCAGACAAATACGAATAAAAGTACTTTATAATTTTATTTGTACTGAAGATTTGTTTGTAGACATGTAGTTGTCTTCACTTTAATTGCCAAACAATATAACTTTCTTCTTGCAACCACTGGTGTTTTGGATTTGAAGTCGAGACAAGTGCATAGTCATTATCGGCTCAAAGCGTCTTCGTTACAATAGGAACTTGGAGCTAAGTTCCTTGACAAATGCCGTAACACACAGAAATTGGGAGGGGGTTGGTGTGATGCTACAGACATTGAAGGATGGCGTACCTGTCACTAACCCTTGCCAATTCTAATAACCTTCAAGCCATATCAAATATTGCAATTCATTTACCTGGTCAGCGGAGAGGATGAGTAGTCAGAACCACTGTTACGACCAAAACCATGTTTTTGGTTGTCCTCCTGATGGATTTTGTCAGAGGCTTGAAATGTTTGGGAACGGTTGAGGAATACTCTTATTTTGGTGCCGGTACGCATAATCTCTGGTGACCCATTCCGTGCACGCAACCCCTAGCTGCTAATTGTGCAGTTGTTTCATTAAGGTCTGTCATAAGACGTAAAACATCTTTACTATTACTTCAAAACTATGGCCTATGATTTCGTCTTCTACATACAGGTGAAGCCATCAAAATCCACTTGAAGAAGCCAAACCTGTGTTCAGAAGAAATTTGTACATTCTTTTTCCTTACCTTCGCCATCGTTACATGAATAAAAATTCCATGATTGGCCTCTCTCTCTATCTTTCCCTCCACCTAACTTTATTCCATTTTAGTACTTTTACGCTGTCCAAACTTATTGTGTGATTACATGTAAGTGAATGCATTCCAATGACTGAACTTTTTCCCTAAATACTTTAACTAAGCAGAATCAAACATCCCAGCTCTGTGCGTCAGTGGCACAGCGGTTAGGACGCTCGCCGATCATGCACAAGCCCCTCGGTTCGATCCCTGGCCGACGTACACCTAATATCAATGGTCAGCCTGCTAAATTTAGACTACCGATATCACATGCTGAAAATTCCATACTTGTACCAAAATACTGTGTGGAGTCGAGCTAAATAAAATAAAATTCCTAACTCCGATCAAATATTCTTACCTGTGTAAGTGACCTCACAGTCATTACATGATATTTGGTAAATTATATTATTCGCTTCTTAATTGGATCTATTAGTTCTCAAGTCGACAATGTTTGTCTCTGGTTGGTTTAAATGCCACCTCAATTCCAGCTTTATTAACAATCCTACGCAGGACTTCTGATGTTTCTTCTTTATGTGGCAGCACTATGGACGACTTGAATTCCTTATTACTTATATTATTTGCCTTACTACTCTTATTGTTCTTATATGTCTCCTGGGCAGTTATTCACTGCTAATATTTTACTTATTTGTATGATTGCATTATTCAAATCTGCTGATTTACTAGTTAGGCTCCTGGCCCGGTTATATAGACATTTTGGCTTTACAGATTTTGGGTGGGATTTGTTAAAAACTTTTCGGTTTTCTATAAATTCTAGCCTCTAACCCATCAACCATCCTGTTTTCGTTTGATTCTGCAGTCTAGCATAAATAGGTGGAATCAAATTCACTTTTGAGTTAGAAAATAAACCAAAGTGAACATTGAACAATCAACCTTGGTTTTAGTTGTATTGGCAGTGAATATATTAACTCACTAAGGCGAAAATGACATAGAGAATTTCATATGTAATAGAGAAGATTTGTAGCTCAGGTGGATGATTTGAAATTGGTTGTGTTCTGTGAGCTCGTTGGTCTAATTGCGAAGCTTTCGTTGTCCTTCTGGACAACATCCCCTTTCAGCGCAAAATTTAGCATAAAATGAACTGATCTAAATTCTCCATAAATGATAGAGTTCCGTCTCCTGGTAACCATCTTGGTAGATTTGGTCTACATTAGCATGTTTGTTTATCGCATATTCGTTTGAGTACCAGGCTTCTAGGAATTCTCTGGCACTTTTGGTATTTTCTCTGCTTAAAAATTTTGAAATTATCTCAATCAAAGTGATGTCCTCAATTAAATCAACCAGCTTAGAGAACACGACTAATTGCAAATTTCATATATATTTATTCCCTAGCCAATATATGAAAGCAACTACAATAGATACACTGCAAATGATAAGATTAATACGGGAGTTAAAGGTATATCACATGCATATAGATGAAATCTATCCATCATAGTTCTACTGGAGATGTGTCAAGAGTCCAGAGAGCTCAGTAGTAACTTTCCTGACCGCAGCACTGAATGGTGGAGACTCAAATTTCAGAAAGGACACTACTTCTTTGAGAATTGTAGATAAGCCTTGCTGATAGGTGACAGGAAGAACTAAACTTAGGTTTTAGGGCTTCCTACCGATTGTCTGTAGAAATCGAATATATATATTTATATACTTACTTACTTTACTTCGGGTATCTCCTACGGGAGGATGAGCCGGCATCATGAACATCTCGAATCATCGCTGCCCAGGCGCGGCGATCTGATGCAAGGTTTTGCGTCGTTTGTAAGAGAGTTCATGAAGTTTCATGGGAATTTGCTACGAGTGATGTCCCCAGAATCGCTCGGCCTTTTGTTTGAGAGTGCAGCTCTAGCCTTTACACAACCAAGTGTGACCTACAAGGCAGTAGGAGTGGAGTAGGGAGTCCACTATCCATTGGCAGCCGGTGACCGGAGTTCGGTTCATACGCCTTTTTGAATGGGGCCAGACATCCAGGACATCCAACGAGCCCTTTGTCCATACGTCTGCCGGTGAGCTCCAGTGAGCTTCATACGTCAGTCGTTGGAGGTTTGGAATCAGGGTTTAGCCACCTCCCCTAGACTCTCATCCAATGGACAGTCAACCCGGTGAAGAGCGCCGGGCATCCGCTTTCGCCCTCTCACTTTGGTGAAAACACCTCCGCCACGTGAAGGCAGTGAGTAGGACTTCCTCAGGAGAGGCTATGTAAGACGCCCGGTCATATGGGAGCATTTCAAGAGGTGTGCGGAGGGGTGGCCAACCCGCAGCGCAAGGCACCCACCCCCGACCATATATATACATCATGATAGATTTCTCACCTTTCAATACATCCACGTAATGTCTGTGTCATCCATTTATAGAGATCAGCATTAACTGGATAAAGTACAACATCAGAATTGACCAGTAAGACATCGATGTAAAATAAGGGTTGTTTTCCACCCAGTGCATTGACAAATGATTGCATATTTTTAAGTACAACCTAAAGGGTATAAAACAGGGAAATGATAAAAATTTATGAACTTAACTGAGTATCAATTTAGGAGGATCTACAATCTGGTTTAATAAAGACTACACATCATCAGTAGGCTATGTGTCTACAGAGAAACCAGTAGATTATTATTAAATATGTAATGGTCCTTTAAAAGATACTAAGCTATGATTCTATAAAGTTAAAATACCTATCCAACGGCTGGCTGTATAATTTAAAATTTAGATAATTGGTTTTTCTTAGGATATAAATTAATTTCAGGACGGATTTCTTCACGAATCAACATCAGTTTGTGGTCACTGAAAACCACACAGCACTGGATGACTGTTTCGTTCTAGTTTGGGACTCTTCAGTAGTTGATATGCATGATCCCACCAAGGATCGAACCCGAGACCTTCAGCTTAAGAGAACAGTTTCATTCCTTGGTGAGATCGTGGATGTGAATCACTGAAGAGTTCTAGGCTAGGACGAAACAGTCATCCAGTGCTTCCTGTTCTTCAGTGGCTGCTAACTTATGTTGGTTCATGATGAAGTCAATATTGAAATTATTCATATATATATTAGAGCAAATATTATGCAATTCCAGTCCATTCATGATCCAAGGAATTTGAATGATTTGGTGATAAGTCATATACCAGTGACCGCATTGGTCAGCTTTGTTCTACTCTATGACTGCTGTAAGACGTGGACACTGAAGTATGACATAAAATTTAACTTCTGGTGTCTTTCCTCTTCATATTACTCTCATGAGAAAGACAAACTGAGTGATGATATGAACCGTTATTACCTTGATGAGATATTCCAGTGAGTACTGCTGATTATTATCAAATTAGACAAAAAAACTCAATCCTTTGTTCTTTTCCATAATTCACTTTTAGATTTTCCCGTCGATTGATTAAACTGAAGTGCTCAAGACCCGTTGCACAAGAGGTGGTTCTTGTGGCCTAAGTGGTCTAGTGGGCGACACTCTTGCGTTTGAAACTAATAGGCACTGGGTCGCAGCCTCGGTGGGAGCACCACCACTCACTGTGGAATGCAGGCATATTCAGATGAAGAGTCCGAAGTAGGACGAAATGCACGTCCTGTATTCCACTGTTAGTCACTATCCATCCACCAATTAACTTCCTTGTTCTTTTCCCTTCTCGGTTCTTTAATTGATATCAACTCACAAAAAACCTACTTTTCTATTTACATTTTGATGATGGGGTTATTAAGGATGAGCTTGGTTGACAGACTGTTATTGATGCACTGAGTTTTCATTGTTCATTTGGATTAACTGCAGACTTGATTTAATAATAATAATAATAATAATTTGCTTTATTCCAAAACAGTACTTGTGATACAGAATGGAATTCTCAGTATTTTTACTACAGTATTGCATCCAGTTAGTACATTATCAATAAATAGAATTCTACATAGATTAAGGAAATCTCAGTTCATTATGACAACAACATATTGGCATGTCGGTAGCAAAGCCAAAGTTGAACAGTGTTTCAAGGTGTTAGAAAAGTAGTTGCTATCATATTTACTGGCGTAAGTGAGAGAAAGAAACAAAGCAGCACATAACAGAAAAAGGAGAAAGAGAGAAAAAAAGGAAAAGAAAGAAAGAAAATGTTGTACCTGTAAATGATATGAGTTGGAAAGACGAGCTCCAGTTGTTCTACTGACTATTTAATGAATTATAGGTGTCACGCCTAATGCTTTCTTTATCGCACGGAACACGAGCTAAGTAGGGTATGGTTGAGCTTTTGTGCTTGCTAGTGCGATCATATAGTTTTCTATATAAGCATCTGGTCCTGTCTGATGAGATACAAGGGGAGAGTTGTGAATGAAGAGGGTGGTGTGAGTTAGATAAAATGGATTTAGCCCAATTTTTAACATGAGTCCAAGTGCCTGTCGACCAGAATATTAACAAGCTGGTTAAGTGGCACATTGCTTACCCTGCTGACAACCTTTAACACCCTACGCATTAAGATATAGTCTTTCTTCAGTAGCCCGGGAAAAACTAAGGGGGAACAATAGAGAATAATAGGCAGAATTCAAGAGTTAACGAATCGTAAGAGTAAGGGTTGAGTTATTGCAGAATGTCTTAACTTCTTGATGTAGAAGGTAAGACGGAATATTTTCTTAGAAATCACCAAGATATGAGACGACCAGGAAAGATCAGCAGATAGAATGACGCCTAGGTATTTAATTTCTGACTTGGTCTCTATTTCATTGCCATCTATGTTGCACACCTCGTGAGAGCTGACCAGTTTGTTTAGGTCAGATTTATGTCTAAAGGTGAAATTGACTGTTTCACATTTATAGGGATTTAAGGTAAGACCGTTTTCCTTGAAGCACTGGCTGATTACTGATAAAAAGCCATTTAGTTTCGAGCAGTCACTTTGACATTTGACAGGCAAAGATACAGTCAGATCGTCAGCATATTTAACAAAATTAATGTCATTTGAAGATGGTAAGTCATGTAGAAAGAAAGAAAAGAGAAGTGGGGAGAGTACAGCACCTTGGGGGACACCAGCTTCATTGAGCACAGCAGGGGAGGATTTACCTTTGTATACAGTGTACTGTATTCTGTTTTAGAAATAGGAATGCAACCAGTTGGTGCCCCAGGACTCAGTTTGTGTCATCGAGAGCTTATTTAGCAATACTTACAATGTGAATGATATCCAATTGGATAAATGGGAAACACAAGTGACAAATCAGCTTTCATTGTAAAAGACTTGATCTTTTCTGACATTTATTAACAGTCACTGCTGAATATACCCAGTTCAGTTCTCAGAGGGACATGAGTTCCTTCAAGTTCACACTTCGTTAGCAAGTAACAATAAGCGCGAAACCTAGGTCAGTTAAAGCTTCCCAACGATTACCTCCAGCCGTGTAATAAGGTTAAACGTTTAACGCTCTTTAGATTTCTCTACTCCCCTAATTAGTATCCATTCCAGATGAAATAATAATAAGGAACGATTTTAAATCATAACAGAATAATATAGCATAAAAACACAACTGTCTACCTAGAATCGGTCGGCTTCAATCAAATTCTCGATTTACAGTTCACCTAGTTCGAGACGAAATATTACTTCATTTTCTTCTGAAATCCAAATTATTCAGGTCACAATATTCAGGTCTGCTTGATTCCCTGAGTGGCAATCAAGATAACAGGCATAAATGCACTACACTATATATACTACTGAATAATTGATATGAGTAGTTGGTTACCAGTCACATCAACCACTAAAACACTTCGTAGCCAGACCAAAGTGACCCAAACACCGAACTTTCACTTCAGTCTTTTGCTACCGAACCCTCTCAACCCACTCGACTTTTGACAGTGGAACGGGAATCCAAACCACGACAAATTGGCAGGGAAAACCGAGTTTTTAAGCCACTCAGCCATAAGGATACTTAATCTCGCCTATTAAAGAAAAGTAATAATACTTTTTTCAACTTACTTCAAGGAGTTTCGTTAATATTGTTGATTCAAATCGTTTGTAAATAGGATACATTTCCATTCTATGCCCAGTGTTTGTATCGAACAGAGCTTCTTCAAGTTTACCCAAACAACTAGTAGCCATTGTGCTCACTTTATGCGCTAATTCTTCCATATCTTGATCACGACGTGCTTCTGCATAATCCATATACTCCTAAATTAATTTTAAAAAATTCAACAAATGAACAAAATATTGCATTAATGATCAGACTATTTTTGAGAGTGTGATTTGGCTTAGAGCACCACTACTCCGTTAATGGTTATCTCATTCGCTTAGTTAGTTGTTAGAGAAACAGACTAATAATTTCTCGGTCATTGAATCGAATTCTGCCACAATCCAGGCTTTTATTTAAAAAAATGTACGGTTAAATAATGAAAAGTTTCGAATCTTCAGTTGTTTTTATTTTCATAACAGCTTGGTGAAACTCTGAGCGTGTGTGCGTGTGTGGAGTGAAGCGAAATGCTGGCAAGCTGATTGTGTTCATTTCAATTTCAGTATTTTTAACTCTACATAAGTGATCAATGTGTGGTAATGCAAATCTGCTTCTAACAGTTGGACAAACAATTTGGGAAGAAAATGATATCCATGGATGTTACGTCCCTTTTCACCAATGTTGCTCTCACTGAAACTATTTGCTTTATATGCAAAGTCATTGAGGATAATAATGTAGATGTGTGTGTGTTCCGATCCACTACCTAAAGATAGTACTATTGAGGTGCACTTTAAATGTCCAATTCAAGCTCAACAACACGATTTATAGACAAAGAGATGGAGTGGCAATGGGGTCACCATTGGGTCCTTTACTTGCAGACTGCTTCTCGGCCTACTATCGATAGTTTCCATTTGTACCAAAGATACATGGATGATACTTTCATCATATGTGATGAGAATACCGACATCGAAATGATAAATAAAGAGTTCAACAGCTGCCATCATGCCATCCAATTCACGTAGGAATCAGAGATGAACTCGGAATTCCGCTTTTTGGATGTTTTTCTAAAAAGGAGATCTGATGGTTCTCTTCAAAGATCGATCTACAGGAAACCAACATGGAATGGTCAGTACACAAATTTCCACAGTTGGGTCCCTTTGAGAAGAAAGAGAAATCTGATCCACTCCTTATCCTCAAGAATAAGAAGGGTATGTTCCAGTCATGCAATCGACGGGGAACTGGAGCTACTTAGACAAGTCCTCATGGAAAATGGATATCCTCTACGACTCATCGAGAAAAACATGAAGTTAAAGCAAAAGCCTGGGAGAACCCAGATGGTACCGAAGAAACTGCTATTTATCAACGTTGAATTTAAAGGTGATACTGCAGCTGAGATCCTGAAAAATCACTTATGCAGATCACTGAGGAAAGCTTTCTTTACGGCTGAGCTACGGATCAATTTCTACAGCCGATAAATGATCAATGGATGTGTGAAGGATAAACTGCCGCTTTGGGCCACTTCAATGTGTGTTTATAAATTCACCTGCTTGTGTTGAGCTAGTTATATTGGCCTCACAAAACGCACACTTTCCAAACGCATCTCTGAGCATTATCCGGCATGGTTAGCAAAAGGACAATGCAAGACAATTACTAGCTCAATTCTCGAGTACTTTGTAACTCAAGCTACAAGCTCCCCAAGAATCGTCTTTCAAGATCATCTACAAGATGAGGCCAAATGGTACAAAGGACGTCAGGTTTCGGGTTTTATGTATGGCGGAAGCGATGGCAATTCGTCAATGCAAACCTGAACTCTGTATTCAGAAAACGTTTGTCCGGTCTCTTATTCTAACTTGGTCTTAACCTCTTCACTAGTCGTTCCCTGTAAAAATTTTAAATTTTTTTAATAATTCTCAACTTTACGTTTTAGTTTCCTTTTACTTTAATAATTAATTCACTATTATCACTCTCACATGTCCTTTTTGTACATTTTCACACCCTCTTCACACTCGTTAAATTGACACTCAACTACCTTTATTCTCACTCAATAGCAATTTTAACCTTATCAAATTTCTAACTTTGTGCCGTTGAGTACCACGTAATTTACAACTTTTAATTTTTTACTTCTAAAGCAACTTCCGAGTAATTATATCAATTATGTCACCCCCTATTACTCAATCATAGACTACTGTACATTTTTGGGAAATATAAATACGACCGTACAGCCTCTGAAGATGATTTCGTTGGTAAAGAAATTTGTCTTCGCTGAATTTGTCTTTTATTTTCTTCATGAATGCATTGCATTTCTTTTGAGGTTAATGAATGAACGAATGAATGAATATGACCAGTCTGGTTTGTAATCCAGTATACGCTAGTGTACTAAATCTGAATTTTAAAATGACTAATATCTTCTTCTGCTACTCATAGAGGATTTTCTAGAAAGGTAGGTGTCGTCTCCATGGAAAAAGCATTTAGAAAAGTTGCTCTCTCTTACTGGTGACTGTAATATAATGTCATTATATACAAAGTATTTCTTTAATAATTTTCAGATACTTTGTAGTTTCTTTAGTGATTAGATTGATTTTCCAGGGCAGGGTCATTTATCCCATGCTCAACCTTCCTTCTTTTTCTAGGCTTAGGACCGCTGAGTAAGTAGTCTTATATCACTTACTACCCAGAGAACAGACAGCACAGATGAGAATATCAAACCAGTCAGTACTTCTCTATGGTTAAGAGATTTGATAAACCAGTCATCAAAAACACTTTCTTTTTAACAGGCTGCTGGAAACTTCAATTGACAGCTGCCTTCGGCGCAACAATATTGAAGATCAGTTGGTTGACCAACTAGAAAATATAAGCAACAAGGAACTCTGGCAATGAACTAGCCAGCAGTCTACTTTGCCCAACGAATATGTAGAAGGAAATGCAGATGGTCTGGACGTACACTGAGGAGACCGTTGAGTGACCTCCTGCACCAGGCCAGCTCCCGAATGCAGCCCTAGTGGGAAACGACAAATCAGTGGTCTGAGAGTGGTATGAAACAGACAGTGTAAGAAGGAAATGAATGGTGTAAGGATTTCATCATGAGCTGAGATTAGTTAGAGAACCATTGGAAAATCACCTGGGAGCACAGGACAGCTGTTTCGCCCTAGTTTGGGACTCTTCATCAGTACGCACCCATCGGGATTCCAACCCAGGACCTTCTAGTTACAAGGCTAGCGAGCTCCTATACCATTAAGCCACTGGGACCCAATCCAATGGCCCATGAATGCTTGTGGGCAGTCATCAAGCCAGCTCAAAATGATGACTTCAGGGAACACAGTAAAATGAGAACAAAGTATTGGTTTTGTAGGGTTTTTTTGTTTGATTGGTTGGATCGGGTTCCAGTGGCTTAATGGTCTATGAGCTCGCTAGCCTTGTAACCAGGAGGTCCTAGGTTCGAACCCCTGTGGTGGATGCGTACTGCTGAAGAGTCCCAAACTAGGCTGATGAAACGGCTGTTCAGTACTCCCTGGTGGTTAACCAATGGTTCTCTAACTGATGTCAGCTCATCATGAAATCCTCCAACCAAAATGAGAATCCTTAAAAAAATTTTTTTTAAAAAGGAACAAACAGTTACCGGAAAAAAGACTATAATTATTTTCAAGTGAAAGTATACCTTAGCAGAGACAAGTGTTCCAGGTTCTTTTTCTTTAAACAATTGTACTTTAGAAATAATATATCCAATACGATCCAGTGTAGAGAAACAACGATCAATCTCTTTCATGTTATTTTCTGTACGTTTAAGACGCTTAATTGTGCAAAAGAAAAAGAAAACGAATAACACAAAAAGTCAAAAACATTTTTGTATGAAATAAGATTTAAAGTAATTGTCAGCCTGCTCATGGCAAAGCAATATGTATGACCCATTCAATAGGAAACAGTCTATAAAACATAAACTATCTGGTATAGGGGACTGGAACGCGGCCATACATATTTTGGTCTAAACTTAGTTTTTAACTTGACACACTTTTCAGAAAAGTGTTGCAGTTGAAATTCGCCACATTTCACATCTCACATAAAATGTGAGTACCGAGGACGAGTCCCAGATTGGGAAGAAACAGATATCCAGTACTAACTTGGTCTTAATGGCTTTTTTAACTGATGTCATTTCGTGAACTGACTTGAAATAACAATAACAATAGTGATAATAATAATAGTGTGAAATATTCTCATATCATGAATTAAAAGTCAATCTGAACGAAGAATATTCTTTCCTATAATTTCTCTTCACGTTTTTACAATTATAAAATATAATATTCGTCGTCGTTACAATAATGATAACCAGTTATGCGGCGGATACATTTTTGAACGTAGAATAACAGATTAGTTATGGGTTGTTAAAATAAACCATAGTGGTTGTGTGAAAAACGTGTTAGGCTGAATTCAATTACAAAATATTTGTAAAATGGGAGACAATGGTGGTGATTAGTCATAATAGATTTGTAGAGTGTGGGGTAGGAAAAATTGACAAGTCAGTTCAAGGTTATAAAAGGTGTCAGGTGAGTGGCTAGTACAAAGTGGTATGTATTAAACAGGAGATAGTAAGACTGCAATGAGAGGTTCATAATGAAATAACGAATACGTGAAATGAAACAGGTGGAGGCATATATTGGGAAAAGAGGTAATATCACTAATACCAAGTCAGGATAGTATAAATTGGAAATTCGATAGTATTGAGGGAATGTTTGCATAAAGGGCATAAATTATGACGAATAATAATAATGGTAATAACTGTAATAATAAGGAAGGAAAGGAAAAACCAGGAGGGTTAAGGGGAATAAAGAATCTTGGTGAGAAGAAGAATCATCAATCCAAGTTTGGCCACGGTAGGAACAGCGTCTGGACGTGTTCCTTTTGGATACAAAGTTCCGGTTTAGTCGATCTTATTGCAACAGCTTCAGCTATGTGTAGAAGACGTAAGCGAACTGTACGTGATAAGGACTTTGCAATTAGGCATATAACCCTGAAAGCTGTGTTGATATCGATATGATGTCCAGTATCGACCAAGTGTGACAGGATCGAGCTTTTTATGCACTTAATTTCCCCCCTGCTGAACCAAGCTGGTAAATATTCTCGAACCCGTAGACAAACCTGCCTAATCTTGCGCCCTATATAACTTGAACCACAGGAACAGTTGAAATGGTATATGCATGAAGAAGAGCTAAGCTTAGGTAAGACATCTTTGAGTTGCTGGGTGAACATTGGACCTAGACCTTTAGGTTGCAAGACTAAGCCGCTTGGACAAAAATCCTATGACCTATGAATTCTCATTTCGCCAACTCGTGATATCGCACTACCCCCACCCCTACCCAATGCCTTCGATGGGCATCGAATTAACCTTGATATGATGGACCCGCCTTCTCATTACAGCTTCAGGATTTCCATCCAGTAGCCGATATTCATCTGGAGAGTGCTAAATAGATTACGGGATTTATGTAGATTTGTGGATTAATTTCATTTCAAACAGCTGTCAAGTGCTCCCCGGTTTCCAATGTTTTCTCTGACTGATGTTGGTTGACTGGTGAAATCTAATACCTGAAATAATATCCACAGTTATCCGGTATCAACGAGATAGATAACTGTTGCAGGTTGTAGGCGAAGGACATAGAAAGTTAGAAGAATTTAACAAAGAGACTGTGTTGAGAAGTATTTATGGCATCTGTCTTAGCTGTGCTTATCAATCGAAGGCGTACAAACCTACAGAATTAAACGGATACCTTGTATAGCATTGTAAAGACTGAATTTTTATTAATCTTGTCATCCGTGTTCAATAGGAATACCAATACAGAAAGCCTTGGTTGACCTTACAACTCCTAACCAATTTTCACCTTACAGCACAATGTACAAATTACTTTAAATTATTAAAAGTAGATGAATTTAAGAAAAATATTCGAGTATTCGTTTTTGTAGGGGTTGTGTTTGATTATTTGGAGGGTTTCATCATGAGCTGAGAACCATTGGAAAACCTGCAGGGAGTACTGGACAGCTGTTTCACACCTGGGCTAGAACCCTGGTTGGTGCGTACTGATGAACAGTTCCAAACTAGGCTGACGAAACAGTTTTCCAGTACTCCCTGCAGGTTTTCCAATGGTTCTCTAACTAACCGATGTCAGCTCATGATGCAACTGTCCAACCAATCAAAAATATTCAACTTCAAAACGAACACTTCACTGTGAGAATAAAACAAGTGAGAATAATACAGAAATGAAAATGCACTCACTCGATCACAATATTCTAAATATTCATCTATTACTAAACTATCCCAGTTAATATAATAGACACCCCGATCGATTGTAGTAACCAAAGCTCGAAGGCTTTCTTCCATTAAACTATGCTGTAAGTAATAAAATTTTAGAAAAAAAATTATTTTATTAATCAATACCATCAGTGTTCTAAGACGTTATTCATAAAATAACTGACATAATTTAAACTCCTAACGATTAGTTTACACTGGTCCAATCTACACTCTCCAATAGACCCTTGAAATTATATCGAAACATTTTATGTTTCTTAACTTGGTGATAGTATTATTCACCGCCATGTTTTGAAAGTATCTTATTAATGAGAAAGGAAAACCAAGGAAGTATTTGCCTTAGTTGCATAATAGTTTTCGAGGAGTTCACTCCATCAAGCGATGTGATGTTAAGTGTTCACGAAAATTAATCCCTATTATTATTATTTCCTTTGGGTTCCTAGTGGAACATAGGGCTTCAACTACACGTCTCCACTTGTTTCTGTCTTCTGCTGTACTTTTCACTTGCATCCATGTTAGTCCATACTGTTTCAGCTCCTCTTCACACGATCTCCTCCACGTCACCCTTGCACTGACGTCCCACTCGCCGCTTCCCTTTCGGGTTCCACTCGAGCACTGGCCTGACGCGCGATGTCACCCAGCGGACGCCTCCTCAGCGAGTGTCCAATCCATCTCCACTTTCTCCTGCATATTTGTTGAGCGATTGGTTCTTGTTTTGTTTGTTCCCATAGTTTCTTGTTGGTGATTCTTTCCGGCCATCTGATCTTCAGTATAGAACGAAGACAGTTGATGATTGATAAAGGTCTGCAACAGGCTGTTGGAAATATTCTTTGTGACCCGCCAAGTTTCTGATCCGTATAGAAGAACTGACTTGACGTCGTTTGTATTGAAAATCCGAATTTTGTTGTTGATGCTGAGTCGAGTGACGAAGATTTCCAGATTGATTTCAGGTTTATGAATGTATTTGTCGCCTTCCTGATTCTCGATTTGACATCGTCGTCCATTCCTCCTGTAATTGAGACAATGCTTCCTAGATAAGTGAATGAAGTAACCTCTTTCAAATCCCTCCCGTTGATGGTGATTGGCGCTGGACGTTGCTGTTGTTGTTGTTGCTGGTTGGTTATTTTCACTATGGGTTTCTTATATTTCGCAAAAGTCAGATAATCATGTCGTCCCACCCTACATATATATGTATATGATATTCCCTTGGGTCCCGAGTAGGATATAGGGCTTCCGAAGCACTCCCCTCCCAATTCATCCTCTTTAGCTGGCTCCACAGCTACCATAAGCGTTCACCTCCTCCTCCTCCTCACACGATCTCTTCCACATCACTATCGGACACACCTAACTCGCCGTTTTCCATTCGGGTTTCACTCGAGGGTGTGCACTGCGCTTGGTGTCATTCAATGGTCTTCTTAGTGTGCGTTGTTGATCCATCTCCATTTTCTTCCGCACATTTGTTTTTCGGAGCAATAGGTTCTTGGTTGGTTCATTCACAATGTCCCCCCCTGTTACGTATAATTTCAAGCCATCTGTTCTTCAGTGTCGATGTCGAGAATCCGAATCTTATTATGCATAAGTTTATCTCAATTGGTTCTGAATTCATCTGAAATTTCGATGAGATGTAGGCTTCTACCGCATATATATGTAGCTATTAAGGGCTCCTTTTTTATACCAAATCTATGTTAATTTTCTTTAAATTCCCTCATATTAAAGCATTATATCGAAATTCGTATTCGCTGTCAACCACATTTACACTAGATGGCTGTCTTCTTATTTTAAGGATAGGAAACAGCATACTGTTTTGGCTGGAAAGCGCTCCACTTCTCAGCTAACTGAAAGTGGTGTGCCTCAAGGTGCAGTACTTTCTCCATTTCTTTTCTCTTTCTTTTTGCATGACCTCCAGAAATCACTCAAAGTTAACTTCATTAAGTATGCTGATGATCTGACCGTTTCTGTCCATGTAGTTTCCACATCGGATTGTTCCCATATGAATGACTTCTAGCTGAAGTTAAGGATTGGTCTGGCTCAAATGGTCTTAAACTAAATCCAACTAAATGTAATACTGTTGATTTCAGCTTGAGAAGTGAAAAAGACATGCATGGATTGATCCAATCTCATGATTGTTGTAATATTGATGGTACCATGATAGAGAGTAAGTCAAGTGTTTCTTATCTTGGCATTAGTTTCTCTTCAAACCTTTGCTGGTCGTCTCATATTCTTATAGTTTCTAAGAAAGTTTTCCGTCTGACTTATTACATAAAGAAGTTGAGGCACTCAGGCATAACCCACTCTCTTCTCATTCAATTTATTAATTCATGTGTTTTGCCCATCATTCTTTATTGTTCTCCATTATTCTTCCCTGGGCTACTCAAGAAAGACCATATAATACTACGAAGAACATTGAAGGCTGTAAGTAGGGTCAGTGCTATCCCTTTGACTCAACTAACCGACACTGTTGTCAATAGGCATATGAATTCTTGTAAACACTTAGCTAAAGTTATCTTGTCTGATAGTGAACATCCTCTTCATTCACAATTGTTTCCTTGTATCTCTTCGGGTAAGACCAGAAGAAATTTCATAAACATTTATGCTCGTACTACAAAATAAAAAATTCCACCGTACCATATTTGGCACGAGTATTGTGTGAAGAGACAAATATCAGAAAAGAACTTTTACAACTTTTAAATCATTAACCAAACTATAAAATGTAATGATGCATATTACTGCATGTGTTATTTGTTATATTATTTATTTATTATTCACTATGACCTAGCAATGGTGCGATTTTGTTGGGGTTTTTATTTTTCCTATTAACTATCAATATTTTAACATTTTATATATTTATATAATTATAAACAGAGCTAAAATATTGCAATATGTAAAAGAAACGCTGAAAATTCCATGCTGTAAATTGTTATTGTTGTGGAATAAAGTGATTATTATTAACATTATTATTATTACAGCACATCATGAATTTAGCCGACAAGAACAGCCAATATACGTTTGTCATCTTAATTGGTTTGTCTACCTCAGTGTGACAGAATATACCATTTCAGATCTAATAAGCATATTGTGAAGATGTACAGCTAATGTGACACAGAGAGGTGCACTGTCTTACGTCTTCTTCATGTGTACTAGAAAAATAGAGTTGACAGCAGTACTATCAGTACAACGTGTGCCACTTTGGCGAGTCAGTGAAGCTTGCTGATCACATTCCAAACTTAACTGTTATAATGCAGTCAGTGTCGACACTAAGTATCAAACATACGATACCGATTATGCCCTAGTGACCATTGGATTATATAGACAGATAAAGAAGCTTCAGTAAAGGATGAAGACTAACTTATTAGTCTGTGAAGTTATACAAAATAATTTGAACAAGTTTTCAATGATCGTGTAATTCTTGTTGGCGTTTATAATGCGAACACTAAATTAAAACCAAGCAGAAAAGACTAACTCCATAATGGGTAAAATTTATTTTGATAAAGTCTCACAGTGTGTTATACAGTAATATTTATTGATGACAACGTTTCGAGCACAATTTATTACCCTGCTCATAATCATATCAAGGCACTACTCACACAACTTTCTAACTTCGTTTATATAATTCCATCATTATTTTTCATCGCTTGACTTGATTGGTAGTAGTATTTCCCATATTTCCGGTATGAGTGATGAGTCATTTCTATTGCATGTGTTGGGTGTAGACTCGATGAACAAGGATTTAGTAATCAAACTCTCTCTCTCCACCTACCTATATTACTTTTTAGAATTTTAAATTTGTCCCACCCTATTGTGTGGTTGTGTGTCAATGCATGCGGTGCAATCGCTGACCTTTTTTTAAATTATTTATCTTCGCGGATGGGGTCAACTATTCTTACCTTAGCTAAATTCTTACGTTCTGACAATCTGACTACACCCGATCTACTAGTTTGACCTATGTAGTTGACTTAACTCACAGTCATTGCAAGTTATTTTGTAAATTATGTTATTTTGTCTAATTGGGTCAACTGGGTCCTTTAACCTACAGAGCTTGTCCTTGAGTGAGAGACAAGCTCACACACAACAAGGTGGGAGAGGGTTGAAATTCTAAGAAGTAATATAGGAAAGTGGAAACAGAGAGAGGTTGATTGCTGAATCCTTGTTCATCGAATCTACACCGAACACGTGCAATAGGAATGACTCATCACTCATACCGGAAATATGGGAAATACTTCTACCAACCAAATCAAGCGATGAAAAATAATAATGGAATTATATGAACGAGGTTAGAACGTTGTTTGAGTAGTGCCTTGATATGATTATGAGCAGGGTAATAAATTGTGCTCGAAACGTTGTCATTAATAAATATTATGTATAACACTGTAAGGCTTTATCAAAATAAATTTTACCCATAATGGAATTATACTCTACCACAGTGCACAAGTTCTATTCTCATATCAGAAAAGACTAACATACAGCCATTGCACAAAAGGACAACGGTTTAATTTCTTGTACTTTGAACAATACACGTGATGAGAAACGATCAAATATTATGACTGATAATGAGACTAAACCAAATAGTCAATTATAGGTACACTACTATTGATCTGTTGGCTGATTATTAAAGGACAAGTGAAAATCTGTGTTGTAGCTGGATTCAAGCCAGTAATCATTAAAAGAGATCACTTGAATCTATGTAGTGTGTTTTCGAAAGTCCACCTCAAAAAAATATTCATTAAATTTTATTATTTGACCGTGAGAAAAGAAGAAGATGGGCATACGCTGAAGCAGAGAGAAGACTCTAGAAGATCTGGACTTCATGAAAGATTTACTTCTAAGGTTAAAACGAACAATTTGGCAGAAAAAGCAGGCAGCAAAGGCAGAACTTGATGTGAGCATAAAGAAAAAATGACGGTGATGAAATTTTATCTAACCAACAGCAACAACAACAAGCATCTCAATCAAGACAAAAATGTAAAGTAAGCCACCTCTTCGACTTATCTAGACAGCACTATCTCTACTTCAGGCGATATATATATGAAGATTTCAAAGGTAGGGTCGAGAAAGCAATACTGACCGTTAATCTGAAATCACATAAACATAAAGCATAAGAAAGAGGATTCCCCATATAGTCCAGAGACTTGGAACGTCACTAAAAGGAATTCCCAGCAGGCTACTGCAGACTTTCATCAACAGCTTCTTTCGTTACATATGGAAGATCAGATGCCTGGCAAAAAACGATAAGCAGAAAGAAGCTTTTGAAAGCAGCGAACTAACCAAGAAGCTATCGCCCAACAGATATCCAGAAGAAAACAGAGATGGATCAAACAAACGCTAAGAAGACCATTGAGTTACATCACGCTCAATACAATCCCTTCCCTTATCTAACTCACACCACCCTCTTCACTCACAACTCTCCCCTTGCATCTCATCAGGTAAAACCAGAAGCCAATATAGAAAACTATATGCTCGCACCAGCAAGTACAAAAACTCAACCATACCCTACTTAGCTCGCGTTCTGTGTGATAAAGAAAGCATTAGGCGTGACACCTATAATTCATTAAATAGTCATTAGTACAACTGGATCTCATCTTTCCAACCCACTTCATCAATAGGTTCAACATTTCCTTTCTTTCTGTTCCTTTTCTCTCTCTCTTCTTTTTCCGTTATGTGCTGCTTTGTCTCTTTCTTTCGCTTACGCCAGTTAATAAGACAGCTCCCACTTTTCTAACACCTTCAAACACTGTTTCAGCTTTACCTTTGCTACTGAACATGCCAATGTATTGTTGTAATAATGAACTGTGGTTTCCTCAATCTATGTAGAATTCTATTTATTGACAATGTACTAACTGGATGCAATACTGTAGTAAAAATGCTGAGAATTCCATTCTGTATCACAAGTACTGTTTTGGAATAAAGCAAATTATTATTATTATTATTATTAATGAAACGAAGAGTTCGGCGTGGGTCCGAGTGTGACATGAAGTAGATTGTGTGAGAGGGAGGGGGGCGAAATGAAAGCAGAGGACAGAGTGAAAGGAAGATGTGCTGCTGATGCCCTCCCCCCAACCCCCGATGTTGAACACGAACCACAAAGGAATAATAATAGTAGGTATGCAAAAATAAATTACTTACTTTCAACGAATCCAATCCTTGTCTTATTGCTTCATAACGGTCAACCATACGTTGTAAATTTAATACAACATTTTGATAATAATTATTCTAGATCAAAAAACACAAGAGAAAACAAAAAATTCCTTCAATGAATTCGATCAATACAACAGTGAGGACTTTAGATAAATTGATTAAATATCATTTCATTTAAAATGACTACACCATTTTGGTGAATTTTGGTGTAGAGTTATCAGAAGACGAAGTTTGCTAGTGATGTATTTTCGCGATGCATTCTGAACAGTTTCATTTTAAGTATTGCTTTTTGTAGGGATTTTGTTTGATTGGTTGGAGGATTTCATCATGGGCTGACGTTGGTTAGAGAACCATTGGGAAACAAGCTGGGAGTACTGGACAGCTGTTTCATCCTAGTCTGGGACTCTTCATCAGTACGCGCCCACCACAGGGGTTTGAACCCGGGACCTTCCGGTTACAAGACTAGCGAGCTCGTAGACCATTCAGCCACTGGGACCCGAACCAATGGCCAGTGCATGTATTCTAACTTCTGCCAATTCACTCACGACATAGAGCGACCACTTCTCAATGTCTTCTTCGGTGAGTAACTGTCCTCACCTTCCATTTTATAAGAAAATAAATGAAATCAAGATCAATTAGAATATAAGAATATATAAGTTCAGAGAAGAGTCTCTTCTCGGAGAATTCATCTACTTAGCTGTACAATGGCATTTATATATAAAATTATTTTGTGTGTGTGTGTACCTTGGGTATAATTCAAAGTTCTACGACTTTGTTAATAATGTGTTTTTTTGAATTTTCGCATGGCATCTTAGTAACATCTTCTTCTTAACCAATCCTTTATTTACTCTTTCTACCTAATACATAATTTATTTTTGGACACATTTCTCCATTGACATCCTATTTCATATTACGCAACCTTTATCAACACCTACCAATATAACCCCCCCCTAGTTACAATTTTGATTATTCATCGCATTTTAGAAACATTTCGATGACGTAAACAGTAACCCTAACTAATTTTTATTTTTGTTTGACAGTCCTAATGTACACACACACTTACAAAATAATTATATATATGTACAGCTAAGTGAATGAATTCGACGCCGAAAAAAGACTCTTTGCTGAACTTTGATGTTCTTATATTGATTGTCTGGATGGGTATTTTCCGTCAATTAGAATAAACCACAAAATAACGAGTAATGAGAATAATAACTGACACTATTGAAATCGAACTGCATTTTCCCCGTAGAACTTTGTACAAAAGCAGTCAAGCAGTTCAGATTGCCACAATTCATGAAAACACGAGAAGGTATGAATAGAAAAGAAAATAGAAATGCTCAGGGGAAGGATTAATTGCATGGAAGATAATGAGATCAGACACTATTATTATTATTATTTCCTTTCACTCCTAAAGGAACATAGAGCTTCAGCCGAACGTCTTCATTGCGGCTGTTGATGAATTTCTGTAGTTTGTTCGAAGTGCTCTTCATGACGCGGCACGGCGCCAAGTGTATGTCCCATCCGTATAGTAGCACTGACTTAACATTGGAGTTGAAAGTTCGGATCTTACTTTCATTTTCATGCTGAGTGCTGTTGACCTCCACACACACTTGAGAGTAATGAAAGCTTGCTTTGCTTTCCCGATCCTCGCTTTCATATCCTCGTCAGTTCCATCCGCCTGTAGTTGAATCGACATTCCCAGGTAGATAGGTAGGTGAAGGAAGTTGCTTCTTTCAGATTCCTCTCATTTATGCTGGCTGATTGTTGTCTGTTTTTGTTGCTATTGCTGTTGCTGTTGGCCAAGAATCTTCATCACCTCTGTTTTCTCTATGTCCAACTATTTTTGCCTTATCTTTGATGCTTCTTCTGCCAACTTGTTGCTTCTCACTTGCACATCTCCAAGTTTGTGGGAAATCAGACATCGGCGAAATCCAGATCCCCCAAGCATTTTTTCTGGGTCCATTTTATACCTGTTTCCTCACTGCCCAATGTCTGTCTCGAGATGGTAGGCCGCCAGCATGTCTTACTCTCGTCTTCAATTCAAAGGATTCCATAAGTTTCCCTTTGGGGATTACTTGGCATGCAGCATTGTCGTACAAATGTTGAATGAGGTGTATAATTGTTGGCGGCACCCTTTTGCGCCTAAGTAGTTTCCAAATCACCTCTCGATCGACGCTGCCAAAGGCCTTTTCAAAGTCAATGAAGTCGAGTGAGTTGGAGAGCTGACTGCCATTCCAAGCTTTGTTCAATGATGATCCGTAGTATTGCGATTTGATCAATGTATGACTTGTTTCTCCTGAATCCAGCTTGTTCCGGTCGAAATTTTTCATCCAGGGCATGTTTGATTCTCTCCAGGTTGATGCGGCTTAGTATTTTAATTGGGATGGACAGGAGCATAATTCCGCGCCAATTCTTGCATTGACTTAAGTCACCTTTCTTTGGCAGTTTGAATAAGTAACCTTTCTTCTAATCATCAGGTACCTTGTCCTCTTTCCACACCCTCTCTAGTAGTGGTGTCATCAAGTCCTTTGTTGTCTCTGGGTTCATTTTCAATGCTTGTGCTGGGATTTTGTCTGGTTATGTTGCTTTTACAGTTTTAAGCATCTTGATTGCCTTCAGGATTCCTGTTTTCGTCGGGGGATTGATGTCCACTGGTAGTTCTGCTTCTGCTGTTGTCTTCCTTGGCACTTTTCTTTACTCTTTTGTTCAGGTGTATTGTAGCTTGCGATAACAGCAACTAATTTAAGTAGTATAATTAGATAAGGATTATCAAAATAGATTAGGTGTCTCAGTGAATTATTTTCTCACATAGAAGTGGATATAATTTTACAAGTAGCTACAGAGTCATCATATCGCAGTATACGTCCTTCATAGTATCTGTATAAAGATTTGAAAACTGCTGAAGAGTCTTTGTAGTCTAATAGCTGTGCATATTCAAGACTAATGTCTGGTTGATTTTCAGGCCAATCAGGTAGGTGTTCCCGCACCGTGATTTTCAAACCTCAATGACTTCTTCCTATATATATATATATATATGTATATATATATATGCATGTCAATACGTATACAATGTAGGATGTGATGTAATCTTTCGTGCAATGTTGAGGCTTGTGGTAAATCCTGTGTCTAACTTTCTAGCTAATAATAAGCCAAGCTGCATAGTCTGTTTATACTACTGATAACGGATGTTATTATCCGTCTAAAAATTATACTGCTCACTTCCTCTCTGTAAAGTAACTTACTATCAATATCTGTCTTTGTGACAGAATCAACCGTAGGCGTGGTTAAGTGTTCCCTACACTAAGTTCAAAACTTCAAGGAGAATCAAGCCTCTATTGCAAAATTGCAAAAGAAATTAATTCCATATTAGTTTGTTTATTTGATATATTACACAGTCAGTGAAGCAGTATTATTACTGTTTACTGGATGACACAGTTTCGAACTCAATTTATTACTGTTCATAATCATATCATCAATTATAATCACACGACTTCGAAACTTCAGTTTTGTAGTTTTCTTTGTTCTCTCCTATTTGTCGTCGTTGGGGTAGTTGAATTTTCCCGAAGTCTGGGTGGACAGGTGTCGAATCATTCCTCTTACACGTATTTGTAGTTGATTCGACAGAGAAATCATCAGTAGTACTTCCATATAAAGAAGGAACCCCGGAAACCTTACGCAGAATTCCAAATAAGGCTGAAGTAAAAGTGGCTGCCATTCAAACCCACAAACTCAATTCGAAACAAGCTTTGTCGGTTAAAGGAACATTCCTGTGGAGCCAATAAAACGAAACAATTTAAGTATTGGTTTTTCAATGGTTCTCATGATGAAATCCTTCAACCAAAACAATTTAGTTTATCTAATACCCTGCCTGCGTTGACTGTCAGGTCAAACACAGGTGAAAGTAGTCGAATAGGGTCAGCCAGTCAGTCAGATTAGCCGAGCATTAAAACCTAGCAGCGAAATCTAGATTAGTTGACCCGAATAAGATAAGAAATCTGGAAAATAGTTCATTTATACCAGTGACTGCATGCAATTACACACAATCACACAATAGGTTGTATGTGATAAGATGACAGTTTTTAAATCTAGTGTCACAGGGTAGAGGGAGAGATTGATAACAGAAGCTTTGTTTATCGAATCAAATACATGTTATAGGAATGATTCAACACCTGTCGACCCAGACTTCGAGAAAATTCTACTACCCAAACGACGACAAATAGGAGAAGACAAAGAAAACTATTAAACTCAATTTTCGAACTCGTGTGATTATAATTGATATGATTATGAACAATAAAGTTTGTTCGAAACATCATCCAGTAAATAATACTGTTTCATTGTGTGTAATATATCAAATAAACAAGCTAATATGGAATTACTTACTACCACAGTGCCCAAGCTTTACACATATAGCAAAAGGAACTATTCTTTACCTCTTACATTCACACGTACAATCCTTAATGACAGATTGACAATGGAATTCCCCACTGATGAATGTGAATAGCTGACAAAGTCAACAGAAAGGTAGACTCAAATCGGCTGTCTAATTACCTTAGGATATATTAAAATTATCTAGATCATATTTTTGTGGGAAAATCAAAACTTATTAACTATATAAATTACGATACAGTGTTTATTCTGTATTTTGAAACCACTTCAGCGGTGACGGTACAGGCAGTACAGTTTCCTCTGAGTAGTGAACACTGCATGTCACAAATTAACATTGACTTAGAATTCATACGCCATTGAATTTTTTCCCATTTACTGAGTGATTGGTCAATGGGCTCACTTCCTGACCTGAAGGTCTTTCGTATGATTCCCCGTGGGATCGATCACAGGCTTGCTGAGTGTTGAGGAGCCCCAAACTAGGATGGCACAGCTATTCATTACTCTACAGTTTTCAGTAGTTCTCTAACTGAGATTATCTCGTAATCTGATTTGATATAAAACTTTATTAATTATGCATTTAGAAGACAAATTTCGCCAGATGATATCATTTCGTAGTTTCTTTACAACCGCTTTACAGCTAACATGGTTCACAATAATAAAATAAAATAAAGTTCATGACTCAGTTATATAAAAAACAAAAGTACATACTAATGACCAATCATATTTAGATAGGTCATGTTGTCCATGGTAGACGAAGGTTGAAGTCTATTGCTTTTCTACACATAGTTTAGGATGTATGTGATTAATCCAAAGTGCTTCCATCACCCTCAATAACCTCTAATTAGAGTTATGTGAAATAATTGTTAAGCTGTCATTAATATTGATTTTGTGACCTGACATTAATAAGTGTTTTGCAATGGATGATGCTGGATTTCTATTCAGATTAATTGTATTTGGATTTTCTATATGTTTTGGTAACCATTTTGGAACATGTTCTTTTCGACGACATTGGTTCTACCCATACAGGTGTCACCGCAGCTGCAGGTGAACTTGTAGACACAGTTTGAAGTAGAGTCCATAGAATTTCATCCTTTAATCGTAGGTACAGGGATCGAAAATGTTCGGCAAATGAGAAAAAGAGATGCGGCGTAGAATGTGCGTTTGATGGCTGACCGAAGTCTTTGAGCTAGCAGTTAACTGCATAATCTGGTCACCCTTGAATGGTAGGTTAATAAAGATAGCTTTCTTTAATACAGAAGCTGTCTTTTCAAGATGTGGTCTTTCTTTACTGTGACAAGTGATAAAGTTTTCCGGATAATCATTAGCTAATAAAACTGAATATATATGTCGAAATTCATCCATCACTGTGTCGCTCATACATATTTTGCAGGCCCTTGAAAACAAACATTTCACTAGGGAACGTTTATAATGGATAGGAACAAAACTGGTGAAATGAAGATATTGTCCACTCCATGTCTGTTTACGAAAAATAGGTAGCTGAATCATTCCATCATCTCTCCTGGTATTTGTAATATCTAGGAAACAGAGTTTGTTATTCAATTCGAGTTTAGAAGTCACTCGGATATTTAGATGAATATAATTAAATAGTGTAATAAAGTTTTCAATAGATTTAATATTATTATTACCAGTAATGAGTGCAACATCTACATAACGTTTATATAACATAAATTCTCCAATTTCGACATGAATAATATATCTGCTAACAGGGGCCCAAGAGGGCTCCCCATCGCTTTATTAATTAACCAAGAACAGAAAAAACAACAGCCTTATCTTACGCGCACTCCTAAAAGTCGACCGATCTCAGGTAATGAAAGACCAAATAATTCCATTCGACTAGATTCTTGAATTACACTCCATAGTCTTGAATCAAAGTTGACCTCATAAACTGGTAACAAATCTTTATTTTTTTTAAAAAAAAGGAAAAAGATACATCAAAAATTGTACATTTAAGAATATTCCATTCAGGAGAGATAATTAGTGAACTATGATAATTTTCTGAAGGCTTTCACACCTGGATTTCGCGCGTGGGTGACTTATGTTTGATGTCACACAAAATCGAAGACTTACAAGCGAAAACCAACAAACTGGTCGAAGAAGCAGGCAGTGAAGACAGGACTCCAGGTGAACATAGACAAGACGGAGGTTATGAAGATAACCAACCAACCAACAACAACAACAGCACAGAAACATCCAGCGCCAATCACCATCAACGGGTGGGATTTGAAAGAGGTTACTTCATTCACTTATCTAGGGAGCATTGTCTCAACTACAGCAGGAACCGACGAGGATGTCAAATCGAGAATCGGGAAGGCGAGAAACACATTCATCAACCTGAAACCAATCTGGAAATCTTCGTCACTCAACTCAGCATCAACAACAAAATTCGGATTTTCAAGACAAACGATGTCAAGTCAGTTCTTCTATATGGATCAGAAACTTGGCGGGTCACAAAGAATATTTCCAACAGCCTGTTGCAGAACTTTATCAACAACTGTCTTCGCTGGCTCTATACTGAAGATCAGATGGCCGGAAAAAATCACCAACAAGAAACTATGGGAACAAACAAAACAAGAACCAATTGACCAACATATATGCAGGAGAAAGTGGAGATGGATTGGACGCTCGCTGAGGAGGCCGCTGGGTGACATCGCGCATCAGGCCATAGCTCGACTGGAACCCAAAAGGGAAGCGGAAAGTGGGACGTCGAAGGGTGACATGGAGGAGATCGTGTGAAGAGGAGTTGAAACAGTATGGATTAACATGGATGCAGGTGAAAAGTACAGCAGAAGACAGAAGCAAGTGGAGACGTGTAGATGAAGCCCTATGTCCCACTAGGAACCCAAAGGAACAATAATAATAATAATTTTCTCCTACTTAATAACGCATTACTTTGTTAGTGGTATTACAAGAATACTTGAAGACGACCGACTAACTGAAGTTAAATTTCAGATTGGATCCCGAACTGATATCAGTTGGAGAGGTATTACAAACCAGAGGGTATTCTAGAACTGTTTCGTTCTATTTCATCAATATTCACCCATGACCGTGCATATGAAGAGTCACAAACTAGGACGAAACAACTTCCCAATATTCTCTAGCTCCTAGTAGTCCTCTAACCAGTGTCAAACCCCATGCAAACCAACACTAGAGTTAAAATTAATCTAACCAAATTACTGACTAGTGGAATCTGTAGGGGAAATAAGCAAAGACCGTTAACTAAACATTAAAATCTAACAGTAATGCTTATTTAACAGATATGGAACCTGACGCTGGCAGGCTATGAAATACAAATTATGTCGTTAATATCAACAGTTAGATTTTTTGTAGCGTTTACATTCCAATCCAAGAATTTTCTATGATAGATAAAGTAAGTTAATTATGATTGCATGGCCATTATTAGATGTGCACACTGGCAGAATTTAAGCACATATTGGTAAAATTTTAAAACAAACATTGACGTAATAAGTGATGAGTTGAGTTGAAATGAAACCCATATAGCTGCAGGATTCAAACTACAGACTTGTGAATTGTTAGTATAGAGCGTAACTATCTGAAGTAAGAGAATTACCAATTACTATAAGGCGATTTCATTGTCGACGGAAAGTCATGTTTCACTCATTTACGCAACGGTTGGATTTAGCCCGTGATTAAACTGTTATTATTTCCGAGGATTCCGAGTGAAGTATAGGGTTTCAGCAGCACACTGCCACTTCACTCCATTCTCTGAAACCTTTTAAGCTGTCTCCAAGATCGCCCACGCCCTTTCATTTCCTCTTCACACAACCTTCTCAGTGCGCCCCCATTTCGAACTCACACCCAACCCATTGTTTCTTATCCGGGTTCCACTCGAGGACTTGGCGTGTGATATCACTCAATGATCTCCTCAGTGTATGTCCAAATCATTTCAATTTCCTTAAACATATTGGTTGGACAGTAGGCGTTTGGTCCGTTCGCTGCTTTCAAGAGTTCCATTTTTCTTATTCTTTATGATCTTCAGTGCCTTCAGTATCGAGACAGTGGAGGCAGCTGTTGATGAATGTTGGAATTGATCTTCGTGACGTGCCAAATCTTTGAACCATATACGACTATGAACCGGCTAGACATTAGTGTCGAAGATAAGGATCTTGTGTGTTATGCTGAGTACAGCATATTTATACACGGATTTCAAAGCAATAAATGTCTATCTTATTTTGAGATCCTCATCCATGCCACCTGCAATTGAAACGATGCTGCTTTAATCGGCTAAATGAACTTCCTTCAAATTTCTCTGATTAATGGTGATTGGTGTTTGTTGTTATTGTTGTTGGCTGTTTATCTTTATCGCCTTTGTTTTCGCTGTGTTCTCCTAAAATCCACTCTTCGCTGCCTCTTCTGCCGACTTGTTGGTTTTTGTAAGTAGATCTTCGACTTTGTCTGACATATGTGCGGCAGTTCAAGTCGCCACACTCCCTCCTTGTAGCACACAAAGCAAGAGAAGAAAGTAGGAGAAATGCATAATATAGACAGTAAACAGAGGTGTGAGACAAAGGTATAGAAATAACGAAGAATAAAACCGTTTAATTGGAAATCATAGGTCACAATGAGTGGATGCATCTGCGCCACTGAGAACGATTTTGAGCCATGTCACCAATCGTTTCCAACCATTGGATTTTACCGTCCCGAGGACCCCAACCAGTCAGGAAGTCTACACCTTCCTACGTGACTGGCTTAGACTAACTGTTGTAGATTTCATTGACTGGTGCCATGTTTTCGTTTGACCACCACTAGCTAGCTCTTTTCCAGCCTGACCATATATCGGCTAACATAGCCCGTTGTCGAGGAAGGCGATGACTAGGCACACGTAGTACATGTCCTAACCATCTCAGTCGATGTAATTTCACCGTTTCGTCGACTGATTTCCCCTCCTTACCTAGCACTCAATCAACGCCTAACCTCAATATTGCTCACCCCATTATACCACTTCACACGGGAGATAGAACGCAGACACCTATGGTCAAAGGGAGCTAATCTTTTCATGTCTTCCACTCTCAATGGCCAGGTCTCACAGCCATAAAGGAGGACGGAGCGGACTGTTGAGCAGTACACACGCCCTTTGGTCGATAGTCGGATATCACATCTACGCCAGAGACGGCTTAAACTGGTAAATGCGAGACTAGCCCTCTGTATCCGTGCTGAGATTTCGTCAGAGATCAACCCGTTGGGGCTGATGGTACTTCTCAAGTAAGTGAAGCGGTCAACGTGCTCTATGATTGAATTAAGTAATCTGAAATGTTTGTCTTTTCACTCTCAGCCACTGCTCACCACACGGCTATCAGATTTCAAATCCATAGTCACTTATGCTGGTAAAACAATACAAAACCAAGCGGAGTGCCATAATATGTTTCACCAGAATGTATTAGTTCAATATTTAAGGCTCAAAATGAAGATGGACATTTCAATGTTAACGCAGATTTCTTTGAAATTTGTAGAAGATACATAGACGAAATAAATATTTGAAAACAACATGAAGAAAGATTCTTCGTACGTTAAATTTCCTCTTCAAACCTGTCGCATATTTCAGTGAAGTTACTGCTGAAAGTGTCATGAAGTCTGGCGTTGATAAACTCTACGTTCAGAATTTAAAAAACTCTGAACATTTATTTTATGTGTGTTGTACTGTTGAGATCAGCCAAACTAATAAAGATTGCCAAACTAGAACTAAACATCTGTCGAGTACTCCCTAGTTTTCACTGGGTTTTTCTATCTGACGACATTTATCGATCCAACCTGAAATCAGTCAAATCCCTGCAAGTGAGAACTTTAACACCGACTTACTATCTACTACCGACTCTTCGCAGGATGAAGTTGACTGGAGTTCTAGTGAGAAGTTTTGACCAGTGGAGTCCATCATGTCAGGTGCGAGGACAAATAATCACCGGTGTCATTGACTGTCGTTGGCTCTGTATATCCCGAATTGGTAAGAATTAGAATCAATGGATCATTAAATTCCGACCGAGCGACTGAATGGTCAGTGGCCTCTCCACTGTAACCTAAAGACTCTAGGTTCAGTCACCGGTGGGATCATGGGTGCTTATGGCTGAAGAGTCTCAAACTGTCCAACACTAAAGAATCCAGTAACAGCCTATCAGTAAACTATCGAACGATGTACTAATTACCTGTGCTAATACAGTGGAGAACAACAAAGAGAAGTAACTAATAAAAATGAAAAAACAACAATATACTACTAACCTTCCTGGGGAATTGGTGTAGTTCCCAGTGATGTACGTTCTCCACTAGTCCATGATATCATTGAAGCACGATTACGAGGTAAGTGTAGTGATGACAAGCGTCTCATCAGTATTTGCATTTGACTCTGTTCTGCACTAAGTGTTCTAGGCGGATGTGGAACTGACAGTGGTGTCAACACTGTACCTGGATCATTTCTACAACCTGCCCACCATGTAGGCGGTGGAAAGATACTCTGATATGTCTAAATACAAACAAAAAAGTACAACACAGATTTCCACATTTTTTTTATAAATTTTTAAAATGAGTTATCAGTATGAACGGATCAATGTCATGAATGTCAACCTTATACAACACAATACTTTCCATCTATTTCATTTTCTATTAAACTCAGTAAACAGTACAGCAGAAATGTAATCTTCCCCACTGAAGACTTGGAGCTGGTAACTGACTACAGTACGGAGTTGCCTCGTGTTCTAGTAAGAAGTTGCAACCAACCAGTTGGGTTCAACAGGTCAGGTGCGAGAACAATTATTTGTACTCATCGCTGACATCGGTTGACGGTAGGACTATCCATAGCAAATTGACAGAAGTTACAACTCATGGGCAATCAGATTGCTACCCATTAGCTGAATGGTCAGGGAGCTCATCTCGTAACTTAATCTCTGGTTAGGTGATAGGTACGTACTTATGAAGAGTCCTAAAGCAGGCTGAAGTGAAGCAGCTATCCAGTTCCCCATATTTTTCAATGACTCTGTAATTTAAAACAAGCAAAAAAGGTTAATAAAGCAGGATTTAATGAATTCATCAAATTTCGGTAGAACTCGTCAGCTGAATACTCTACATACACGGATATATACCTTTGAAATTACATTGGGAGATATAGGACTGAATACTTTACATACACGGATATATATACTTATGAAATTACATTGGGAGATATAGGACTGATAAGTAAATAAATAAACTACATTGAATTTGTCATGCAGAAAGACAGGTGCGAATGTTTTTCCAGGTCATGTTCAATTAGATAAGGGGAGAGAGAGTATGGGAGATCAAATACATAGGTCGTACGGAAAGGAGATTGTCTACTCGCATGATGGAGCATTTGCCAAAATGGTTGAAAACAGCTGAGTTCAAAGTGCCAAAATCCTCAATAACAAAGCATCTTGTGGATTACGGGCATGATATCGACGCGGTCAAGTCATTCACCATTGTCAGCAGACAAAGAAACAAGAAGATGCTTGCAATTGCAGAGGCTTGTGCAATTCGAGTTTACAAACCAGGTCTCTGTGTACAAAAGGAGATGGTCGTGACTCTGAATCTACCATGGTAATACGTTTTACTTATAATTCTACCTCTTATTATTATTATTTTTATTATTACTATTATTATTCTCATTATTATTATTCTTGATTCATTTAAAACTATCCTTTATCAGTAGCATTATCTTAACTCACTTCAACACTATTATTATTATTGTTATTATAACTATTACTATTGACATCCCTCTGGTTGCAATTCTTGTTAAATTCTCTAATGTCTTATTGTTTATCTAAGTGATGTAATTGAAGCGTAATGCAATTTATCTTAATTTTGATCTCCCATACTCTCTCTCCCCTTATCTAATTGAACATGACCTGGAAAAACATTCGCACCTGTCTTTCTGCATGACAAATTCAATGTAGTTTATTTATTTACTTATCAGTCCTATATCTCCCAATGTAATTTCAAAAGTATATATCCGTGTATGTAGAGTATTCAGCTGACGAGTTCTACCGAAATTTGATGAATTCATTAAATCCTGCTTTATTAACCTTTATTGCTTGTTTTGAATTCGTATCGGGAAATAAATGTTTCCGACTCTGTAATTGATGTTAATTCGTGATGAGACGTGAAACCAACCAAATCCCTGCAAAAATAACATCTGATAGTTTTAAATTATTTATGTATATTAAAGCTTTTATTTAAATGCTCTTACTTCAGTGCTATAATAAATGTGTCAATCACGTTGTCCCCAAGACTAGAGTGCTCTGAGTATATGCCTAACACATCATCGATTTAAAGCACGTCTGGACTTCTAGGATAACCTCTTCAATCAGTATGTCAATTTTAAGCATGACTTTCTAGCCAAAAATGACCTCATGCCTACCCAGCCTAAAAAGGCATATTAATTAGTACACTACCGTAGATGCTAGTTATACTGAGGAAGAAGCTTTTGCACAATAAAAGTCGGATACGAGCATTTTATCATTCAGTCAATCAATAGGTTGAAATCCAATAATTCATGAATTCTAACTCCGTTATACAGACAGTCGATAAATCAATTGGGTTAGCTCTCTGTCGTTCAATACTTTTTGTCAGCTAATGTCAATTTTTGACGAGGTCTGTGTTGAAATCAATGGAATCCTCTCAGGTGAATGCATTTAACATTTCATCATCAGCTGATATCGGTTAGAGGACTATTGGAAAACCTAGGAGTACTGGATAGCTGTTTCGTCCCTGTTTGGGACTCTTCATCATTACGCACCCACTGATGCTCACTAGTGACTGGTCCTATTTAGGTAGGTAGTGAGTGACCTAGGTTCTAGTGGGAAGTCGTGAACAATGGAGTACAGCAGGTCGGGTGTGAGAACAAATACTCACCAGCAATGACATTCGCTAGTGGTCGCGCTATATCGTGAATTGGCAGAAGTAGGAATTCATGGCTAGGGTCCCAGTGGCTTAATGATCTACGAGCTCGCCTTATAACCAAAAGTTCCTGGGTTCGAACCATGGTGGTGGGTGTGTACTGTTGAAGAATCCCAAACTAGGATAAAACAACTGTCCAGCACTTCTAGATTTTCCTGGTGGTCCTCTAATTGACGTCAGTTCATGATGAGATCCTGACACGAATTAAATCCCTGTAAACCAACACTTGAATATAAGGTTTAACTTGAAATACAATTCAGATACAGTTAATCTCATATCTTTGAATAAATTAACAAAATGCTAGTCCCTCTTAGCTATCAGGCCACAAGTCTTATATATTTTGTATGTCCTATATTATCTGTAGTTGAAGTGAGGTTATAAAAAGCAATGACTCGTTCAACGTGTAGCATAGCATTTTTTTAAAATAGTTATTATCGACAAAAACTATTTTACAAATGTCTCTATTGCTATTGGTGAAATAAAAATCTGAATGGTGGCATGACTATAACCAGTAGTAGCTTGCGTATTTGTTGCTCCGGAACTCTAGCAGCTGAGCCACAAAACAACTCATATTCATGAAGGTCAAGTAACCATCCATTAATACAGTTAAGTCTCTTAGATCAGCTGGTGAAACTCAAAACGCGTAACTCAGAGATCATGACTTCTAGTTCTGACAGGACCTAGAGATTCCCAAACTGCTTTCAGAGTGATGAAGATTTACTTTGCTTTTCCAATTCTAGCTTTGAAATCCTCATCCACGTAACCTGTAGTGTGAAACGATGCTACCTGTCACATAAGTAAAGGAAGTAAGCTCTTTCATATTTCTTCTGTTGATAATGACTGGTGCTGGTTGTTGTAATTGGGTGGGTATCTTCACCACCACTGTCTGACTGGTACCCCTCCCCCACCCACTGTGCATACAAATAACACCACAGCTACTGAAATCTCAAAGCTTAAGCATGAAATCCTACGCTCCACTGAGAAAAAAAAGGAATCATAAAAGTCTACCACCCTGAGCTTTGTCACAAAATCTTACAGTGGTTTAAACATAAGCTCTCGATTTGGGAAACAACAGACAGCGCATAAAATGACAGTATCCATTATAGAATAAATACCTGTTTTACTTACCTGGTCAAATGGAATAGAATCGAGACACTTAGATAAAACTGGTTGATTCAATCGTAGGCTGACACATGAGGTAATTTCCGCCTCCCAAGTTTTATGTAGCGTTTGCTCATATTTACGTAATTCTTCTGCTAAACTAATGTATCTTGCTTTAATCTACAAGTTAATTACAAGTAAATCAATTGAGATGATAACATGAATGTTTCAAAAAATTAATTGACTAAACTTCATTCTTGTAGTTAACAATATGAGCAATAATTTGAACGAATAACTGTTTTCAATAAATTCTTCTTCAAGCTCTACAATTATAATTCCATTAATTTTGTCGTAAAACAATGAAAAAGAAGGCAATTAAGAATGATTTTGGATAATGATTTGAGAGATTCATGACTCTGGCTTGCATAGAATATTGTGTACTTACTACTCTCGTCATATATTACTAGATAAAGTGATATGAGTAGTATCATTAGCAGTGTCATGCCTCATTTCTGTGAGATCTACATCGACAATCTTCAACATACCGATAAGTACTGAATAGTACAGGTTCAATCACGAAGTTTGCACGAGTCTTCTCCAAGAAGCATCTACAACTTGCCGTTGGTTACTAATACACAAGCTGGACAGGTGAGATACTAACTTCTTCCGATTAACGATTCCTAAGTGAGTAACACCAATAGGAGGTATCATATCTCTTAACACCTTATCCATCATCTTCGACCAATAAAATTAGGACTAAGAGTCACACAGGACAGCCTTTTATTACTGTTGATTCCTTTAATACTTCCTTTATTACACTTTCTTTTGCGTTTAATTTCTACTACTTATTTCTGGTAAGTAGTCTAAGTATATTTTGTCACTTCATAACCATAACAGTTATTCGTTACTGAGGTTTAACTCATTTATTATTTATTATAATTCCCTTGGGTTCTTAGTGGAACAAAGGGCTTCAACAACACATCTCCACTCTCTTATATTTCCTGCTGTCCTCTTCAGCTGGATAGACACACAATTGCCCATTATATCTCATCTCCTCCTCACAAGATGTCTTCCATGTCACTGCCGCACCAACGACCACCTCGTCGCTTCCCATTGAGATTCCACTCGAGCGATGACCTGAATTCCGCGCGATGTCACTTGACAGCCTCCTCAACGTATGCCCAATTCATCTCCAATTTCCTCCTCGTTGAGCAGTCAGCTCTTGGTTTGTTTGTTCATCGCCAGAGATTCTTGTTGCTAATTCTTTCTCACCAGCCATTTGATCTTCAATATGGAGCTGACGAAGTCTCCAGCTCTGCTCTCATATCTGCAGCAAAGTCATCCCTTTTAATTTTGTCCTTCATTTTATGAGTGTTGAGCTTGAATTACAGTGGCCTGTATCTAGCTATTCTGGAGGATTTCAGCCTCACCTTGAAGGTTGCTAAGTGATGGTCTCAGCCTAAGTTTGCTCCCTTTCTCGACTTTGTATCCAGAGGAATGGCTGTGTCTCCACATCCTTGAGCATCATTGAGACGAAGTCTATTTGGTGTGTGGTGTGTGTCCGTCAGGCGAAACTCATGTTGCTTTGTGTATATCCTTGTGCTTGTACACGTTGCCTCCAATTACCATTGAAAGCGCAAGAGTCTGCGAAAAGTTATTCGTTCTCATTCATTTCTCTGAGCGATAGCCTCTCGACTCATGACGAGTTCTCTTCCTGTATTATCTGCACCCAGTTCGGCTGGCATTCATATCACGCATGAGGATTTTGATGTCAACATTTAGGATGTTGTCCATCACTGTTTATAGTTGTCTGTAAAAATCCTCCTTCTTTTCTTGTTCGGCGTTGTTTGTAGCACTGTGTGTAGCATTGTATGATAATTGCAACCTTCCTTCCTACCTTTTGAGTTGAATGTTACTGTCATGATCCTGCAGGATGAAATTGGTTCCCACTACATTGGAACTTTGGTTGCCACTGGTGACATCATGATAGCTACTCACTGCCTCAGTGTATTCGTGGTTGTCATCCGAGTGACCAGATCGGAGTAGATCATTGACCCACCAGTTGACGATTTTGACAGTCCGCACCCATTCCACCTGCTCTCGTAGATTCCCAGCACTTCTGTGTCACATCTTCGCATTTCTTTGGCTACCTGGGAAGCCTTCCCAGCTGTCTTCGTACATTGTACGGACATTCCACATCCCTATTCTTATTCTTGCTTTCATCGGGAGAAGACACATTGGCTGGCTGACTGGCTTCCAGAAGGCCGGCTTTCACCAGCCCAAGTCATTTCGCCTCCCCGATTCAAGCGAAGAATAAGACTGTTATTTGAAGTTTTTGTATTTTTAATATATTTTCTATTTATTGAAGTTTCTGTAGCGGTTTGATGGGTTTAGTGGTATGGGGTTGCTAGCCCTACGCCCAACCCTCCCTCTTTACCCGCACTTGGGACCCGTTAAAAAACTAGCTAGCTAGTGAACTAGGCGAGGTTTTCAACTTACTTGATGTATCAATACTCTCTTTGATATATAGCGATTATCTTCTTATAGTTAAATGGTATTTCTGTTGAACATTGTTCATTCAAATCCCTTAATGCTTTTACTGAATATTCTCACGCTGTTTAATCTAACTGTAGATCGCCTTTGATGTAGGTTCGGTGTTTTTCTTATTGACGCACGGTGACTGTGCATTTTTGATGGCATTCAGCAACAGACGCCTCACAATTTGAGGTTTGTATATTATATTTCATTATTTTATGCATAATATAGTACCTTGCCTTAAACGAATCCTATTTTCTGGAGTTTATGCGTAACTCACTGTGTCGTTAATCAATCTGTGAGAATTATCACTCAGGACTTCTTAGAAGCAATCTACAGTTACCATTCTGCATTATCAGTTATTAACATGTCTTTGACATATATATAAGGCTTCAACAGTAAAACTCCGTTTCATTCAGTCCTCAGAAGTCCTTTGTAACTGGCACGACGATTTCCATAAGCCCTCATCTTTTCCTTACACGATCTCCATCACGTCACCCTCGGACGCCAAAATCGCCATTTCCCATTCAGTTTCCACTAGACACCCTGGTGGGTTATGCCACTCATCGGTCTACTCAGCCTGTGTCCAATCCATTTTCATTTCCACCTGCATATTTGTTGCATGATAGGTTCATGGTTGGTTTGCGGCACTGCCAGAGCTCCCTGCTGATCATACTTTCTTGTCATCTGATCCTTAGTATCCAGCCAGAGGAGGCAAATGTCGGTAGAGGTCTGTAGCAGCCTATTGGAAATGCTTTTGGTGAGGTACGTGTCAAATCTCTGAACTATGAAGAAGCCTTGGATTTGACCCTAGTGTCAAAAATCCAAAAATATTCTTCTCTGTGCTGAATGCGGTAAATTTTCGAACTGATTTCAGCATTATACAATTTTCTGTCTAACTTTTTCGGTCCTGCCTTTCACATCTTCATTCTTGTCACCTGTGGTTGAAATGATGCTACCTTGATTTACAAAAGAATTCACAAAAAGGTCAACTAGTGAAGTACAGAGAGTTACCACCTCCACTGACTGTTTTAGGTAAGTTTGAAAATACGCCCGTATTATTGTTATTAGTAATGTTGTTTTCCAGATTGAAACGATCAGTCGCTTGATTCTTATTAGAGTCCACTATCTTCTTCGTCGGACAATTCAATAATTATGGACTCATCGGACAGAGATGTGCTTTGAAGTTTATCACCTTCACAACTAATTGCACTACGGTTGAGTGTTTCCGACGGAACAATCAACAACACCTCTTTCATTACAAGAACGAGTTAGTTAGCCTGAAATTGATTCATTGTCACTAGTTGTACTATGATCACCATTATTATAGGCATCCGTTTGTATATTGTTGGATAAATGCGGTGAGGTGGCAGCAACCATACCATTCCTATTTTCATTTGATAGATTTGGGGCGTTTTTCGCTTTGTTTGCTTTGGAACTGCTGTTAAATCCTTCTATGATCCCTAAAGAGGCTGGCATACCAGGAAGATCTGCATACATATCTTCAAGCAGTTCCTGAAGATTACGAACCGCTGCACGCGCTGCTTCTTTTGCTTTTGAATCCTTAGGTAAAACAATCCATTTATAGGTCTCCGCTAGAATTAATTTGTTAGATAAATTAACAGCTACATCTTTAATGCGACCTGAATCTAATGATGTCTGGTCCGTTCTGCTGGTAACAGCAGCTTCAGCAAATTCATATACAAATTGTTCGATAATTAAAGCTTGCTCAATTAATTTTAAACGATGCGTTAAAAAGGCATGAGCTTCAGTATCTTCCGAGGGAGTACGTAGAGCTACAGTTGTTAATTCAGAATTCATAAGTTTATTCATGGTGTTCAGTACACCAGACACTCCAAATTTTAATATAACGAATGCTACCTAGATAAGTGTGAAAGAAGTCACCTCCTTCAGATTTCTCCCAATGATTTATGTACCTCGTTTTATTTTTTTAGTATTTCAAACCATCTTAATTTGGTTAGAATGGATTCAGGGCTTTTATTATTGTTCACCGGATTCACTAACCAAACTATAGAATTTCTCACTTAGATCCACTTGAATCCAGTCTGTTACATAATTTCACCAATCTACTGAAATAACCAAACATTACATAGAAAAAATAATAAGCACACAAAAATATCAACAGTACTCACAGTTTTACCCTCTTCTTCTTCAAATATATCAGGTTGTGAATGAAGAAATCTTAGTATGCCGGTTTTAACTATATTCAGTATTAATCTTGACCATGTAATAGCACCAGATACAGGTGGTACATAACGTGGTACACTTGGTGCATCTTTAGATTCATTAAATTTCTTTCCAATTTTTACTAACTGTAACCAGAAATGGTAATTTAAAAAAATTATTCAAAAGATAAAAAGCCCTACACAAGTTGTTCAACTAAAAATATTTTATGCGCTTTTTGCAATATTTCTAAAGGAATGAGAACTAGCAGAGCTTAGAAGTTCAAAAACAAATGTGATTACCTGCATACAAAAGTACGAAGTTCAATCCTATCCCTCAGGAATATCAACAAATAACCTTAACGGGATATGGCTCATCGGCTTAGGCACTTGACATATTCAGTCAGCTGGTTCCAGTTTCGCACCCCACTCCTTCCACCTTAGTCCTGACATATAAGTACTGTCATCAAAAATATACAATCTCAGATACTAATCATAAAAATTGACAGTAGATTTAATTGCAAAGATAATGACTATCTACAGTTTTTGTGATATTGTGATTTAATTGTAAGTTGACTGACTGACTGACTGGTTTGAACATAGAACTCTGCATCGATGTGCAGCAAAAGTAAAGTAAAAAGAAACGCAAAATAGTGACAGTAAACAGAGATATGAGGCAAAAAGAATAGTAGTATCGAAGAACAATATAGTTTTATTGGGTATTATAAGTCACAAGGAGTGAATGCATCTGAGCCAGCCATTATTGAGAACGAGGAATTTGAGCCATATCACCGAGTGTCTCCAGTCATTGGTTTTTACCGTCCCGAGGACCCCAACCAGCCAAGACGTCCACGCATTCCTGTGTGGCTGGCTCAAACTAACTGTTGTGGATTTCATTGACTGATGAAGCCATGTTTTGGTTTGACCACCACTAGCCAGCTCTTTTCCAACCTGACCCTATGTCAGCTAACATTGCCCGTCGGTCGAGGAAGGCGATGGCCAGGCGTACATGCGTAACACGTGCCCTAACCATCTCAGTCAGTATAACTTCACAGCTTCGTCTATTGATTTCCCCTCTTTACCCAACAACTCGACCGATGCCTAACCTCAATACTGCTCACCCTATAACACCACTTCACACCTATGATCAAAGACAGCTAGCCGGCCTTTTCGTGTCATCCACTTTCATTTGCCATGTCTCACAGCTGGCGATAAAGGAGGACGGCGCAGACTTCTGAGCAGTACACACGTCCTTTGGTCGATAGCCGGATATCACGTCTACGCCAGAGATGGCGTAAAGTGGCATAAGTTAATTTTAGTTCTGTCAGTAAAGTGTCTAAATAGCAGTCTTCAGTTACATGCACTAGTTCTTTTGATCTGAGCAAATTGGTTGAAGTAAGTTTGTGTTTAGCTCATTCTTGATAAAGTATGGTTGTTGTCTGTGTATTTTTGTCCATTCTGATTCGAATGTTTTATATTATAACATTATTATTATTCAGCCAGTAGGTTACGACCAAAACCTAGTGCTTCACAGTAGTACATCATATCTGCCATCATTTTCAGCAAGCTACACGATTGCCCACAAACTATCATTTCATCTTAATATGATCTCCTCTACCTCTCCCTTGAATTCACAATCAGCTGATCGCTTTCTATTCGAGTTTCACTCAAGTACCTGATGTGTGGTGTCACTCAACAGTTTCCTCACTGTATATCCAATCTATCTTATGTATCTATCGAAATCACTTACAACCAGACTTCGTTGTACTTGCTCTGCACAGATCTCAAGAAAGTAAATTAGTAATACTTTCGAAACAAACCATCAGGCAACTTCATTGGATTTCAAATTACTTTTGAATGTTGTATATCCTTTATGATCTGCCCACTCATCTATGATCGGAATAAGGAGCTGATGGTCATTGGAGTATAAAACATGACTGAGAATTTAAAAAGTCAGCGTATTTATAAAAAGGGAGACGTATCAGCGATGACACTTCCATTATTTGTAATTCTTTTAATGATGCATCTCAAGTACTAAAAGTCTGGAACAGCGCCCATCCTAATATTAAGTTTACAATGGAGCATGAAAAAGAGGAGAAGTTCCAATTTCTTGACCTGGGTATCCAACGAGATATAGACGACAAAATCATAAGATATATATACACAGAAAAGAGACCTGGAGGGCGATTTATCTTAACTTCAAAAGCTTCTACCCTATAAGTTACAAAAAAGGATTGGTGAGAACATTATTTGATCGTGTAAGGAAGCTGTGTTCAAAAGAAAAGATTGAGGAAGAGCTATCCATTGTGGAGAAATGCCTAGGTGACAACGGTTACCCACAAAAGTTCATCGAAAAGTATGGGAGACGACATGTTGAAAAAGTGAAAAGCACCACAGTAGAGAAAAAGCCTATCTTTCTGTAGCTTGCATTCAAAGGTGATGGATACTGCTAGTAGAATAAGATGCAGACTGAACGCTGCCCTGAAAAGAACATATCCAGCCGCCAAGCTTATATGTGTTTATCAAACAACTAGTTGTTTGAGACAATCAAAAGTGGACAAATACCCACCTCATGTTACCTCCAACTGTGTTTACCAATTTACATGTAGGTTCCAAAGCACATACATCGGAAGAACAGAGAGAAGGGTTGTTGTCCGCATTTCTGAACACATACCAAAGAACCTGAGACTGAAAGGTCCACAAGTATTAAACAGTGCGACTGCACGTCATCTATTGGACACTGGTCATATTGTAGACAACCTGAAGTCGTTCAAAATAATCAACAAGCAAAAGAAACCTAGCTTGCTACGCTTTGCTGAAACAATTGCTATCAAACGACTCAAACCAAATCTATGTACACAGGAAGAGACAGTGGTGAATCTTGCACTGCCCTGAGGATAACAAAATATACAACTTTTATGAGTCACCCTTTTTCTTCTTGTTTAGAAAACTCTACTCTCTCATCTAAACATGACTCACCCTACCTTGTTCTTTTCTTTTTTTCTATTGCCTATTAGATAAAAAGTTTTCTTTAGTTACGTAATCTACTTTTTGTTATGCTCTTTCTAGCTAAACCATGTTTCTATACACACACACATATATACGCAACTCTGTTTTTGTTTCTAAGCCTAATTGTTTAATTATTCTATAAATAGTCAGTGTTTGTAACTCTTAATTAGTTAAATCATTCCGGACTAATGTTTCTTTTAGTTCCTACCAATTACTCCTTGTGATCGTGGAAAAGTATGTTCAAATCTTTAATGTAATTCATATTTTTCATCGTTCAGATTGTAACCAGTTGAGAAGAATCCTCGAAATAATAATAAAAGATGAGCTCATATTATCCTGGTAAAATTGTTGTTCTTGCTTTGTTCAAATCTTTTTTTGATGAATCAGCAGCAGTACAAACCTATTTATGTTCAACACAGAAATCATAAGAAATAATGAAATACTAGCAATTATGTCCTAGGCATTACGTAATCGATGTAAAATTGACTTAATCAGTCCTGAGTGTACATTGATGGACGTATGAGTTGAAAAGACAGTAAAGCATCGAAATGAAATCTGTATATGAAATGAAAAGTTACCAGTCGAAGAAAGATAAACAGGCAAATGTAAGCAAAACTATGGTGGGGATATTACTCTGGTCAAGGTAAGGGCAAGTGAGTGTATGCATTATTTTTAGACACGGAGGTTAAGCATAAAGTACCGAATAGCCAGTGATTTAAATATATATATGAATGGTGTGTGCAAAGGTTTTTTCTAGTAAGACACTGGGTTGCAGTGCAGATCACTGTGAAACGATTGTGAGGTGTCCGACTCCCATAGGCGGAATCATGCTCAAGAATTAGGCTGTTAGTATTCCTCTCGTTTCTTCCGCTTAACCATGCTGAAAAGTGCTAGCTACTATGTACCCTTATGGACTTGCTACACAGGATGAAGTCAACTGGTAAATACACACTGCAGTATGAAAGCTCCATATTGTTTCCTACATATGAATTGATTAGTTTTCTCCTAAAGAATGTGATTTTCATGATGGCCTCATGAAATGCCTATCTTTGGGGCTTAACAGTACTGCTTTATCCGTTTTAATAACACCGTCGAAATCAAATTTCACGAATAGAATTCTTTCTGGAGAACATCTGATACCTTCAATCATGACAATTTCCACTCATGTTGGGCAGAACTGACGAGGATATCAAAGCAAGAATCGGAAAAGCAAGACAACCTTTCACTACTCTCAAGTCTGTGTGGAGGTCAACAACACTCAGAATGAAAATGAGAATAAGATCCGGATTTTCAACTCCAATGTGAAGTCAGTGCTACTATACGGATCAGAGACTTGCACTGCGCATCATAAAGAGCATCTCAAACAAACTACAGACCTTCATTAACAGTTGTCTTCGTTCAATACTCAAGATCAGATGGCCGGCCACAGAAGATCAGCAACAGAGATCTCTGGCAATGAGCGAACCAACCAGGAACCGATTGTGCAACAAATAAGCAGGAAGAAATGGAGATGGATTGGCCATACTCTGAGGAAACAAGCCATCAAGTGACATCACTAGACAAGCCATTGCTCGAGTGGAACCCGAACGAAAGGGAAGCGGCGAGTTGGTCGTCAGTGAAAGGGTAAGGGTGACTTGGAGGAGGTCATGTGAAGAGGAGATGAAGGCGTGTGGGCAGACTTGGAGCCAGGTGAAGACTCTAGCAGAGAACCGAACGCAGTAGAGAAGGGCGGCTGAAGCCCTATGTTCCTCTAGGAATTAAAGGATACAATAATAATAATAATATGGTTGATATCCAGTTTTAGGTAAATTGTCACGCAGAGATTTCAGTTTATTTTCTACTGTATCTTCCCAATCGATCATCCGGATGCCTCAAAATAACGAACATACTAAGCGAGATATACCTCTAGAATTTCATACATTTGAACAAAGAAAGAAGAAACATTGGCGCAGAATAATATGGATCCATTTTATTTCGTTGGTTCTCATCAGCTGCGTACAACCTGAATTCTTTAATAAAACAAAAGTGTACAATTTTAACAAACTTTTGTCCATTAGCAAGCATATTGTCAGAGTGTCATAGTGAAATAAGGCGTTGCGATTTACAAGGTGTCTAAAGTGTTACGATATATATATATATCTTGTTAGAGAGAAGTTTCTTGAAAAAAAATTAATTAACAGTTGTGTTGTTGGGGTGGTAACAAAAGAAAATTAGTAATAGTTACGTAATTAGATAAGAGAAGATCAAAATTTCGGTGCACATGAGGTCAGATGAGAAGTTGATGATGTAATACAAGGAGAGACCAGAAGATCAAATTATCTCTTAAGAGAGTCAAGAGATAATTTTTTTTGATCTTCTGTGTTCTGCTCACTGTATTACATCATCAACTTCTCATCTGACCTCATGTGCACCGAAATTTTGATCTTCTCTTATCTAATTACGTAACTATTACTAATTTTCTTTTGTTACCACCCCAACAACACAACTGTTAATTAATTTTTTTTCAAGAAACTTCTCTCTAACAAGATATATATATATATCGTAACACTTTAGACACCTTGTAAATCGCAACGCCTTATTTCACTATGACGCTCTGACAATATGCTTGCTAATGGACAGAAGTTTGTTAAAATTGTACACTTTTTTATTTTATTAAAGAATTCAGGTTGTACGCAGCTGATGAGAACCGACGAAATAAAATGGATCCAGATTATTCTGCGCCAATGTTTCTTCTTTCTTTGTTCAAATTTATAAAAGGGAATCATTGTATGAAGTTCATACATTGTTGCGTCCATTTGAATTTTTGGAATATATTGACCCCTGGATAGAATTTTTTGGTCTTCTAGTAATAAAAAGTTTTAAGAGTGTTATAAATGAATATATATTTTCAATACTAACCGCTCAAAATGTAAGGACAATTCACTCAAAGTTATCTAGAAAGTCAAAAGAAGCCCCCGAAAGCGGTATACTTCCAAATACTTTACGTTGACTAGGCTTTAGCTACTCGGATGAAAAACCCTGATTGATGTACACAGAAGAAACTTCTCCATCCCCTTCTTCTACCTTGCATATAATTCCGAGTTCAACTTTTATCAATATTTTACTATTGATACATTTTATGCCTAATTTCTTATGACATTTATTCACATTTATTTGAACTAACCTTTTTTTCACTCTCTTCACCTACTACATAATTTGTTTTGATACTTGTCTCTATGCTCTTTCATTTAAATTCAATTTTTTTTCGGAAACCTTTTTTCAGATTACGCAATCTTAGTCTAAACTTACTCATCTTCATCTCTCTAGTTACAGTTTGATTATTCATCACTGTTTTGAAATAGTGTGATGACTCAAACAATACTAATTGGAATTCTCAAATTTCTTATGCATAAATGTGTGTTTGTAGTTGAGCACTACTTGTTTTCGTGTAGTGAATATAACGCAATGTTTAAAAATTCAATAAGATTAAATTACCAGAAAGAACTAGGCAGCCACTTCGTCCTAGTTTATGACTCTTCATGAGTCCTCGATCCCAGTATCTAAGCGGTAACGCACTCAACTCGTAACCGACCTGGAGTTTCACCACCCCAATTAGGTCATGGTCGCGTGCTGCTAAGGCATTCTGTACTAGGACACAACCACTGTCCAGTACACCTTGATTTTCAGTGGTCCTCTAATTCATGTCTATTCCTGACTTTTTGATAATTTGAAAGCACGGAATATACACATTTGATCATAGGGAATAATAAAAAGACAGTTGCAGCGAAGAAAATTTTCTTTTCGACGAAGTCATCATCTAGGCTGTACATTCGTGTATTTATATCAAATGGATGGGAAAGTTTCAGAATAATTTCCGGTTAAGGGTCAAATTAATAAAAAATTACAATTAGGAATTAGAATGCCATAATAAACAGGGGGACGGATAAAACTCGAACAAAGTAGCATTATAATAACTAAGAAGATTGACATTGTGCAATTGGGGGTTAGAAATGTAGAAATAACGAAATAGACAGGCTGTTTGGATAAAAAACTAATGTGATGAATAATTGTTTATGCAATCAGGGATTAAATATGTAGAAATAGTAAAATGACAAAATAAACAGGAAGTTTAGATAAGAAAGGCAATAAGATGGTCATTACTAAAAGAATTACCTGTTTATGATGACCATGACAGGGACAGGAGTTGAATGTATTTCTTTTGGATACAAAGCGTGGGTTAAGGCTTTTGGATAGCTAGTGCCTCGGCTATGCCCAGATTTCCTAATTTCGCTCCATTTGGTAGGTTTGATCGAATCTTGTATATTACTTTGAAGGACTTTTCGAAAGGCGCTGAATGTCCTGAGTTGACCAGATGTTCTGTCACTGAACTGTATACACGTTTTCAGTCTCCTTTTACTAGCCAGGCTGGGTAGTGTTCATGAGTGCGTTTTTCAAGTCGGCACATAGTGCGACCGAGGAACTCAGCTTCACAAGAGCAAGTAAACTGGTATATGCACGCTGAGGTGGCCCAATGTGACAGCTTGTTTTTCGCGTCATTTTACTATTTCTACATATTTAATCCCTGATTGCATAAACAATTATTCATCACATTAGTTTATTTATCCAAACATCCTCCCTATTTTTGTTACTTCTACACTTCTAACCCCCAATTACACAATGTCAATTATGATGCTACTTTGTTCGAGTTTTATCCGTCCTCCTTCCACTGTTTATTATGGCATTGTAATTTTATTAATTTGGCCCCTGACCGGAATTTATTCTGGAACTTTCCCATCTATTTGATATAAATACACGAATGTACAGCCTAGATGATGACTTCGTCGAAAAGAAAATTTGAAAGTAGTCAAATGCGTAAAAAACCAACAACAACACTTAGAAACTCGTTAACTTACTTCAGTACCAAAACTTCTTAGTACATCACGATATTTATCCTTGAGTAAACATGCAATCGGTGCTCTTGCTTTAACAGATTTAAATTTCTCTAATAAATCAAAGGCTAATTTAGCACCTTTTATATGTCCAAAATAATCATTAATAAAATTCTTAGCCTTAGCATCAATCATTGAAGCACGATCATCGAATTCACTTTTTACCTTTAACCAAATTTTTTCATTTTCTCTTAAAAATGGACAAGGTAATTTCTACAAATAAAAAGACAATTGGAAAAGGTAGTATGTTTGAATATGTTCAGCTTGTTTTGTAAGAATAACAATAGGTGTGAAAAAAATATATTTAAAATAATTTCTTTCGAAAATCTACAGTCGTAGACCTAATTTATTAAGAAGGTTTCTCTAGAAACACTACTTCCCAGCTTGGCTGAGCAAAATGTGAGTATGAAGCCACTATTATTCCATTATGTTCCTAGTGTAACATAGAACTTCAACAACACTTCTCTATTTCATTTTGTTCTCTGCAGTCCTCTTCACATGGCCGTACGACTGATCATAAACTCTCCTTTCCTCCTCACCTGATCTCCTCCATGTTACCCTCGGACGCCTAACTCGACGTTTTCAAATCTTATTCAACTCGATGTCCTGGCACGTGATGTCACTAAAATGTTCTACCGGTCCCCATTTTACTTAGAAAACTTATTGGGCAATAGGTTCTTAGTCTGTGCTGTCCCAGAATTCTGTCTTTCTTAGAAGGCGTTTGCTGATGAAAGCCTGCAGTAGCCTGCAGGTAATGCTTCCGGTGACTCGCCTGCCAAGTCTCTAAAGCGTGTAGAAGAACTGATTTGACATTAGCGTTGAAAATCCGAATCTTGTCCTTTAAGCTTAGTGTTGCAGATTCCCACATTGATTTCAGATTAATCGATGTCTGTTTTGCTTTTCCTATCCTGTCTGGCCTTGACGTCCTCATCATCTGTGCCACCTGTAGTTGAAAGCATGCTGTCTAAATAATTGAAATAGGACCATGCACATGGTCCGGGGTTCTATCCCCTGCCGACGCACACCGGATATCAATGGTCGGCCTGCAAAATTTGGTCTACCGATATCACATGCTGAAAATTTCATACTTGTACAAAAAATACGGTGTGGAATCAAGCTATAACAAAAAAATAACTGTCATTGGTAGTAGCTCATGCTTTTTGTTATTAGCTCGGTATCTTATTCATTTCTATCTTCTCTATGTTCACTTGAAGTCGTGTCTTCGCCTGAAGGTCTCTGACAGTGTCTGAAATTCGACATGGAACGTTCCGCGAAGTTCAGATCTTCTAGAGTCTTCTTGTCAGTTCAACGTATGCTTGTCTTCTTGCTCCCCACAGTTTGTCTTATGATTCAATCACTACAATGAGGAATATCACTGGTGACTCTAGGATATTCTCACATACATTATGTCGAACTTATAGGTATATGTCTAATTATGACTTTATAACTGTACGACAATCTACAAATTGATTGGAAACAACAGTGTAATGGAAGTTGTATGTGGTTCTGAATGTGTATCTACTACTGATTTTGACGAACAGTATTTGAGTCGGTTGCAAACTAGTAAGACAGCTACTTTATTCACACACTGTACTTGAAAACATGACAGTATGTGACTGACCACTCGAATACGATACCTACAGTGAGACGACAGAGAAGGTACACCGAAAAGACAAGGCTTATTCTTTCTTACATCGTCTTACTTCACACCATTATTTATCATCACTATTATTAATTGTCACCCTTTCAATATACACTAAGCTTATCTTATCTCCATTATTTGATTACAGTTCACACTATATGACTACTATATGTTATCATCATAATTACAACTTTTTAATAATAATAATAATAATTTGCTCTATTCCAAAACAGTACTTTTGATACGAAATGGAATTCTCAGCATTTTTACTACAGTATTGCATCCAGTTAGTACATTATCAATAAATAGAATTCTACATTGATTAAGGAAATCTCAGTTCATTGTGACAACAACACATTGGCATGTCGGTAGCAAAGCCAAAATTGAACAGTGTTTGAAGGTGTTAGAAAAGTAGGTGCTATCATATTTACTGGCGTAAGCGAGAGAAAGAAACAAAGCGGCAAATAACGGAAAAAAGGGAGAGAGAGAAAAGGAAAAGAAAGAAAGAAAATGTTGTACCTATAAATGATATGATTTGGAAAGACGAGATCCAATTGTTCTACTGACTATTTAATAAGTTATAAATCTCACGCCTTTATCGCACAGAACACGAGCTAAGTAGGGTATGGTTGAGTTTTTGTACTTGCTAGTGCGAGCATATAGTTTCCTATATAGGCTTCTGCTTTTGCCTGATGAAATGCAAAGGGAGAGTTTTGAGTTAAGAGGGTGGTGTGAGTTAGATAAAATGGATTTGGCCCAGTTTTCACATGAGTCCAAGTGCCTGTCGACCAGAATATTAACAAGCTAGTTAAGTGGCACGTTGCTTACCCTGCTGACAACATTTAACATCCTACGTAATGAGACATAGTCTTTCTTCAGTAGCCCTGGAAAAACTAAGGGGTAACAATAGAGAATAATAGGCAGAATGCGAGAATTAACGAATTGTAGGAGTAAGGGTTGGGTCATACCAGAATGTCTTAACTTCTTGTTGTAGAAGGTAAGACGGAATATTTTATTAGAAATCGCCAAGATATGAGACGACCAGGAGAGATCAGCAGATAGAATGACGCCTAGGTATTTAATTTCCGATTTGGTTTCTATTTCAGTGCCGTCTTTGTTGCACCTCACACCAGTGAATATAACTCACCCACTATACCGAAACTCGATATTTTATTTATTATAAACACACAATTAGGTCACTTAATTGTTTATTCTCTCATTTGATCTTATATTCCTAATGTCTGTACATTTTATTTGCGTTTAACTGACAATTTTAACCAACGGACTATCATTCTCCCTTACAATTCTTGTATCCCAATACAGTTTCTGATATAATTCCGATTTACCTTTATAGTTATTCTTTGCTGAGATAAATGGACTTAATACCGTAGTGTCTGGAAAAGATGAAGTTATTGAAATCATAACTGTTTGCCCCCAACTTATTCTTGTCCTTAATATATATATTTTATGGGGACGGGGTGTATTTAATTTGCTAGTCATGTAACTGGATGTTTACTCAGACTACGTTCAGATGCATTTAGTCATAGATTTTCTATAGACACGAGGTCATGAAGTTATTTTAACTGGTAGTGGCCAACGGCGGAATCCAAGATGCTCATTTTGTAATAAGAATAAACCTTGCGCCCTGTGGTGGTAGAGTATAATTCCATTATGAGTAAAATTCATTTTGTTAAAGCCTCACAGTGTTATACAGTAATATATTAACTGAATTATGCTCATTTTGTCTTGTTTGGGACTCACCATTTGGGAGTAACTGCATTTCCAGTGAGTGATGCTGTCCCCACTGATACCCGAACTTTACACCTATCGTTTCTTGCTCCGAAGCACTCACTGTCCACTAGGCCACGAGAGCCACCTCTTGTGCAGTTGTCATTTGTTTTTTTCTAGGTTAGTTTGTATTTCCCGTTCGAGTCTCAATGGGGACACTATCACCTACATAAAGTCAAGGTACATCCAGATGACAAGTCACAAACACGACGAAACACACATCTTCAACTTCACTGCTAGTCACCATCAATGAAAAATGATGTAATTACAAAAATTAATATTTATAATTAACCAATTCACTTACCTGACTTATTAATGGAACAAATAATTGATCTACTAATCTAAGAACTTCTTTCAATGTTTTACTATCTCCTGTAATATTCTTTAATTCTGGACCAAACATATGGTAGAATTCATTTGCACACTGTTAAAGTACATATAATATAAGGGGTTAAATAGAAAACAATTTATTCAACTCCAATGAACTATTAACAAAAGGCGACATTAATAATGCCTAAACTTTTCAAAGTAGTTTTCTGGAGAAATCAACATCAGGATGGAGTTTCCTGGAGTTCTAGTGAGAAGTGAACAGTGAGGTCCAGTTAGATGTCACGTGTGTGGATGGATGTCCCACCAACGACAATGGTCGGGGTCGCGCTAAATCACGAATAGGTAGAAGTTAGAATTCATGAACTGGTCATTGAATTGGGTCCCAGTGGCTGAAAGGTATACGAGCTTGCCTTGTAACCAGAAGGTCCTGGATTCGAATCCCAGTGGGTGCGTACTGCCGATGATTCCCCAACTAGGATGAAACAGCAGCTATCCAGTACTCTCTGGTTTTCAATGGTTCTCTAACTGATATCAGTCCGTGATTAACTCGTAAAAAAATATAAAAAAACATAACTAACCCTTACAAACCAAACTATAGAAAATCAACATCAACCAAAGAATTATCAAGAAGCAAGAAGAAGTGGTTTGGATGGCAGTTCTATGTGCTAAATAAGTTGAGAAGTATTAGTAGTCATTCAACTCAGAAATAATGGCTTTTTAATACTATCGCCTCTGCCATACAAAAAGAAACTAGATTCATTCGCTATTGTCGTTACAAATAAACGAAGATTACACAGCTAGGGATAAAGAAATTTCCAGATTGATATCAGTGATTCGACTTGTAATGTGGAAGTCCTAGGTCCGGTCCATTATGCGGTGATGGATGCGACCTGCTGAACACTCTCAAACTAGGATGAAACAGACTTCCAGTAGTCCCTGGTTTTCAGTGGTTCTCTGACTGTTATTAATCCGTGATATATTACAGTAGAATTTGGGTAGTGTGTTAGACTATCATCGCATATTGAAAACATTTATTTCGTATTGCATGCATCGATACAGTGTCAATGTAACGGTGGAAGAAGAGACACGTGGTAAAGGAATATTCATCAGCAATATTGTTTCTCCATATAGATAAATTATGTACACCTTATCTTCAAATCACCATTTGCAAAGTTCTTCTGTGTTGTGCTACTTCTGGCCTTCGGATATTGTTTCTTTGTGTTCCTTTCAAGTCTCCCGTGTATCATTCGCTTTCTCTGACATTAAATCTATCTCACAGCTCTTTGATGTGTTTTATGCCAATGAAAGTCTCTTTGTATGCTACTGACAAATCCTATCAGTAGGACACGCCACATCAACAACTAGATGACACTTTGAGCACAATTTATTGCTTATAATTATATCTGTATATTATTGACATGACGTTCTAACTGCTTGAAAAATCTTTACTCTAGCTTTTGGATTAAAAACATGGAGTAAATCTGTAACAACAGAAAGCAAGATATGGAAGCCAAGGTATATTTTCAAGAGATCAAACCGCTAAATTACTTTGTTTATTTGATTTATCACACAGGGAAACAGTATTATTTACTGGATGACACAGTTTGGAACAAAATTTATCGTGGTTCATAATCATATCAGTTGTAATCAGACGACTTTGAAACTTGAGTTTTATGGTTTTCTTTGTTTTCTCTTATTTATTTGTCGTCGTTTGGGTAGTAGAATTTTTCAGATATCTGAGTGGACAGGTGTTGAACCATTCCTACTAAACGTATTTGCAGTTGATTTAAAACAAAACAATTTAGTTTATCTATTATTGTGCCTGCGTTGATTGTCAGGTCAAGTACATAGGTCGAAGTAGTACAACTGGTGCAATCAGTCAAACTAGCCGAGCATAAAAACCTAGCAGCGAAATCTAGTTTAGTTGACCCGAATATGATAAGAAATCTAGAGAATAGTTTAGCTATGCCATTCACTACATGCAATTACACACAAGGATACAATAGGATGGATGGGATAAGATGACAGTTTCAAAATCTAATGTAACAGTTGGGTGGAGGGAGAGATTGATAACTGACTGAGGCTTTATTTATCGAATCAACTTCAAATACATGTAATAGGAATTATTCAACACCAGTCACAGATATCTGGAAAATTCTACTACCACGCCTACGACGACAAGTAGGAGAGAACAAAGAAAACTATGAAACTCAAGTTTCGAAGTCGTGTGATTATAATGGTAGATTTCATGACCACTTCAGTAGTTATATTTATGTCACTGTACATAGGTAACGAATTAATGCTCTTTTTTCAGACATCATAATATTTTTACAATTTTATGGGATATTTAGGCGTTCTGATCTTATCAGATCGTAAAGCCTATAGTCACACTATGTATGGTACACTATGTATCAGAAGAAGTGATGAAGATTCCTGGCCAACAGCAACAGCAGTAGCAACAGCAACAACAGCAGACAACAGACATCAATCAGCCAGCATAAATGAGAGGAATCTGAAAGGACCAACGTTCTTCACCTACCCATCTTGCTGGGAAAGTTCGACTCAACTACAGGCGGATGAAACTGATGAGGATATCAATGTAAGGTCCTGGAAAGCAAGGCAAGCTTTCATTACTCCTTAGTGTGTGTGGAGGTCAACAGCACTCAGGATAAAAATAAGATCCGGATCTTCAACTCCAATGTGTAGTCAGTGCTACTATACGGATAGGACATACACTTGGTGCCTCGCCGTTTCACGAAGGGCAATTCGAACAAACTACAGACATTCATCAACAGCTGTCTTCGCTCAATACCACTCAAGATCAGATGGCCGGTCTGAAAAGATCGGAAGTAGAGAGGCATCTCCGGGAGCGGATTAACCAGGAACCGATTGTGCAACAAATATGCAGGAAGAAATGGAGGAGGATTGACCATACTCAGAGAAAACCACCAAGTGACGTCACATGCCAAGCCATCTGTTGAGTGGAACCAGAATGGGAAGCTGCGTGTTAGTTGGTCGTCAGTGCGAAGGTGACGTGGAGGAGGTGATGTGAAGAGGAGATGAGAGCATGTGGGCAGACGTGGAGCTAGGTGATGAAAACGTTGGCAGAGAAGGGAAAGCAATGGAGAAGTGCCGCTGAAGCCCTATGTTCCTCTAGGAACTAAAGGAAAGAATAATAATAATAGTTCGCAGTGTGGTTCACTATGTCACTGTTCTTATTAAGTTTAGAAAATATCTCATTTACAGAGAAAGGAAATATTGTGGTATAGGATATTATTAGTCATCTTTGAGAAATCATTAACATAACTGGTTTACACTTCACTGTGTAGAGTTGTGCTTGGAATATTTTATAACACAAAGGACATTGTATTTAATTCGGTAAGTTCACCTGTAAGAAGTGAACCGCTATTCAGGGATGAAATATCCCACACTTCAAGTGATGTTGCTTCGTGAATGGAATGATTCCAACATTTATTAAAAACAAAACAAATTGCAAAGTTATTGTAAAAGAATGAAGACTAACCGTAGCCATTTCAGCGACATCATTCAATATACGTCGTAAATAAAGTGAATCACCAAATAAAAGTTTTTTATCAAATTCCCAACGATTATCTTGTGTAGTTGCTTCTACACGTTGCCTTTCCTGCACATACACGGTTTCGAATACAGTTAGCATACGTATGGCGGCGTTAACTTGACGTAGAATCTCTTGAATAGGTTGACTAGATAAGAAGTTCAAAAACAGAATTATAAGTTATACCATCATTGATATCCAATTTGATATTAATTTCAAAACATTTTCTCCTGATTGATATGTTTGAAAAATATCTTTACATGTATTTCTGTTTACTCCTTTGAGCTCCCAGTGGAACATAGGGATCCAAGCTTTATCTTTGAAGTTTCAGTAGCAGTTGAGATTTTACGGGGTGCGGTTGCTGGCCTCACACCTTACCTTCTCACACTGCCGGGATTGTAACCGGCTAAGGGAGGTAATGGTGTACGCCGGCTGGGACTCGAACCCAGGGGCCAAGTGTATGGTCGCCCAGCGCTCTTCCGGTGAACCACCGATGAAATCACTTGTGTCTATTACTTATGCAAACTTATGTGGTCACTTCTGGAATAAAAATGGAATGAGTCATACGGCTTCCATTGACAGCTATCCATCTTCAAATAACAACTTATTTAGATTATCTCACAGTAAAACAGCTATCAGAAAGTTTGAATCACCCAGTCATTTACTTTTATTCAACTTAGAAAACCGTTCTTGTGAATATCCCCCTCCCTCCCAACGTCTAGTAATTTGATTTATTCTTGAAGCAAAATTGAAACTAGGGTCTCGACGAAAGTTGACAACGCCATCTAAAAAAACGTAGGCTTGCAAATTGATCAGAATGCGAACACCATTATTATTATTTCCTTTAATTCCTACAGGAACATAGGGCTTCAGCCGTGCGTCTCCATTGTGTTCGGTTCTCTGCTAGAGTCTTCACCTGGTTCCAAGTCTGCCCACACGTTTTCATCTAATATTCGCATGACCTCCTTCAAGTCACTCTTGCACTGACGACCAACTCGTTTCTTCCCTTGCGAGTTCCACTCGAGCAATGGCTTGTCTAGTGATGTCACTTGATCGTTTCCTCAGAGTATGGCCAGCCAATCCATCTCCATTTCTTCCTGCCTATTAATTTCACAATCGGTTCCTGCTGGGTTGGTTCGCTCCCAGAGATCCCTCACTATTGCTGATCTTTTCTGGCCATCTGATCTTGAGTGGTATTGAGCGAAGACAACTGTTAATGAAGGTTTGTAGTTTGTTTGAGATGCTCTTTATGACGCGCAGTGCAAGTCTCTGATCCGTATAGTAGCACTAACTTCACATTGGAGTGGAAAATCCGGATCTTATTTTCATTTTTGTGCTGAGTGCTGTTGACCTCCACACAGACTTGAGAGTAGTGAAAGCTTGTCTTGCTTTTCCGATTCTTGCTTTGATATCCTCGTCAGTTTCGCTGGCCTGTAGTTGAAACGATGCTTTCCAGGTAGGTAAGTAAAGGAGGTTGTTTCTTTCAGGTTCCTTCCATTTATGCTGATTGTTGTCTGTTGTTGTTGGTGGTGTTGTCCAGGAATCTTCATCACCTCTGTTTTCACTATGTTCACCTGAAGTCCTATCTTTGATGCTTCTTCAGCCAACTTTTTGCTTTTTGCTTGCATGTCTTCCAGTTTGTAGGAAATCAGACATATATCATCGGTGAAGTCCAGATCCTCCAATTTTTTTTGTGTGAGTCTATTTTATGCGAACACCATTAATTCGCTTTAATTACCATACCAGAAATACTTCAGAATTCATTTTACTGTACTATTTTGTGATCTTCAGAAGTGAATCTTTGGACAGAATGGTCATTGGTAAACCTTATTTTAGAAAGTTTATTGATTTTAAGTTTGACTTGTTATCAAAATACATTGATTACACAACTTATGAAAATAAATGCAAGTAGTATAGTGATATATCAAACTGAACTGAAAACCTAAACATTCATATTGGAGAACTGTGGGTCAACTAATCGGAGCTTTGCTTGAATGAATTATCAACACAGAACTCTACACGACGTACATCACTTCGGAAAAGGTGTGGACGAAGATGCATACTAGACAGAATCAATAAATGAAGATTACCCTATATTAATAGAAACTATAAGTTAGTTGTAAGTGAATACATATTCGCCATTATCAATGATTTTGAGTAATGCCATCAACAGTCTCCAACTATTGACTCCTAGCATCTTGATGACCACAACCAACCGGTTTACACTTGCTTATGTAACTTAAACTAGTCATCTAAGAAATTATGCATGAATGCCATTATTTAGATTTGACCACTCGTAACTTTCCCCCCACCAACAGCAACAAAAACAGACAACAATCAGCATAAATGGAAGGAACCTGAAAGAAACAACCTCCTTTACTTACCTACCTGGAAAGCATCGTTTCAACTACAGGCCAGCGAAACTGACGAGGATATCAAAGCAAGAATCGGAAAAGCAAGACAAGCTTTCACTACTCTCAAGTCTGTGTGGAGGTCAACAGCACTCAGCACAAAAATGAAAATAAGATCCGGATTTTCCACTCCAATGTGAAGTTAGTGCTACTATACGGATCAGAGACTTGCACTGCGCGTCATAAAGAGCATCTCAAACAAACTACAAACCTTCATTAACAGTTGTCTTCGCTCAATACCACTCAAGATCAGATGGCCAGAAAAGATCAGCAATAGTGAGGGATCTCTGGGAGCGAACCAACCCAGCAGGAACCGATTGTGAAATTAATAGGCAGGAAGAAATGGAGATGGATTGGCTGGCCATACTCTGAGGAAACGATCAAGTGACATCACTAGACAAGCCATTGCTCGAGTGGAACTCGCAAGGGAAGAAACGAGTTGGTCGTCAGTGCAAGAGTGACTTGAAGGAGGTCATGCGAATATTAGATGAAAACGTGTGGGCAGACTTGGAACCAGGTGAAGACTCTAGCAGAGAACCGAACACAATGGAGACGCACGGCTGAAGCCCTATGTTCCTGTAGGAATTAAAGGAAACAATATTAATAATAACAACTTTCACCCACCTTAATCCTACTTCAGTTGACATCGCTCATCGACAAAAGTGGTGATTCGGTATACGCAGTATGCGTCCTAACCACATCAGCCAATCGAGCTTCACAGCCTTCCTGACTTCCTTAGCCTTTTCATGTAACACTTAGGAATTAACCTCATTATTAGTTATCATGTTCCATCTGGTGGCCTGTTCGAACGCTGGGCTACCTAATTGCCATCTATACATTATTGCATCTAATTTAAAGTCTTTTCATTATTCTTTATGTATCAATCTATGATGTCAAATCGTATGGCCCACTGTCTGAAGTTTATAAACTCTTTAAGACCAAGTAATTTTCAGGTTTCTAGAAAAGCTAATAAAAAACATTATGGAGGTTGGCAGCATGCATTAAAACTCACACCTGTACATCGTATCACTGTTCCTGTTATCTTTAGTACCAACTGCCGCTGTTTGCCCAACAATATTATGTATCTGCAGTCTCTTTCATCCTCTGATACTTATCACAGTACTGCCATAATCATGTGACAAGAAACTCGGCTTCTTGATCTTTATGATCACAATCTTGTCTGGCTAAATGGTTTCACACTATTTACACAAGGTCCGTTTGGTCCCAAGAAGAAATGTGGTGGTGGTGGTGATGTGGAAACTTTTATTCATTCTTGGCGGTCAGTTTCAAATTCTCGAGTGACTTTATTGGCTATATTTCTAGCAAATAATAGCTATTTCAAACGTATATGTTACTCCTGGCTGTTCCCTATCAGATCTATCTAATTTCGCAGATGAATTTACAATTTTTTTGCTGCATATGAGGATTATTATTATTGTGGTTTCCTTGGGTTCCTAGTGGAACATAGGGCTTCAACTACACCTCTCCACTTGCTTCTGTCTTCTGCTGTACTTTTCACTTGCATCCATGTTAATCCATACTGTTTCAGTTCCTCTTCACACGATCTCCTCCATGTCACCCTTAAACGTCACACTCGCCGCTTCCCTTTCGGGTTCCACTCGAGGGCCTGAGGCACGATGTCACCCAAAGGCCTCCTCAGCTCAGCGAGTGTCCAATCCATCTCCACTTCCTCCTGCATATTTGTTGGGCGATTGGTTCCTGTTTCGTTTGTTTCCATAGCTTCTTGTTTGTGATTCTTTCCGGCCATCTAATCTTCAGTATGGAGCGAAGACAGTTGTTGATAAAGGTCTGCAACCTGTTGAAAATATTCTTGGTGACCCGCCGCTAAGTTTCTGACCCATCCGTATAGAAGAACTGACTGACTTGACGTTTGTATTGAAAATCCGAATCATTTTGTTGTTGATGCTGAGTTCAGTGACGAAGATTTCCAGATTGGTTTCAGGTTGATGAATGTGTTTCTCACCTTCCCGATTCTCGATTTGACATCCTCGTCCGTTCCTCCTGTAGTTGAGACAATGCTCCCAAGATAAGTGAATGAAGTAACCTCTTTCGAATCCCTCCCATTGATGGTGATTGGCGCTGGATGTTGCTGCTATTGTTGTTGTTGTTGGTGGTGGTTGGTTATTTCCATAACCTCCGTGTTGTCTATGTTCACCTGGAGTCATTAATGATAGGGAGTGGTAATTAAAGATGAAATGAAAATCTATACGGCTGTAGAATTCGAACCTGTTATCCCCGAGTTACTAGTTTACAGCCCTACCAGGCGAGCTACAAGTCTCAACTGCAACCGACAATAGTGATACCCAAACTTATCTTTTCTCTTGTCATTCCTAATCATACCAACTTAGAAATTGATAAACGCTTTGTTAATTAATGGTAAGACTACCCGAGATTCATTGAAAACACATATGTAAACAACATATGTACATAAAACTTACTTGAATAAATGTCGTATATCTAACACATTAATAACACGATCACATAGTGACCAACCAATTCTTTGCAGTAATGGTCCCATACGTTCATCTTTATTATAACCACGGGATATAGTCCATATTAAACGTAAGGATTGTATCATAGCTGGAATAGTTTCAGTGACACTTTCAAAACTTGGTCCAAATTGTAAATTTTTAAAATGTCTTTCAACTAATAGTAGAAATCTAAATAATGAAAAAAAATAGTTTTGTAACCTTTTTTTATTGATTTTAAATTTTGTACAAAGTTAGTAGGTTAAATGTGTCTTGTTCATGTTATATCATTGTGATTATTCGTCCCAAATGAATTCCAATGTGATTGGTTGGAGGATTTCATCATGAGCTGATATCAGTTAGAGAACCATTGGAAAACCACCTGAGAGTACTGGACGGCTGTTTCATTCTAGTTTGGGACTCTTCATCAGTACCCACCCACCGCAGGGGTTCGAACCGAGGACCTTCTGGTTACAAGACGACCATCAAACCACCGGGACCCAATCCAATGGCCCATGAATTCTAACTTCTGCCAATTCATGACATTGCACAACCACTTTGCAATGTCTTCTTCGATGAGCCACTACCTCACTTTCAACCCGCTGTTCCCCACTGGTCACGGCTTCCACTAGAACCACAGGTAACTGCCTGAATAGGGCTAGTCACTAGTGAGAATCAGATCAGTTTTCAATCATTGGTTTTGTAGAGAATTTTGTTTGATTGGTTGGACGATTTCACCATGAGCAGACATCATTTTGAGCTCACTTTGTAACCAGAGGGTCCTGGGTTCGAACCCTGACAGTGGGCGCGTACCATAAAGAGTCCCAAACTAGGACGAAACAGTTGTCCAGTCTCCCTGTAGGTTTTCCAATGGTTCTCTAACTGATGTTAGCCCATGATGAAATCCTCCAACCAATCAAACAAAAATCCCTACAAAACCAATAGTTGAAAATTCCGAGTGGAACGTAGGGCTTCAGAAGCAAATCTCCACTTTATGCTTTTCTCCACTCTCTTATTTAGCTGGCTCTACGACGCCCTATACGCTTTCATTACCTAATCCAGGTCCAACTTGAACCTACTGTCAACTCGTTGCTTCCTATTTTGTTTTCTCTTGGGGACCTGCATAGAGTGAGACATCACTACTCAGTATGCATGTTCAATTCATCTCCAGTTCCTTCTACATATCTGTTGGGCAGTGGGTTCACACATAAACATAGTAAACTCATCATAATATCATCTAACTTAACAGTATTTACCATAAAAGGTGCGCACTTAACTTGAGTGTCATTGATTTGAACCCACACATAATTCTAGGTTGTTCAGGTCATCAATGATAACTTGTAAAACGTAATTAAGCGAGGCTTACTTTTTCCATGTATCAAAATTCTTTTAGTCAAAAAATAACAATTTAATTATCCAGCTAGTTGCTTGGACATGATGACTCTTTCTGTTTGCAGGTGAGTTCAGTCAGCAGATGATTGACTGGCATATTTGAATGAGTTTTCCCCCCGCAACACTTAGTCTGAATTCAGTTGTCTCTTTCGATCGCCTTCAGTCTTCACTATTATGACACTGTAGCACTCAGTTTGAAACTATTCATGCGAAACAGTAGTGCTTGCTAGCCTGATTGTATTAACATATTAACATATTGTACAATGGTTTCTAGTTTAGAGCCTAGCTCATCAGTGCACTCAGCCGAATCTTTGTAGTAAATCACCCAAATTCTGGATAATCATTTTCGGTGAACTGGCGATATGTGTGGCATACAAATCGTCATTGACAAATACACTTTTCAACGTGAGAAATCACAATAGTTACCAAGGTAACTGTTTGACATGACTGGTTTCCATATTCTCACACCAGTTATTTATTACGTAGCAAATACCAGCACTCTGTTTCGCTTGTATCTTGGTGACTGCCATGAAGCAGATCACATATTTTGATCTGACTACTTTTATCTTCGAAAGAAAACTGTGGTCATTGCTCATCTCAACTTGTGTAACTTACAAATGAAAGGTTCGACTGTATGCAAATTTAATTTAATTTTAGATTTTTCCCGTCGATTGATTGGACCGAAGTGCTCGGTCTCAGGTTGACATGTTGCCTTCTTGAGGAGATGCTTCGACGATGCCTGGGCATTTATTCAGTATTTAATTGGTGGATGGTGACTAGCAGTGGAATCCAGGCTGCGCATTTCGTCCTATTTGGGACTCGTCAAGAAGCCGACATGTCAACCTGAGACCGAGCACTTCGGTCCAATCAATCGACGGGAATAATCTAAAATTCAATTAAATCAATATGACCCGTTGCACAAGAGGTGGCTCTCGTGGCTCAAGTGGTCTAGTGGATAACGCTTTGGCGTTGGAAACTATGGGCACTGGGTTCGAGCCTCGGTGGGAACATCATCACTCACTGAGAAATGCAGGTACATCCAGTGACGAGTCCCAAATAGGACGAAATGCGCATCCTGGATTCCACTGCTAGTCACCATCCACCAATTAAATACTGTATGCAAGTTTGTTTGAAAAGCAATTGATCTAATTCACTATTCTTAACGATATTGTAGAACTATGATCGATTTTAGAAGAAATATTGTGAGAAGCAGATAGGTGTTATGCTGTTTAGATTGGTGACGGCTTACAGTGTAATCAGTGGACTGTGCTGTTTGGTCACAATCGATTTAGGAAGTAAATTTTTTTCCAGAATTAGTACTAACTCGAACTTGTTCTCGGAATTAAACAAGAACTAATGATCTTGTACTATTAGGATATCTGAAATTTATACAGCCAGTCAGTTATTCAGACAGCAAGCATATGTATGTATGTTGTGAGAGCTGTCTGCTAGCCAAAATTGGTAGACAGCAATTCACGTCAATGTTTACGTCCCAAATCTTGGTCATGAGAAAAACAAGAACAAAGACTTTGCGTGGGCGGATACGATTCGCAGATATACGCTGTGACCTTCAAGGAAACGGTCACAAGAAAATGACCAATCAAAAGACGCTGTTTCTCTGTTAATAATAAAGAATAATAATGTGCATAAAAATCTATAAATATCTCTTGATATTCTCAATAAACGATCTGTTGCCTGGCGCTCATCTTCTGATGTTACGTGTGTGCATGTATGTATGCATGTGTGTATGTGTGTATATGTCTCAAACACACAATGTGCTTAGTTCTTATAATCCTCAAGTGAACTCAGGCACACACGTTATTAAACGTATAATTAATGTTATTGTCACATATATAGGAATAACCATTACATTTAGAATATGGCGTATTAATTCATCACAAATAATAATAATAATAATAATTTGCTTTATTGCAAAACAGTACTTGTGATACAGAATGGAATTCTCAGCATTTTTACTACAGTATTGCATCCAGTTAGTACATTGTCAATAAATAGAATTCTACATAGATTAAGGAAATCTCAGTTCATTATGACAACAACATATTGGCATGTCGGTAGCAAAGCCAAAGTTGAAACAGTGTTTGAAGGTGTTAGAAAAGTAGGAGCTGTCATATTTACTGGCGTAAGCGAGAGAAAGAAACAAAGCAGCACATAACGGAAAAAGAGAGGGAAAAGGAAAAGAAAGAAAGAAAGAAATTCTTGTACGTATAAATGATATGAGTTGGAAAGACGAGATGCAGTTGTTCTACTGACTATTTAATGAATTATAGGTGTCACGCCTAATATTTTCTTTATCACACAGAACACGAGCTAAGTGGGGTATGGTTGAGTTTTTGTACTTGCTGGTGCGAGCATATAGTTTTCTATATAGGCTTCTGGTTTTGCCTGATGAGATACAAGGGGAGAGTTGTGAATGAAGAGGGTGGTGTGAGTTAGATAGAATGGATTTAGCCCAATTTTTAACATGAGTCCATGTGCCTGTCGACCAGAATATTAACAAGCTGGTTAAGTGGCACGTTGCTTACCCTGCTGACAACCTTTAACATCCTGTGTAAAAAGGTATAGTCTTTCTTCAGTAGCCCTGGAAAAACTAAGGGGGAACAATAGAGAATAATAGGCAGAATGCGAGAATTAACGAATTGTAGGAGTAAGGGTTGGGTTTTACCAACTGTGTATATAATATGGAAAGTGAACAGATAAGCCACTATGACTCATTAATTTGTGAATGAACTATATATATGACTGTGTGAATATTTTACAAATCAGCACATCCAAAAAACTTGTTTCGGCCGAATCGGGTGATGTGTCTGTATCCCCACCAAGTGGTGATATTTTCAATGAGACTAAAATTCAGCATCAATGGTTTCAAAAACCAAAGAAGAGCTATCCACCAGCTCAAAAGATACTCGTCTAATATTTATACAACAAAACAAATGTGAACTTTTGATTTCCATAAAAATTATGACTGATGGTGTTTTGATGTAGAGTTGATATAAGGATAAATCTTGACCACTGTGCTAGAGTAATAACTCCATTATGGATAAAATTTTATTTTGATAAAATCACACAGTGTCATACAGTAAAATTTACTGATGACAACGTTCCGAGCACAATTTATTACTGCTCATAATCATATCAAGCCACTGACACAACTTTCTTGCAAGAAAGTTGGTTGGATCACGAGTTGACATGAGTAAGAGAAGCATTGGGAATCCAGGGAGTACTGGACAGCAGTTTCACCCCATCCTTGGACTCTTCACAGTACGCACCCATTGGGACTCGAAGTATGGGCATTCCTTTTACAGGGCGTTTTCGTAGACCATTCAGCCACTGTGACACGATCCAATGGCCTAAGCATTCCACTCCTATCGATTCGGGAGATATTTATATGTTTAAAAGACCCCAAACGCCAACCAATGTCATAGGCTCATTCCAGTGAAAAATCGCTTAAAATAGTGAAACATCAGTTAAAACAATATCCAGTTGTTATCATTATTTTTTCATTCCCTGAATTATACAAATTTTCTTTCTAACAGTGAAAATCATCTACTCACCGAACAAGACATTGACTGCAATTAACCGATATGTCGGTAGACTATTCATATACACTAGAGTGAATGTGACCAAATATTATTTGGCTCATAATCCTACGTCTTTTCAATGACTACAATCATTCGAAAACTTAATATCTCATTTAAGAAGAGTTTGAAATATTCCCACCCCTGTGGTGGGTGAGTAGTGCTGATGAGTTCCAATCACTAGAATAAAACGTCTGTTCAGTACTCCCTGGTGGTGTTTAATGGATCTCTACACTGACTGATATCAATCCGTGATCCCAGCTGAAACAAATCAAATCCTTATGAACAAACTGCTGAGAGCTACTTTATCTATGATATTATCTGTTTGATCGCTTAAAGTTGAAATGTGATCACTATTATCACAAACATTTTACAGAGCTTCACATTATTATTATTATTTTAAGTATTCACATCCAGATGACGAGTCCCAAATAGGATGAAATGCGCATCCTAGATTCCCCTGGTAGTCACCATCCTCCAATTAAATTCACACCTCTTGTTTAAATTTCCTCACACCATATACTTCCTTCACATATCCCATGTGTCTACTATCCCACAGCTTGACAATTAATTTGTTCAAAGGACTTACTCCTCTGAATAGTGTACGACACAGCAGGGTAAATTAACTTATCCATCATAATAATAGAGTTAATAGTGCGCATAGCTTAGTGATCACTGCTCACGGAAAACTGAACTGATATCAGAATGAATGGAGAACAACTTTGTATTAAACTGGTTAAGCGTTGGTGGGGAAGGGGGACAACAATGTCCTTTTACTTATTTCATACCCTGAGAATTAGAAAATCTTTTTAGAGAAAATAATAATCTACGTCATCATCTAATCAATGCACAAGATTGTTGTTTTTTTCAAAACATGAAATCTGTTTTTTTAAGAAGAGTGTTAAATATTCACACTAGTATGAGTCAGAATTAGATCTGAACACAGAATAAACTATTCAGGTTCATTATACAGTTATAAAATAGAATAATGAGCAGTATAATAGAAATAATAATAATACTACTAATAATAATAGTAATAATTAGAACAAGACATATAAGCGAACAATATTGTTTTCAATTAGATCTTCTTCAGGCTTTACTCTAATTTACATAGATTTATATATAAAATTTTAACCAATGACGGTGATTTTTAGGAATCAAATAATAATCTTAATAGTCTTAATAATAATAATAATAATAATAATGTGGTAAATGTTTATAATGATGATTATAATGATAACAATGATTATAATGATAACAAAATATTGATAATAAGGTTTATGCAGGTGATAAGAATAACAAAGATAGTATATGTATATAAGTGTATAAATAAATTGGGTCAAATCTTAAAAGGTGAAGTGGAACGATAATCAGAGTTTAAATAAATATTATAAAAGTACAAAGGAGGTGGAAAATAAGAAAGGGTGGGAGGGTTTTGAATACAGTTCACCTAGGCCAAGGGAGAGACAAAGGTAGAATAAACTTCTTTTGTATGCAAAGACTAGGATTGTTCTCTCGAATTCCCATAGCTTCGGCTAGGTGTAAAAGACGGTTTCTGATTCCATTCGAAAGGCTCGATGGAATACGATAGATAACTTTGAAAGCACTATTTTTGTCCACTTGGTGACCGCTATCAATCAAATGAGCCAAAATAGAACTTCGTATGGATTTTATTTGACCTTTTCCGAACCATGAAGGAAGATGCTCATTAATGCGTTTGTTGAGCTGTCTAGTTGTTCGCCCTATATAGCTTTCTCCACAGGAGCAACTAAATTTATAGATACACATTGAGGTGGCACAACTAGGTAGCTTATCTTTCACTTGAGCAATCAAAATTGGTCGGCTGGAAAATGACAAACAAAGGGTGGCGGCAGTATAAGTCCGTTTTATCGCTCTCGATAATCTCTGATGTAAGACTTCACTAGCCACGTCCCCATTAAATTGAAGTTTCATGAACAGTTCTTTCTTTTTAACTGTTATCGGTTTTTCTTTGTTGTACCTGGTATTCATGTGTCTCCTAACAAATCTACTAGGAAAACCCATTTGGACCAGCGTATTTTGAATGTATCCTAGCTCATTTTCTAGGGAATCATCTGTACAAATACGTCTTGCTCTATTCGTAAGGCATCTGACCAAATTGATTTTATATCGGATTGGTACAAAACTGAGGAAATGTGTATATTGTCCTACAGATGTAGGTTTTCTATAGACATCTCTCTTGAGTGAACCATCCTCTCTTCTGCTCAATTGGACGTCAAGGAAATGTAATCCACCATCATGTTCTTCTTCACAAGTGAAGATGAGCGATGGATGTGCATCATTAAACTTTTTTAACATTTCATTCTTATCAGTTTTCACATCAAGAATAATGAACGTATCATCAACATAACGAAAATAAGAATCAGTTTCCTCTATTACTTGTCTCAATGGACCATTTTCAATCTTGGCTAGAAAGAAATCTGCTAAAATTGGCCCCAATGGAGAACCCATGGCAATACCGTCGATTTGCCTGTAGTAAAGGTTGTTGAATAAGAAGTGTACATTCATAGTACATCTTAAAAGCAACTCTTTCAGACTAATAACTGGAATTCCGATGTCAATCTGCTTTTCTAGTATCTGTTGGCATATGAAATCCACAGTCTCCATAAGTGGTACATTGGTAAACAGTGACGCTACATCTAAGGAAAGCATTTGCTTCCCATTTACATTGATATCATTCACGTTAGCAATAAATTCGAAAACGTCTTTAACATTATGGTTTACTACCAATTTGTGTAGCGGTTGGAGGAGTTCACCTAGCCACTTTGCCACTCCATGGTAAGTAGAATTTGACATATCCAGGACTGGACGAAGAGGAAGTCCTGGTTTATGTATTTTGGGCAGACCGTACAGACGTGAAGTATTACTTCCAGTAGGTTTAAGACGGTTATAAGCTGCCTCTGATATTACTCCACTTTTACTCAGTTCCTTAAGCGTGTTAGTTAACTGCTTTTCAGCCTTTCCGTCCAGATCTATTGGGTTGATAAGCTTTTGGAACTTCGTTTCATCCGTTAAAAGTGAGTTCATTTTGTCGACATAATCACACTTATTCATCAGTACTACTCCGGATCCTTTATCAGGTCTACTGATTACAATGCTTTCGTCGTTCCTAAGCTTTCTTAGGGCTTCTCTATGCTGTTTAGTCAACAAACTCTTACCAGGATGACCACTGTTTTTATACTGTTGACAACTGTCGACTAGTGTAGTTTTAAACCTAGCGACTTCATCGTCTGACGTTGGGGTCAAATCTTTTGTTTGTAGGAGGAGGTTTTCAAACTGGATGTTGGTATCGAGTTGGTTGACCTTATATCCTTGGTCACAAAATCTAAGACCCAATGATAGAGCTTCTAACTGTAATTTATCTAGTGTTACACTTGAAAAATTATGGACGTACCGATAAGGATCTGAGGGGAATGAAGGGGAATCCTTTTCAGGATTTTGACTGTCTAATGATTTGATTAGTTTCATTCTCCTTTTCTCTGCTCTGCTTTGGCTAACTCTGTCGACATACTCAATGAAATCAATAAATAAATCCTGAGGAAGTTCATCGACTGCAAATTTCTTCTGTGATAAATTTCTTTCTATATCCGAAATGTACATTTTTAAAGAGTCCAATTGGTTAAGTGCATAACGTTTCAGTGATCGGGAATTTGGATAAACTTTATTACGACGAAGAGATTTCCAGTAAATTTTGGGATATCGATTATTATTTAAACAGTCATTTATAAAATCTAAACATGTTTTCGCTTCTGTGAGTCTGGCATTATACTTCAAGTACTCATTGAGTGCCTTTAATGCACTGGGATCCACACGTGATTTTAAATCTTCAAATATTCCCATTTAAAATATTAGAACAAGACATATAAGCGAACAATATTGTTTTCAATTAGATCTTCTTCAGGCTTTACTCTAATTTACATAGATTTATATATAAAATTTTAACCAATGACGGTGATTTTTAGGAATCAAATAATAATCTTAATAGTCTTAATAATAATAATAATAATAATAATAATGTGGTAAATGTTTATAATGATGATTATAATGATAACAATGATTATAATGATAACAAAATATTGATAATAAGGTTTATGCAGGTGATAAGAATAACAAAGATAGTATATGTATATAAGTGTATAAATAAATTGGGTCAAATCTTAAAAGGTGAAGTGGAACGATAATCAGAGTTTAAATAAATATTATAAAAGTACAAAGGAGGTGGAAAATAAGAAAGGGTGGGAGGGTTTTGAATACAGTTCACCTAGGCCAAGGGAGAGACAAAGGTAGAATAAACTTCTTTTGTATGCAAAGACTAGGATTGTTCTCTCGAATTCCCATAGCTTCGGCTAGGTGTAAAAGACGGTTTCTGATTCCATTCGAAAGGCTCGATGGAATACGATAGATAACTTTGAAAGCACTATTTTTGTCCACTTGGTGACCGCTATCAATCAAATGAGCCAAAATAGAACTTCGTATGGATTTTATTTGACCTTTTCCGAACCATGAAGGAAGATGCTCATTAATGCGTTTGTTGAGCTGTCTAGTTGTTCGCCCTATATAGCTTTCTCCACAGGAGCAACTAAATTTATAGATACACATTGAGGTGGCACAACTAGGTAGCTTATCTTTCACTTGAGCAATCAAAATTGGTCGGCTGGAAAATGACAAACAAAGGGTGGCGGCAGTATAAGTCCGTTTTATCGCTCTCGATAATCTCTGATGTAAGACTTCACTAGCCACGTCCCCATTAAATTGAAGTTTCATGAACAGTTCTTTCTTTTTAACTGTTATCGGTTTTTCTTTGTTGTACCTGGTATTCATGTGTCTCCTAACAAATCTACTAGGAAAACCCATTTGGACCAGCGTATTTTGAATGTATCCTAGCTCATTTTCTAGGGAATCATCTGTACAAATACGTCTTGCTCTATTCGTAAGGCATCTGACCAAATTGATTTTATATCGGATTGGTACAAAACTGAGGAAATGTGTATATTGTCCTACAGATGTAGGTTTTCTATAGACATCTCTCTTGAGTGAACCATCCTCTCTTCTGCTCAATTGGACGTCAAGGAAATGTAATCCACCATCATGTTCTTCTTCACAAGTGAAGATGAGCGATGGATGTGCATCATTAAACTTTTTTAACATTTCATTCTTATCAGTTTTCACATCAAGAATAATGAACGTATCATCAACATAACGAAAATAAGAATCAGTTTCCTCTATTACTTGTCTCAATGGACCATTTTCAATCTTGGCTAGAAAGAAATCTGCTAAAATTGGCCCCAATGGAGAACCCATGGCAATACCGTCGATTTGCCTGTAGTAAAGGTTGTTGAATAAGAAGTGTACATTCATAGTACATCTTAAAAGCAACTCTTTCAGACTAATAACTGGAATTCCGATGTCAATCTGCTTTTCTAGTATCTGTTGGCATATGAAATCCACAGTCTCCATAAGTGGTACATTGGTAAACAGTGACGCTACATCTAAGGAAAGCATTTGCTTCCCATTTACATTGATATCATTCACGTTAGCAATAAATTCGAAAACGTCTTTAACATTATGGTTTACTACCAATTTGTGTAGCGGTTGGAGGAGTTCACCTAGCCACTTTGCCACTCCATGGTAAGTAGAATTTGACATATCCAGGACTGGACGAAGAGGAAGTCCTGGTTTATGTATTTTGGGCAGACCGTACAGACGTGAAGTATTACTTCCAGTAGGTTTGAGACGGTTATAAGCTGCCTCTGATATTACTCCACTTTTACTCAGTTCCTTAAGCGTGTTAGTTAACTGCTTTTCAGCCTTTCCGTCCAGATCTATTGGGTTGATAAGCTTTTGGAACTTCGTTTCATCCGTTAAAAGTGAGTTCATTTTGTCGACATAATCACACTTATTCATCAGTACTACTCCGGATCCTTTATCAGGTCTACTGATTACAATGCTTTCGTCGTTCCTAAGCTTTCTTAGGGCTTCTCTATGCTGTTTAGTCAACAAACTCTTACCAGGATGACCACTGTTTTTATACTGTTGACAACTGTCGACTAGTGTAATAATAATAATAGTAATAATAACAATAAGAAGAAGAATCAGTGACTCAGAGGATACATCTTGTTATAGAGTAGAATAACAGATAAGTAGTAGTCATCGGGTGACAAAATGTAAATAGCGTTTGTGTGTTAGTGTGTGAATGTGTGTGTCTGTGTTGTGTGTGTGCGTTATGTGTGGACTGAATTGAATTACAAACTAGGCTGATATGCGAGACTATGTTGTGATGATTAGTCATAATAGCTTCATTTATACAGTGTCGTGGGAATGGTAAATTCACTAGTCAGTTGGCTCAAAACATTGTTTTTTTTTCTATAGTTTGGTTTGCAAGGGTTAGTTATGTTTTTACGAGTTGATCACGGATTGATAACAGTTAGAGAACCATTGAAAACCAGGGAGTACTGGACAGCGGCTGTTTCATCCTAGTTTGGGAATCATCGGCAGTACGTACCCACTGCGCTAAATCACGAATGGGTAGAAGTTAGAATTCATGAGTTAGCCATTGAATCGGGTCCCAGTGGCTGAATGGTATACGAGCTTGCCTTGTAACCGGAAGGTCCTGGGTTCGAATCCTGGCAGTGGGTGCGTACTGCCGATGATTCCCAAACTAGGATGAAACAGCAGCTGTCCAGTACTCCCTGGTTTTCAATGATTCTCTAACTGATATCAATCCGTGATCAACTCGTAAAAAAATCAAAACATTGTGACACGGTGTATTGGTGAATAGTTAGCATACAGTGATAGTGTGCATTGAAGAGGAGGTAGTAAGGCTTTTGTGTATAATTTCTCATTCAATAATCAATATATGCTGGAATGAATGAGGTAGAGTGACATATATTGAGAAAAGACAGATCATATCTCCAGTATTAAGTGAGAATAATGGAAATGGTAAATTCCATAATGTTGGAAGAATGCTAGAATTCGAATAAAGGGTGCAAATTATAGAAGCATTAGGAATAAAACAAAAACAGGAAAGACACTTTCTGGGATAAAAAGTACGATCACTCCAAATTGTGTGAATCTTTTATGACTAGCCATCAAATAACCATCATCTCACATTTTAAAATTCTATTCATCCGAGCACATTTGTCATACAAATACTACGATTTATTTCGTCACCCTATAACAACTAGCCTGTTATTCTATATCAGAAAGATATCCGCCGCAAAACTGCCGATGATTGTAATGATAAATATTATATCTGAACCTGCTGTGAACATGTTCAAGGCAAAATATGAGTACTTGTGTTACAGATATTATAAGAGGAGACAATGTAGTATAAAACATATAGTTACCACGAGAAATAAGACTTTTCCCTAATGTATATATATATATATATATATGAGGTGACTCCAAGGAAAGCAGCCCGAAACCAAATTACCTAGTGAACGGATTAATGACCTTGAGCAACCAGTCAGATGAGTCCGTAATATATAGGCGGAATTACAGGTGCTGTACACAAATTAGTACCAAATTTCATCCACAACTAGTATTTATGTACTGCTTAGACCACGGAATCATTGAAAGGGAAAAATGTTGAATGTATTCATAACTTGGTCAATAATACGGGCGATTTCGTTAATCCTTTCTACGGGACCCACATAAATTACATCGAAGGTTTCTAGAGTCATCTAAAAAAGAGGGTCGGAGAGGTGAATCAGTCAAGAAACACAACGATATACAGTTGTCTCGTTGAATTTACTCACCGAAATTGGTTTAACCTAACTATGAGGACTCCTATGGGAAATTGGAATCTTTTTTCGGAACATATACAAGGAAGTTATTCCATGTAACTACTTTTTAACGTAGCATTACTTATATATAAGCGTATTTTTCAAATTACATACTTCTGCTTCTGCCACGTGTGATTGGTCGATGGAGATTTGTCAAGGACTTCATTAGGTAGTGTCGTTTTGGGCTGATATAGTTTAGAGTCACCCTATATAACTTACAATAGACTATTACTCCATCTTATTATTGTACACCAACACAGTCTTTGACGTTATTTCTACTTGTCTTTACTGGCTATTTATATTCTAACATCCATCTGCCTATTTCATTTCGGTTGTTAGCACCTCGTCATGAACTAACATCAGTTAGAGATATCATTGAAAATCGAGGAGCACACTAGACAGCTGTTTCGTCCTGTGTTGAGACTCTCCAGCAGTGTGCACCCTCGACTACATCAAAGATCGAAGTCGGGACCTTCAGGTTGCGGCACCAAGCTCATTGACTATTCAGTCATTCTGATCACAATTCAATGACTGGTGGGTTCAAACTTTCTCATTTCGTTACATAGCGCTACGCTGAACCAATGTCTTCCATTAACATCCACTTCACCCTGATTTCGTGGACCCCAATGGTCACAACTTCTCATTGAAGTTCCAGGACTTGTGTCGACTAGCCATCCATGAACTAGCGACTGGTATCTCTTGGTTCGTGACGAAATCTAACAAGTGAAATTAAATTAATGGAAATCCCCATAAGTTGCATAATCTAAATTCATGGATTAATCACTGCAATGTCCGAAAGAATAACACGTTAGTGAAACCACAGAAAGTTCACTCAAAACGTTTTCTGGTTCTGCATAAACTATTGAGGGATATTTAAATTACTGAAATGAAAGCAAACCAAATGACTGATTAGACAATATGCTAGACAAAAATATGCATAAAACCAGCTGGATTATTTAGTCAAATGTTAAAAACAAGAAAATAGCAAGCATGAACAATTGTCGGTATTAGATGGTTAGGGTCAATCGGCAGGAAGTCTTGGACCTAGGTGTCGTACTAGTTGGCACTCACGAGTCAGTCAGTAAGGCGTATCTGCAACCACTGAGCTATTCGGGCTCGCGACTGACCTCATGTAGGACTGTATTGAATGTTTTTCATTGGACGGTGAGCCACCTAGTTAGTGACTGGTATCCACTCAAAAATATCCAATACAGTCCTACAGGAGGTCAGTCGCGAGACCGAATAGGTAGGGGCTCAGTGGTAACATCTCTGACTGCACCACTCACTGGGTGACACGGGTTAGAATCTCACAAGGGACATGAGTTGAAGATAAGGCCTGCTGACGAGTGCCAATCAGCACGAGACGTAGGTCCAAGACTTCTTGACAATTGCCTCCAACCATCTAATATCAACAATTCAAAGTGCGTCATGATGGCAAGCCACCCAGTAGCATATGGCCACATTTCAAACTTGCCTGATAGAACTCAGTCTGCACCAAAGATAGGACAAGACACATTACACTGTAACAACAGAAGGCAAGACATGGAAACCAAGGTATATCTTTCATTAATCAAACCGCTTTTTATTATATTCACAGTTTATATTCGTTAACCAATTCGTTAACTGAGCGTGTGATGTTGGCCTACACATTAAACGACATGACATAGAATGTTCAAAAATATACATAGTATTCTGTTACTAATGCCGTCCGAATTGAACTGTGGGAATATGTGAGAATCATATTCCGTTGAAACACACTGTCTGCATCACTGTCTGTCTGTATTCGACATAGAACTTTGCACATATGTGCGGCAGTTCAAGTCGCCACCCTCCGTGTAGAACACAAAGTAAGAGAAGAAAGTAGAAGAAATGCATAATATAGACAGTAAACACAGGTGTGAGACAAAGGAATAGTAATAACGAAGAACAAAACAGTTTCATTGGAAATCATAAGTCACAAGGAGTGGATGCATCTGTGCCAGCCATTGAGAACGATTTTGAGCCATGTCACCAATTGTTTCCAACCATTGGTTTTTACCGTCCCGAGGACCCCAACCAGGAAGTCTACACCTTCCTACGTGGCTTAGACTAACTGTTGTAGATTTCATTGACTGGTGCCATGTTTTCGTTTGACCGCCGCTAGCTCTTTTCCAGCCTGACCCTATATCAGCTAACATTGCCCGTTGTCGAGGAAGGCGATGACTAGACATACGTAACACATGTCCTAACCATCTCAGTCGATGTAATTTCACAGCCTCGTCGATTGATTTCCCCTCCTTACCTAGCACTCGACCGATGCCTAACCTCAATATTGCTCACCTTATTATACCACTTCACACGGGAGATAGAACGCAGACACCTATGATCGAAGACAGCTAGCCTTCACATCATGTCTTCCACTCTCAATGGCCAGGTCTCACTCACACTAGCCATAAAGGAGGACGGAGCGGACTGCTGAGCAGAACACTCGCCCTTTGGTCGATAGCCGGATATCACGATATGTCTGCATCACACCACCACAACACCAGTTACTGACTTGTGTACAATCAAAAAGCATAAATAATCTTTGAAGTTTGAAGCCTTATGTTACATACAAAAGTATGAAGAAAAAGGGGTTTCTATCAATCACTCCCTATCGAAAATATCTCCCAGTATATACAAAAAATGATAGTAGACTACCAAATAGATGCTAGAAGTCATTTTTGCACCTTGTATTATAAACGCTTTGAGATCTATCATCCGAATAGTAAACACGAAGAAAGTCTGATGACAAAATTACTCTAAATAGGCATAATTCTCTTACTGGAGTGAATACCAACAGATTTTTCTATATTTAACAGGTAAACCTGCTGCTGCTGCTGGATTCAACATAGAACTTGGCACCGAAGTGCAGCAGTTCGAGTTGCCACGTTCCAAAGAGCACACAAAGGTAGACAGGAAAATGAGAGAAGAGAATCAATAGAGTTTTGACAAGTATAAGAGTGAAACAGAATGAGTAATGGTAGAAAGGAATATGAAGGTTAAGAGACTGAATACATCTGCTAAGCCATTGACAACGATTTGGCCATTTGTTAGCTATTCTACGAGCCGCTTTGTGTAGGATCATTGATGCCATGTTTTTGTTTGGCCACCACTTACTCTTTTCCAGCCTGCACCTATATCAGCTAGTAATGCCCGTCGGGGGAGACGATGGTTAGGCATGCGCAGCACGTGACCTAACCATCTCAATCTATGTAACTTTATAGCCTCTTCGAGTGATTTTCCCTCTTTGCCCAACACTCTACGCCTAACGTCAACATTACTTACCTTATTATACCACCTAACGCGAGAAAGAGATCGTAAACATCTGTGGTCAAAAACAGTCAATCTCTTCATGTCTTCCGCTTCAGTGGCCACGTCTCACCGCCATAGAGAAGGGTGGAGCGAACTGCTGAGCAGTACACACGTCCTTGGTTGATAGCCGGATGTCACGCCTACGCCAGAGACGATGTAAGTTAGCGAAAGCAGCCCGAGCTTTCTGGATCGTGCTGAGATTTCGTCACCAATCAATCAGTTGGTGCTGATACACTTCCAAATAGGTGAAGTGATCACTCTCCTATGATAACGTAGTCCAGTCTGTAGCAGCATCTTGCATTTCAGGTAAACCTGAGAAGTGTGGGTAAATTTTCGATGCTTCACTATGGTTGAAATACTCGACGCATCACTGAAAATATTTCCAACAGGGTGTAGACTTTTGTCAACAGCTGCTTCCTCTCCATACTGAAGATCAGATGGCCGGTTGGAAAAGATAGGCAACAAGGAACTCTGGGAACAAATCAATAATGAACAAATTGCCTAATAAATGTGCAAAAGGAAATGGGACGTGGATTGGACACACGCTAAAAAGACCAGTGAGTGACACCATGTGCTAGGCAGGCCGCCAAGTGAAACCCGAATGGGAAACGACGAGCTATGTATGGGTCTAGGAGTGATACTGAAGTGATCTTGTGAAGAAGAGATGAAAATTTTATAGGCAGTCGTGTAGCTAACTTTAAAAAAACTTCAGAGAACAGAATAAAGTGAAGATGTCCCACTGAAGCTGTACGTTTCATTCGGAACCAATGGGAATGAAAAAATAGCATATCTCTAACTCACTGTGTTATTTTATAAAACATTTACAGTACCATTGTATATTTTGACTTCAAATACATACATTATGAGTGATGACTTACTTACCTTGAATTATCCTTAGCTTCAAACATTAATGATTTTATTTCAGCACCACGTGTATATGGCTGCAAATCAGGATTTAGTATACTCCATGTATCGATTGCCCAACGTGATTGTTTTGTATTCAGTGATTCTGATATAGCTGTCAAAATTTTACTACGATAACGCCAATGATCAACTTCATCCAATGGTCCTAAACTAATTGGTCGTGGTTTGTCAAGAATTTCTAGTGCACCGTCAATCTGTTCGTCTATTTAGAAATGAAAATAAATAATAAAAAAATATTCATTTAGAAATATTACTGATGTAAATATTAGTAATGAGTAAGACAAGGCAGGCTGACTACTATCACCGATATTCTTCTCCACTTTAGTGGACTAGATCGTGAGACACACCTCAATGGGGAGTGTGAAGACTGACAATAAGACCCTAGAAGATCTGGAATTTGTGAATGATCTATGTCTTGTGTCTCACAAACTTGAAGATTAACAAACACTAACTGATAAAATAAAGTATTTTATAATGACTGATAAATTATCAAAGGGGAGGCAGAAAAGACCGGAAGGACATAAGATGAACAAAGAGGAGACAGAGGGGATGAATACACCCTAACTAACATGAACAAGTGCCAATCACTATCAACTTTCAGTTGCCATCCTGGCAGTAGCATTTCAACAACAGGTGGATAGGATCAAGACAAGTGTACTTGGTGCCTTTATGTGATTCAGATACTTGGAGAACACTTTGAACAGGCTACAGTGAACTCTCACCAACATCTGCCTTTGTTGTTGCCTCGATAATGAAGATCAGATGACCGGTCAGGGAAGATAAGCAGTTATTAGTGCTCTGGCAACAATCTAATGCTAGGCTAAATTTGAATAAAGAGATGGAGATGGATCAGATATATACTGAGGAGGTCACTGAGTGACACAAAACGCTGGGCAGACCGGAGAATGAAATTAGAGGCGATGAGTTGTGCCTCGATGACAGGAAGGTCATGTGAAGGGAGAACGGAAGCTTATGAGAAGTTGTGGAGCCAGTTGAAAGTAACGGCAAGGAACTGAGTATACTGGAGATGTGCTGATGAAGCCGTATGCTTCACTCGGAACACAAGGGACAAGTAATAATAATAATATATGGGTGATATAGTTACATTCCACAGATCAGTACAATATTCTGTATTCAAATGAGGAATTATGAGGTAATTGCAATTATCACTTCTCTTTTACAATATCCCTATCATTCCCTTAAGTTTCGAGTGTGACATACACCTTCAGCAGCACACTCCCTCTATTTCATTCTTATATATGAATTCCTTTTTAACTGGCTTCACGACTGCCCATAATTCTTCATCTACTACATGTCACCCTCGGACGACAACCCCCCCCCGTCGTTTCCCATCCGGATTCCACTTGAGCGGTGGTCTGCATTGCGCCCGTTGTCATTCGACAGTCTCCTCAGCGTATGCCCAATCCACCTCCATTTTCTCCTACATAACCTTTGAACGATAGGTCATTGGTTAATTTGTTACCAATCAGAGTTTCTTTTTGGTAATTCTTCTTGGCCAGCCGTTTGATCTTCAATATGGAGCTGGCGAAGTCAGCTGTTTATAAAATTCTGCAGCTGGCTGTTGGAAATCCTTTTTGTGACAAGCTGGCCAAGTTTCTGACCCACAGAGAAGGACTGACTGACTTCACATTTTTGTTGAAAATTCAAATCTTCTTCTTTATGCCGATTGAGTGAAGTGTAGAAGATGTCCAAACTGGTTTCAGGTTGATGAAGGCGTATCTCGCCTTTCCGATTGTGGCTTCTCACCTTTAGTTGAACCAATGCTTCTTAGATAAGTGAAGAAATCTCTCTCTCGTTGATGGTGATTGGTGCTGGTTGTTGTTGTTGCGGTTCGCTGGTTATCTTCATCACCTCCGTCTTCTCTATGTTCACCTGGAGTTTTGCGTTCACTGGCTGCTTCTTCAGCCAGTTTGTTGGCTTTCGCACGGCAAGTTTCCGAGTTTGTGTGACACTAAACATAAATCCTTCGACGAAATACAGTTCTTCTAGAGTTAGTCTTCTTATCGGTTGGTGCAGCGTATTTCTGTCTCCTCGCTCCCAATGCTCAGTCTGACGCATAATCCAATCCACCACAATTAGGAATACTATTGACAATAATAATAATAGTGATAACAAGCCTACTAAATAAATATTTAAAAGACGTTTACAACAAAATAAAACCCACCAATAGCTGTACGACAATGCTGCATGCCAAGTAATCCACAACGGGAAACTTACGGAATCCTTCGAAGTGAGGACAGGAGTAAGACAAGGCTGCCTACTATCGCCAATGATTTTCCTGATTGCAGTAGACTGGATAATGCGACAAACAGTGGGCAATGAGGAAACAGGCATAAAATGGACTCACACAAAAGAGAACTTGGAGGATCTGGACTTCACCGATGATATATGTCTGATTTCCCACAAACTGGAAGATATGCAAGCGAAAAGCAACAAGTTGGCAGAAGAAGCATCAAAGATAGGAGGGACTTCAGGTGAACATAGAGAAAACAGAGGTAATGAAGATTCCTGGACAAGAACAACAACAACAGACAACGATTAGCATAAATGGGAGGAACCTGAAAGAAACAACCTCTTTTACCTACCGACCTGGAAGCATCGTTTCAACTACAGGCGGACGGAACTGACGAGGATATCAAAGCAAGAATCGGAAAAGCAAGACAAGCTTTCACTACTCTCAAGTCTGTGTGGAGGTCAACAGCACTCAACATCAAAATAAGATCCGGATTTTCAACTCCAATGTGAAGTCAGTGCTACTATAATAATAATAATAATAACAATAATAATAATAGCTCGAACGAGTCAATTCCCACTTACCCCATTCTTTAAATAATTGAATCAGTTTATCATTGAAAATAAAATCTCTTGTTGGATCAATCACATAATTATCATTGTCTGGCATAAAATCTGGTATAGTAAGATTAAATACACCCAACAAAGCAACAGATGTCTCTTCGAGTACACCATTAAATTTATGCAGCGTTACACTGAATTCATCTCTCAAACGTTGATAATCTTCTTGTTCATTTAAAAAGGATGAATGTTTATTATTTACGCGTGATGATGAATGATGATCCATAACACTTTTTTTACCTGATGAAGGTGAGAAATTTGCTGCACGTGAATCTAAAGCATCATCTTCTGAGAACATATCTCTTTTATGCCCAAAATAAGATAACATTTTAGTATATACCTGAACAAGGAAAAAGACAAAAAAGAACACACCAAAAGATTTGAAAACATTTATCTCCCGATACGAATTTAAAACAAGCAACAAAGCAGGTTAATAGAACAGGATTTAATGAATTCATCAAATTTCGGTAGAACTCGTCAGCTGCTGAATACTCTACATACACGGATATATATATACTTTTGAAATTACATTGGAAGATATAAGACTGATAAGCACAAATAAACTACATTGAATTAGTCATGCAGAAAGACAGGTGTGAATGTTATCCAGGTGACGTTCAAATAGATAAGTGGGAGAAGGAGTTAGAGAGATCAAAATTAAGATAAATTGCATTACGCTTCAATTACATCACTTAGATAAACAATTAGTCATTAGAGAATATATCAAGAATTGCAAACAGAGTAATATCAATAGTAATAGTTATATTAATAATAACAATAATAATAATGTTGAGGTGAGTTAAGATAATGCAACTGATAGAAGATAGTTTTACATGAATCAAAAATATTAATAACAGGCAGAATAATAAGTAAAATGTATTACCATGGTAGATTCAGAGTCACGACCATCTCCTTTTGTACACAGAGACCTGGTTTATAAAATTGAATTGCAAACGAACTCATTTCTGACCAAAAACTCTAACTTAGGAAAAAAGTGCCACTTGAGGACATAATGCTGGGAGTACAGCTATGTCTGAATTCCACAGTATTTAAATTCCAAGGGAAAATATACAAACAAACTGAGGGAGTTGCCATGGGATCACCAATATCCCCGGTTGTAGCAGATATATTAATGGACAGGTGGGAAGACATAGCGATTGAAACGTTCACCCCCACCCCAAAAGTATGGTGGAGGTATGTAGATGACACATTCAATGTACTTAGAACACAAGATATAGATAGTTTTTCGAACACATCAAATCGAAGGTAGAGGCAATTCAATTCACTTATGAATTGGAAAGTCAGGAAGAGGAGCTTCCAATGTTAGATTGCAGTGTAAAAAGGAAAGAAGATGGGAAGTTAAACACTAGCGTTTACAGGTAACCCACACATTCAAACAGATATTTGGACTTCTGATTATCCCATTCTATGTCAGTAAAAATAGGATTGGTGAAATGTTTAAATAAGAGAGCACAAAAACTAAGTAGCACCAAGGAAAATCTAAGACAGGAAGTGATACACATAAAAGAAGCCTTGAAACTTAATAATTACCCGGATAAATTAGTCAAGAAATATGTAAGGAAATGTAAAAATAAAATAAATAATGATAGTAGCGACAGTGATAATAATAATATTAATGATGACACCAACAATAAGGAATCTAAATCATTAGTACAAAGAAGGAACCTTGGAAACCTTACGCAGAATTCTTAACAAGGTAGGAATAAAAGTGGCTGGTATTCAAACCCACAAACTCAATTAGAAACAAGCTTTGTCGGTTAAAGGATCCTGTGGAGCCTTCAAAACAAAACAATTTAGTTTATCTAATACCCTGCAAATACATAGGTTAAACTAGTAGAACAAGGGCAGTCAGTCAGACTAGCTGAGCATAAAAGCCTAGCGAAATTTAGATTAGTTGACCGGAATAAGATAAGAAATCTAGAGAATAGTTCAGCTATAGCACTCACTACATGCAACTACACACACACAAGGATACAATAGGATGGATGGGATAGGATGACAGTTTCAAAATCTAATGTAACAGCTGGGTGGAGGGAGAGATTGATAACTGACTGAGGCTTTGTTTATCGAATCAAGTGCAAATACATGTAATAGGAGTGACTCAACACCTGTCCCTGTCCCAGATATCTGGAAAATGCTACTACCCCAACGACGACAAATAGGAGAGAACAAAGAAAACTATAAAACTCAAGTTTCAAAGTCGTGTGATTACAATTGATATGATTATGAACAGTAATATATTTTGTTCGAAACGTCATCCAGTAAATAATAATACTGTTTCACTGACTGTGTGATACATCTAATAAACAAACTAATATGGAATTACTTACTACCACAGTGTCCAGGTTTTACACATATATTAAAATAATCTCATATCGCTTACCTTAGAAATAGTACGAAGTGTACAGTTGAGCATTGTGTCTTGTAAATAACCAATATTTAAAGAGACTGGAAAGTGTTGCATTACTTCGGCATATGATTTAACATTAGGTATAGCACGAGCACGATTTGTTCGAACCACATAAAAGTACTGAGTAATATTGTAAGTTTCAGTGAATGAATCATATATTGGTAACTTTTGTACTTTTAAACATTCACGTGTAAATGTTCTAGTGATAAACTAAAACAAAAAAAACATGAAGAAAATAGTTCAGTGACTGTTTGAAAGGTAGATAAATAATATGGCGATGTTATTAGATGTCAAGAGTCATTGTACGAGAAGCTCTGATGGCTTACTTTGTGGTGTCCTGAAATATAAGATGTAATAATAATAAAAATAATAATAATTTTTTGCTTTATTCCAAAAACAGTACTAATGATACAGCAAGGAATTTTCAGCATTCAATACAATACTGCATCTAATTTACTCAGAACGACAAAAAAATCGACATTACATAATGATAATAATAATAACAAAACCTTGTCGTAGCAGCGATAAGGAGAAAAATATGCATTAAGTATAAACTTATAGTAATAGTAGTAATAACAACTGAAATAAAATAGCAAAGTTATAATTAAACGATAGAAAGGGTGACACCATAAAATTACAGAAAGATGAACATTGAAAGGGTCGATTCACTTTGCTAATTACGCAGTGACTTATGTGTTTCACGTCTAACAGTGTCTTCATCACATAAAATACGGGCTAAATACGGTATTGTAGAATTTTCGTACTTAGTTGTTCCAGCATATAACTTCTTATATTGAATTTTCGTCCTACTTGATGAGATGCAATGGGATAGTTGTGAATAAAGGGGGTGAAGGGAGTCAGATAGTACGGCCTTTGAACATTTTGTAAAGGAATTTATGTGTCTCTCGACTATAGTATTGGCGAGCTCACGCAGTGGCATACCACAAGCCCTACTCACAGCATTTAATACCCTTCGTAATATGACATAGTCTTTTTTGAGAAGCCCAGGAAAGATTAATGGAGAGCAATAGAGTACAATAGGTAAAATACAGGAATTTACAAACTGTAGAAGTAAAGGTTGGTTGATACCTGATTGTCTTACCTTTTTAATGTAGAAGGTAAGAGGAAATATTTTCTTAGAGATTGATAAGAATGTGGGATGCCCATGAAAGGTCAGAGGAAAGAACTAATCCAAGGTATTTAATGCTTGACTTGGTTTCAATTTCAGTGCCATCTATGCTACAGGCATCATGGGAACTAACTAGTTCATGTATGTCACGTCGATGCTTGAAAGTGAAGTTAACTGCCTGATATTTGGAAGGATTTAACATAAGACCATGTGACTCAGACCACTTACGTATGTCCAACAGAAAGCTATTCAGTTTGGAGCAGTCAGACTCGGAAGTGATAGGCAGTGATACAATCAGATCATCAGCATATTTGACAAAAATAGTTTCGTTTAAATGAGGTAGGTCGTGTAGGAAGAAAGAAAAAAGAAAAGGAGAGAGGACGGCACCTTGAGGAACACCGGCTTTTGTAAGCAAAGCAGAAGAAGATTTACCATTATATACAGTATACTGCATTCTATCAGAAAAATAAGAATGCAACCTACTCTTAGTCTAAGATCCTGTTAGCGTCAACGGAAGCTTGTTCAATGAAAGGCCCCTAGGTACAGAGTCAAAAGCAGATGTGTAGTCTAGGAAAGCACCAAGAACATATTTAGCACCTTTGTCTAAACAAGAAACAACATTATGATATAAGACAATCGCAGCATCCAAGGTACATCTACCATGTTTATATGCAAATTGTTTAGGATCATTAAAAGGTTTCAATGAAGGTTCAAGACGAAGTAAAAGTAATTTTTCTATCAATTTTAAAAAAGGAGAAGTAATTGCAATAGGCCTAAATTAAATATCCGCACCAGAAGATGGTTTTGTTATAGGGATAATTTTAATGTTTTTCCATGCAAAAGGTAGAACATTACTGGAAAAGGAAGCATTAAAAATATTAGTAAGAGGGTAACACAAAATATCAGCACAGTTCCTGAGGACAATGGCAGGTACACCATCAGGACCAAGGCTTTGGGAAGGCTTAAGAGACCGGAGACATTTAAGCACATCAAGGGTATTAAAACCACTAAAATTATTGTCTATATGATTTGTAACATTAGGAAGGATATCGACAGAAGAGCGTATGAAAGACTTATTTAGAGTATCAACATTAAGAGATAAGACAGAAATACATCGCTTCTTTGAAAAGTTTCCACAAACTAGAAGGGGTTTTACATGAGAAGAATCTTTGGTTATATAAAACATTTAGTCTTTGCATTTCGAGTACCTGTAATCTTCAGTGTGTTTATTCTTCAGTTTTACTAAGAGATAGTTGAAGCCTAGGCGTGAACAGTGATACATAAGAAGCTTTGAACACAGGCGCATCAGCATGCAGTATGTAGATGATACTCTTCCTTTCAGTGAAGACGATAACTAAATGAATAATTTGCTTCTGGTGTCTACGTGATCCTCGGTTAACTATTGAAGGAGGTTTATACTGTGCAGCAGTCTTCTCTGTCATACTTTTCTTCTTTCCGAGAAATGGCTGCTGAAGACAGAAGATACAAAAAGACTGAAGGGCCTTTTAACCATAGATTCCTTCATTCAATCTATAACTTAAGGTGAAGCAATATATATTCAGTAATAATGAACTTAGGCATGGAATTTTAGTTAAGAGTAGGAGCTCAAACTATGAGACTGTAGAGTTGCACAGACTAAGACGACGTAGACATGTTTTACTTATGCCTAGTCACCACCTTCATTTATTAATAATGTTAGCTGAAATAGGGTAATACAAATTTTCTGTTCTTGATATCTCAAGCAGATTATCCACGAAACTTACACTCTCTTGCATAACTTCAGACCAATTTGAACCCTTACATTCTTCTGAAAAGTTAAAGAGCTGTCATAGGAAACAAAGAGATAACCTCATATACCTATGGGTCAGAGTTTGTCGGATGATTAATCAATGACCTTTGACACTATCCTGGATTAATGACCTGTTAATTTATGTCTAAATTATCAAGGTCTTATTTTTGACTGAAAATGCAAATTTACTTACTAATCGTACAAAATTCAATTAGCATATTGCGCAATCTCCAGTGGCTGGTTGTTTTTTTTTGCTTTTTGAGATGAATTCAATTTTTTGTGAGTGAGCAGTAATCACTCAGCAAGTTATGCACTCTGTCAACTAATATGATAGATAGATAGGTCCTATGCTCTAATTCAATCAATTCAAATAGTGTCACAATTTTAGCTTTTAACGTATGCATTACTAGAAATGAAGAACGATATTGAAAACTTTTTATCTATAGCTTACAACTAATAAAATTAGAGGCAAACTGTCTGAATGATCTTCGCTCAAAACTACAAGTTGATGCACCTTATAAAAGCATAGAAAAAGGTAGAAATCAGAAATGTAGTGGAATAACGTTAGACGATAGGGTATGGCACAGAAAACAATTACATGAAAAATGATGTAGATCGAATAAATAAGGATGGTTACAAGGGGCAAATACACCTGCACCCAGTCACTCCCAATCTCTAATCCTTGTCATTCCGTGGAGGACTAAAGCAGTTGTTCAGAATGATAATCTTTGCGCGACAAGTCGCTGAGTAACCTGATGATTAACAATTTTATGTTTGAAACGACAGATAGTAGCTACTAGTTTCTGTATGAATTCTTTAATGACTAGGATGCAAATGCAAACGGATGATGTATCACAGGCAGGGCGAAACATTCGTTCTGGATCCCATTGCTAGTTACAAAAACGTGCTGCCTCATTTGCTTCGAAGACACCTTTCAGTGCTCAAAATAAAAATTCACAACCTACAAACTGGTTAGCAATTTACAATCTACACAGTTCGAGTGGTGAGATTTCATCGTAGTTTCCTTTGGAAATCAAATCGAGGTCATCTAAACACACGGGACAGCCGTTTTGCTCGTTTGGGGCCAAGATCGTAAGTGGTGTACGCAGTGTGAGTGAAGACACGTAAACAAAATCAACAAAACAAAGTAGTACTGAGATGAACTACAACTTACCAGGAATTGTTGTGTAGAACCATTCCCTGTTACACTTGTCTCATTCTCACCTTCACCTGTACTCTGAACACTTGCTGAAGAGTCTCTTTGCTTCATCATATCTGTGTCAAGTGAACCAGATAAACGCTGGTCAATATCACCATCTGCAACTCCCAGTACCACATAGGCATCATTATCCGATTGTGTACTTTGCAAGTCATCTGGATTACTCCCTGCTCCTGTATGATCTACAGACTTTTGAAGAACCGGAACACCATTAGCTATTGGGATAGCAAATGTTTTCTCATAGTTTTCACTAGTTTTATAAAATATTAAACCGAATGGTGTATTATATACATCAATTGGTGATCTAGATGAGACATCGAATAATCTTTGTAACAGTGTTCGATTACGTATATTATCAAAGTCTAAGAAATTAGCGATTACTTCTTGAGGATTAATAATATTTAAATGAGTACAGACTATTTTGAGAAAGAGTTTAAATGTTCTATCAGATGTCATTTGTCATCAGTAAAAATATCCTGATTTGTTTGTTGTTGAGCTTACTGCAAGTTAATGCTGAGGAATAATAATAATAAACAACGCAGTTGTGAGATTACTAATTCTATAAGCATAGAAATAAGGAGTGTGAAGTATATTCTATTGATTTGTAATCATTCAATCGCTTATACAAATCGATAGGTTTAATATATATATATTGTCGCGTAAAACTCCAGGAAACATGTGGAAGCTTATTAGAGAAATTAAAGGCTGTGGTAAGCATAGTATTTGTGCCCCTTCTATTGATGTAAATACTCTTAATAGATCTTTTATCCGCCCTCCTAATGTTCCTTTTAGCTTCAATGTTACAAATAACATGACCAGTGACTTTCATAGTTTTAAAACTTCTGATGTTCTTAAATGTTTAAAATCTCTTAAACCTTTCCAGAGTCTAGGCCCTGATGGTATACCTGCCATTGTCCTAAGGAAATGTGCTGATATTTTAAGTAACCCACTTACAAATATTTTCAACACTTCTTTTTCTAATAATATTGTACCTTCTTTGTGGAAAGATATTAAAATCATCCCTGTACCCAAATCAGGTTCTGGAGATAGTGTTAAGTTTAGACCTATCGCTATTACCTCTCCTTTTTTGAAACTAATGGAGAAATTATTGTTACTAAAACTTGTCCCTCCCTAAGTTTCTCAAACGATTCAAAGCAGTTTGCTTACAAACAGGGTAGAAGTACTTTAGACGCTGCTGCTATGTTTCATTACAATATTGTATCCTCCTCAGACAAAGGGGCCAAGTATGTCCGTTGTACGTTTCTCGATTATACATCTCCTTTCGACTCTGTACCTAGAGGCCTATTGTTAAACAAGCTTAGCCTTACACAAACTGAACCCTGGGCTATCAACTGGCTACACTCTTACTTCTCTAATAGGATGCAGTACACGGTATATAATGGTTTATCTTCCTCTCCATTGCTTACTGAAGCTGGAGTTCCTCAGGATGCTGTTCTCTCTCCGTTTCTCTTTTCTTTCTTCTCACATGACTTACCGCTATCAGACGAAATCAGCTTCGTCAAATATGCAGATGACCTGACTGTTTCGCTTCCCATTAAGTCTCAGTCAGACTGTTTCAAATTAAATAGCTTCCTATCGGATATCAGTGAGTGGTCCAAACTAAATGGCCTCATGCTGAATACCTCAAAATGCCAGACTATTGAGTTCTCCTTTAGGCATAAACGAGATCTACAAACACTAGTGAGTACTCATAAAGTCTGTACCATTGAGGGGACTAAAATCGAAACTAAGTCTGATGCAAAATACCTCGGTCTAGCTCTATCTTCTGACCTTACTTGGTCATCTCATATCCGAACGATTTCTAAGAAAGTGTTCTGTCTAACCTACTACATCAAGAAACTTAGACAATCTGGAATCACCCAACCTCTACTTTCACAATTTGTCAACTCTTGTTTCCTACCTATTCTACTTTACTGCTCCCCGTCAGTCTTTCCTGGGATACTGAAAAAGGACTGTACCATCATGAGAAGGATGTTGAAGGTAGTTAGTAGGACTAGTGGTGTAAAACTCAGTCAGCTCGTCACTACGTTAGTAGAAAGGTATCTGAATACATGCGAAAAATGGTCAAAAACCATACTCTCCGACCCCCAACACCCCCTCTATTCCCAACTCTCGCCTTGTATCTCATCAAGTAGAACCAGAAATCAGCATAGAATAATCTATGCTCATACAACCAAGTACAGGAACTCAACAATACCATACTTGGCCCGTGTTCTAAGTGACAGAGACAATGTTAAGCGCGAAACCTATGACTTGCTTTGTTGTTAATAACATAATTTTGGCTCTTTTATTTCTCTCTTATTTTGTATTCTATAGTGAACTCCTTCTCAAACATAGTTAGCTACCTAAATTATTAACATTGGCTTCCTTTTTGTACCTTACTGTATTCCTTCTTTTGTGCATCTACTGGTTCCGACTACATTAGCACTATGAGTATTGCAAAATTGTTCTGTCATTAACCATCATGTAATTATTAGTTTTGCGGTTGTTTTTTCTTATTTTATATATTTTTTCGGCAATATTAACTGACAATCATTGGTTGTGAACGCCATTGTCACCACCTTAAAAATTTTGTATTATGCAGGATTACCCACACTACCACTACAAACACTGCATTAGACCTACCAATAAAAAACAAAACAACAACCCTGAAGTGTTATTTTATGATTGTTTAGAGTTGTTTCAACCAAATTAACTGATCATCTTGGCGATAAACATTCTTAAATATCATTTCATTACTTCTTTTATAACTACAGCTTCACTGTCACCATGCATGCATAATCATATCATAGCTTCCACTACCCAATACTGAGATATTATTTATTATGTTTATTTTCCTTTCTTCTTCTTGGTATTTTTTTCGCATTTGTTTATTATTTTTGTGTTTTTGTTGTTGTTGTTTTTATATTTATTTTTTTGAAATACTCCTCCTTTTAAATGTTTGATAAAATTAGATGCAGATATTGTAGATATGTGCTGAAAATTCCACACTGTACCAGTAGTACTGTTTCTGGAATAAAGCAAAATTATATATATTTATATATATATATATATATATATCATTGCATGGTATTTGAACTTATTAATATTGCCTTATTGTCCATGGATTATTGAAGTGGGTTGATTCACCTCTGTCAACTTAATAATTTTAGAAGCATCAGCATTTCTAGTACAAGTAGACTGAGGTTTAATAACACGAAAAAGGTGGGCCTGAATACAACCTACCTTGATTGACTTTGAACGATATGTTACTAAGTTATTCAAAAGACATAGAATTATAAAGGAACTAGTATTTTGGAGAGATTATATTGACACATCCCTTTTTTAAAGTGCTGACAATCTTTATCTAGTGAGTGTCAGAACGCTTCAACATACAGGACAAAGTATTTGATAATTACAGGCAATCGGCAGGAAGCCTTGGACCTAGGTTTCGTGCTAGTTGGCACTCATCAGCAAGGCGTATCTAAAAATACCTGACTGATAGAATTCAGTCTGCACCAAAGAAAGGACTAGACACGTCACACTAGTTACTAGTGTTCAATCAAAATACTAACTACAGTCCTACAGGAGGTCAATCGCGAGCCCGAATAGCTCAGTGGTAACATCTCTGACTGCAGCACGCACTCGGTGATGCCTGTTCGAATCTCAGAAGGGACATGAGTTCCTTCAAGGTTGCGGATACGCCTTGCTGATGAGTGCCAACTAGCTCGAAACCTAGGTCCAAGGCTTTCTGTGGCCGATTGCCTCCAACTATCAAATATCATCAAATCAATGTGCACCGTGATGGCGAGCTACCTAGAATGGTGGCCACATTGCAAATACCTGACTGACAGAATTCAGTCTACACCAAAGAAAGGACTAGACACGTTGCACTAGTTACTAGTGTTCAATCAAAGGACAAAATATATCAGCATGATTTCATCAAAATTCAACAATATACGTTTAACTTCTGAACTTAATGTCTTTCGTAATCTATTACGCTGAACAGATAATTTGATTGGGTACTGGTTAATAACTAGTCTAGTCCTTTATTTCGTGCAGAATGAATTCTACCAAGTACGTTTTGCAATATGGCCACCATTCTAGGTGGCAAGCCACCACAGTGCAACTTTGAATTGTTGATATTAGATGATTGGAGGTAATCGGCTAATTGAAGCATCGTAGTTCATTGCTATGGTGATTTAATGACAAGTTATATTTTCGGTATGCTTCTTACATAATAAACATTTACACCATAAATGTTTTTCCTGGGGTACATACTGTCAGTGGAATTAGATATTCTTGAACTCCGTTTCATTTACCGCAGTTTCATCAGAAAATGTCTCTTGATACTGATACCTGCTCAGTTTGTTGGATTAAAGGGTGCAGTAGGTTGAAAATGTCTAAACTTATATTATTGAATTTTGATGCAATCATGCTGGTATATTTTGGACTGTTTGCTGAAACGCCCTAATACCCACCGGGTAAGCAGGTGGTGCCAATTCAAAAAAGTCGTCAAAAAAATCATTTCTGCTATCCATTTTTCATGAATGTAGAAGACGACAGAATTGACTACGTAAAAAACAGAGTAGTCATCTGACCGAATACGTTCTTTAAACAAAGTTGTATACAGTAAGGTGAACGTAGTCATTATTGCTCGTATAAACAAAATACTTGATTCTCTATCGGTATGGCAAAGCATTTATGTAGATGACTCAAGTACCCCTTGTTATCACACCACGATGTCCTATGTTGAATATAAGTTTAATAGATTATACATATAGACTTAGGAGAACTAGATAGAAGATTATGACCAATGGCATTTTGTCTACAAGATACTCAGAGAAAGAGGCCATCACATTAGACACAATATTCCCTCTACTCATCTTTGCGTACGCGTAACAAATGTATTATCTATGACACTTATGACACAAAATAAATTCGTGATAAAATTCGATAATGACTACTTCCTGGCAAAGTTAAAAAAGACGACTGATGAGGAGGGAACACACCAGAAAACTTCAAATGATCAAATGCATTAAATCGACAAATTTCGGCGAACAGAAACGGACTAAAGCATTCATGAAAAAATGAAGGAGAAGTATACAGCAGGGTGTCCTATCTACCATTCTTCCTCTGTTCTCAATGTCCCTTTACAAATATGGTGCTTTCCACTCGATATGATTACTTCGATAGGATTGTGTGTTTAAATTTAACTGATGTGCTCGTTCTCTTCGACTGTTATCCTCTAAATTTGCATGTCTCTTTTCAAATGACTGTAACCTGACCAGAATAAACATTTCTAAAAAAATATTTCGTCTGACTTTTTACATTAAGAAGTTAAGGCACTCAGGCATAACTCAACCAACCCCTCCTCCTCTTACAGTTTGTCAACTCATGTATCTTACCTATCCTTCTTAACTGCTCACTCTTGCTTATTCTTTACTGGATTACTTGAAAAAGACCATGTCATACTTCGTAGAACTCTGAAGACTGTCAGTAGGGCGAGTGGTATCCCATTGGGCCATATCGTTGACATTGTTATTGATAGGTGCTTGATGTGATGCAACAAATTTGCTAAAGGAATTTTGTCAGACTGTGAGCACCCACCATACCCGCAGCTCCAACCTTGTGTCTCCTCAGCTAAAACAAGAAATCTTTTCAGAAGACTTTATGCACATACATCTAAGTATAAAAATTTCACTATACCATATTTGGCCTTTTAGGCATGAACTAACTAACCTTCTTTGCACTATTAAATAAACCATTTCCTCCACCCTTACAACATCAACCTTTATTGTTATTGTACGTTATATATTCATAGTCCTCTCAATTTCTTTTTGTTTTTATTTGTTGATTTTTTTCATAAGTGTGAACATCATTTAAGATGTGTTATAACTGTTAATTTTGTATTACTCCTCATTATACTATATCAACAGAACATTAGATCCAATAATCTATAACATGCTAAAGTTTCCAAACTGAATCGACAATACTGTTTGAAACAAACTCACTGTTATTATTATTATTATGTTTAATATTCTCAATTCGTCCTTCGAATATTTTTGACTTTATATCGTAAACGTGGACAAATTCCTCTGGTTAGTTTTGTTTTAATTTTAAATTTTATTTATATTTTAAGGAAATCAGATGCAAGATATTGTGACAAATGCTGAGAATACCATTCTGCATATCATGAGTACTGTTTTTCGAATAAAGTAGGTTATTATTATCATTACTATTATTATTATTATCATTTCAACCTTCAGACACCGAATATACAGGTGAACAAAATCCTCCATCCATCCTGACGTTAGCAAACTGAAATCCAACTAAAGAGAGAGGATAGAAAACACTTACCGAATGACTTCAAATCCCCATAGTGCACAGTCATGAAGACAGATAACACAAACTACTTCTAATAGTACTTTTGTCATGAGAATCATTTTATAATAGCTCTTTCTTTCGAGTTCTTGACTAACAGATGTAGTCTCTGTCATCTCAAGCTTAGAAATCACTGAAAATAACAGTGACAATGACAATGATTTCATCTCGTCAATACCTTGTTCAGAGCTTACAATCTAAATAATTGACAACTGTATACTCCTTCTCATTCGTTAGGCAGTGAGTTCTAAGCTTCACAGAATTTCTCCACTTCATGAACTTGAATGAAGCAAGAAATAACAAATTAATCAAGATAATAAAGTATCATTTTCAAAGAAGTTATTGGAAACACCTACTCATGTCGTTCATATTTACACTGAAAATGTACAACTCTCAGATGGTGGACAGTGATCACGATGGAAAATGTCAACTGACTAACTTCAAAAAGGATTCTGAAAATAAATCCTAATAAGGGATTGATTAGACATGAAAATCGATTCTAACAACTCCTATGAGTATCTCACTAGTGAATGAATGTATGCTTTCCAATCTGAATATGAGAAGTTGAGAGAGAGAGAGAGAGAGAGCAATAACAATGATTCGAACATTGTCAAAAATATCCATCCATTATTCCATCAGCACCACGGTGAACTTCCTATAAATCAAACAACTGAAATGCATTATGCATTGTATGATGGAAAGTTTTGAGAGGTGAGAGGAGAGTTTAAAAAGAAAGAGATACAGCAGATTAATAATAACAACTAAAAACGAAGCCTAATAATGACTTCATCTCAGTGAGTGAAGATCAAAATAATGCTAACGATCTTGAAGCAACAAAAGCAGATCTCGTTACCTGTGAAGGGAGAGGTTAACCACACACTTCTCTGTACCAAGAGGTTAAATTTGAATCGTTTGATAGCTCTGAACAACTTTCAAGGGGTTGTAAATCATAAGCTTAAGAATTCGACATATCGGCAACAGACTGCTTGTTTGAGATCCTTCTCAACCTACTCAAAATTAGTCAACTGAGTCGTATCATATGCCTTCACACACAATAATTGTGTGATTCACAGTCTGATTCATGAAAAATCTCTTCTGGATAACTCACGAGATTTTTACTATATTATTCGGTGGTAATAAAACAAGTGGTGTCAATTTATAAGTTGGCGTTTCAAATTTCTCCTAATGTCGATATGTGAACATGGCGCCCACTTCACTAAATAGTTTCATGCTTCATGCACTGACTCACACAGAATGAGCCATTTCATTCAGCAACTAGTGTGTCTAATGTGTTTGCCTATTGGACTTATTCTTGTCGAATTGAGATCGGCTTTGTAGCCATAGCCCAGTCAATTTTCTGACATTATTCGGCCTCAGTGAAGTGAACACAACGTTATGTTTGCCTAGTCTAAATGTCTCATTGTATCCAATGTTATTAGTATCTCAGTCATTCATATCTAGCTTCTCAATGGCAGTAATCAAGGTCTATCTAAGTGACTATTTAGCATAGATGTTTCTTCTGTCACTGTACTACTAATTTTTTTTTGTTTTGATTATAGCTTGATCCCAGACCGTATTTTTGGTACAAGTATGGGATTTTCAGCATGTGATATCGGGAGCCCAAATTTTACAGGCTGACCGTTGATATCGGGTGTGCGCCGGCAGGTGATCGAACCCCGGACCATGTGCATGGTCGGCGAGAGTCCTAACCGCTGTGCCACCGACGCACATTAGTACATCCTAACACCCCTGGATGTGGGAAAGTCTGATTGTATTCGCCCTTACTAAAAGGCAGATCACTGATTATTCACCCCCAAAATCATCTGATTCACCCTAAGATCAATAAAATGAAAGTCACCATTCAATTAGTCTGTTGTGATTGGCGCTTGCAGTAGACTATCAGCTTCAAGGTTACCCATCTGTAGACCACCTACTCACTTTCTCATTGGTCCGATTCGGCTTGTTGTCATCAGACCAATCAGAGAATGACTTTATGCAACCAGTTATTTTTTATTCTATTTCTGTCCTAATTTTTGGACAAGTCGAATAGTAATTTAATTTGCAAAGATCAGACTGGACGACATGGTGAGTTTCCGTGATTAGAATGTAGTAGGTAATGGTAATCTTTTTTGAATTTTATTATTGTCATTTGACATTCATACTTGATGACATATTTCCATGTTAATCATCAAGCAGTTGGATTGGCATACAGTTGGGAATAAATCATACCTCTTGTGTTTGTGAGTGGATGATACTACGTTGACTGGTGAAACATCGATGGATGGATGGTGTTTATCACCTGAATATGAGGTATCTGAAAGTCAAGATCCTAATCAATATATATTCTGTTCAACTTGAAGTCATTAGAAATGATACAATCGGCATCAGAATTATCACTTAACTAGTTTGTATTAACCAGGGTAGTGTCTTTACATCACAATATTGTTATAATGTAATAAAACACTTCGGTGGTATGGAGTGAACACCGGTGACACTGTGAACTATTTCATCTACTGATTAGCATTTCTCCTTAGATTATTGATGATGATGAAGGACTCCATAGACTGGTAACATTCGTAATTTAATGAACTGTGGCTTTAAATGGACTTGTAACTTTTGCCTAAACTATGGGAAAAGTCACGTTTCTATTTGATATATTATTATTAATATTTTTCTGAAGCGATTTACTTTCCTATGTCCAACTTCCACTTTGCCCTTCGTTTTCTCCAGGCATCTAACACAAACACAACGAAAAATGAGGAAGGCAGAAGTGAAAACACTCAGTTATCAAATACTCAACAACCGTCAAGTCCGAAAGCAGAATGCATATCTCCACTTACAGTTGCTGCAGCTTTAGCCGCAGCTTCTGATATTGCTGCGGGGGGGTCGGGTCTATTGGAGTCAACGGGGAGTGAAAATGGTATGAAATCGGAGGAAGATGTTGTCCCAGAATCGTACAACATGACGGAATCAATTTCGTCAAGTTGTGGTTATTTAACATCTGAGATTGAAAGTGGAAGTACAGCAGGCACTTATGATTTAGAGAATCTATCAAAATGGGTTCCAGATAACCACTACAGTCGATTGATGGAAATGAATGATATTCCACGCGATCCTATCGACTGGAATTCCACCCAGGTAGGTGCATTCTTCATGTCATTTCGCCCTGAGTTCTCGCATTCTGTGGTTAGTTGAACGATTTGAGAATGTATGTTTTACATTGATGTGATTAGAAAGTTCCATAAAATGCTAGTGTTTTGTGTTTGACAGGATAGAGTGTGGCTTGAATAGTTTGTCACTGTATCTGAAGAATAAATGAGTCGCATCATCGAGTTTATTTGAACATAAGTGTGAATAAACGTTGACAGAAATGAACAGACTTTAGCATGTTAGCAAAGTTGACAAGAGCTCCTTGTTGGTGGTATAAATTGGGTTAAAGGCATCGAGTGGATACAAGATTTACTGACTGAGGATGTAAGACAGGTCGGTGTGACATTAAGATGCATTGCAATAGTTGTGTCTTAATTCTAGTTGACTCATCGTTGCATGTCACTTGAATGCTTCATCCTGTCATGTGATTTAATTTGTCTACAGATAGGTGTGTTTATCCTCCTCACAAGTGGCACTGACATCACACACACACATGAGTGTGAGTGATTATGAGTGAAGTATTATTTGGACAGATATAATCCTAGTGTTTTTGAATAGCCCAGCAACATGTGTTACACTGTCTACCGTTTTAAAACTCGGTCTGTTTGTAAGGTGTGAGCTAAAGGTAATGTCAAAAATGTTTGATGAGTCATTTATACATTTACATTTGGGAGCAAATAAATATTGAATACAGTAAGCTGCTAGTGGTGCGTGTCCACGTAAAAATGAATATCATATGGCAGTTGTAGTTGGCAGGACCGATATGATTTTGGGCAATTGTCATGCTAGTTGCCTGCTGGTATGCCCACCCCTGTTTGCTGCATATTTTGAAGGAGTTGAAAATGTCTGCATGATGGTGTGTATGTATATGTCAAGATGATCTTAGTTAATTAGATATCCGTGTTTCTATGCATACCTCCAATTTCTGTGTTAAACTGGTCGTTGAGACAGTTGATTATGTGATAAGTTTGAAATTTGTGGTGTTCGGAAGAACGGTGTACGCATAGGTTTCTGAATGTGAGAAGTGATCATATGCTGTTTATTGATGCACTTGTGTTTTGTATTTTTCAAATCCACTAAGTGTTGACTTTTTATCTTCAAAGACTCGTGTCGGTCGTAGATGTTATGCTGAGGGAAGTTGTCATGTTTTATAGCTAACCCTCTTGAGGCTTGTGCTTGTGTCGCTTCATTTGTAGCGAACGGTTAAAATTGAATCAATCCTAATGCCCACTTGCCTGCATGGAACTGTGAAGGAGATTTTGGTGCCAGTATTGGAACTGTGAACGGTGTGGTATTATTAAGCAGTGGTTGTCAGTGTGACTTCATCATGTCATTTTTGTTTATTTACATTTCAGGTTATCATTTGGATAAATTGGGCGTGTAAGCAATTTCGAATTGAAGGTGTGAAGAGTCAACGGTTGTTCAACATGCCAGGTTCTAGGATGTTTGCTTTAACAGCAGATGATTGGCGACGTCTGGTCCCCAATGCTAATGTGAATTTTCTAACCCACTTGGAATTACTGAAACGATGTCGAAATGTTTGTAAGTGTAGTTTATTAGTCCCTTCTGTTCTATTATATATTCGATGATTTTGTGTATGAAATGTTTGTGTGAGAATATACTAACTAGACTAGGGTTAGGTCGTTTAGCTTGTAGACTACAAATCAGATCGATAAATAATGGGTGTTTCTACGCAATTTCATTTTCCCATGTTAATTACCTTAGAAATATGGCATGGATTATGCTATTGGGATAATGCATTATCTACAACACGTGAATTTCACTCCACATCGTTGGATGTTTGAAGTTTGAATCTGTTGGGGACACATGGTTAGAGATCGTTCCCAGTGATGGAGATACATTCAGTCTTTACGAACTCACAGATCCGTTAAATTCTCACTATTCTCAATGTGATTGGTTACTGTTTATCCCCTTCACACTTCCGTCACTTACGGTTTCTTTGCAATTCTGTTTTCTCCTCCGACCATTGTGTGTGCTGCATGAAGTGTGTCCAATTGAAGTAATGTTGCACTTTTTTGTTCAATGTTTAACGTTTAAATATCCAGTTGAGGTGTTGTGTTTGAAGAAGTTTCGCTGCTTTAAAGTTTCAGAGTTAAGTGTTGTCAGATGTTTAATTTTGTGGAAAATTATAAATTAAGAATGAAAGTTTGTGTATAATTGGTAATAATTTACTAGTGTGATATGTTATGTGATGAATATTTGAAGAAGAGATCGAGTTGTTCTAAGCTAGGTATTTGTTTATGTTGACTTTGTTGAGTAGTGCATATTGTGCGTTCCAGTTGATATATTAGTTAATCACAAGCCATCCACTTTTTTTACTTCAGGTGTTCCTTATAATCCACAACCGCCACAACAAACCACAAACCAGTCACAAAAGCTGCATAGACAGTTGTCAGAGCCTGACGTACTCAGCTCAAGAAACTTAACTGAATCCAATCAGAGTAAGAATTTCAATGAAAGTAAGTGATTAAATTTGTAGATTTTTTGTTTTTCTATCTGTTGTACAAGTCAACTGATGACATTATAAGTTGTTGAAGTAGAATTTATGGACATTTAATCTAATACGTTGTTATAGAGTAGCGGCATGCCTTACACGGTCAACCTACAAGTTATCCATCATTCATGTTTTATAGTCCGGTTGAATTCCTTATTTGGAATTTAGGATAGGTTATACCAATGGAAGTAATGAATATTAGATGGTTGGAGACAATTGGCGGGAAATCCTACTTGAGCTAGATTTCGTGCTAGTTGGCACTCACCAGTGCACAAGGCACATCTATCCCTTGTGAGATTCGAACCCGCGTCACCCAGTGCGTGCTGCAGTCAGAGACGTTGCCACAGAGCCCCTAGCTATTCGGTTTCGTGATTTTCCTCTTGTAGGACTGTATTGGATATTTTTGATTTTACACTGGTCAGTAACTAGTGTAATGTGTCTAGTCCTTTGTTTGGTGCAGACCGAATTCTAAAAGTCAAATTTTGGTGAATCGTATTCGTGTAGATTTTCATATGATTTCATCCGTCTACTTATGTTGTTGTAGATGCTGTTTTTGATGTGATATTTCAAGTAGTGGTTGTGTGACGTTTTGTTTGTTGGCTGAGGAGGTTAACTTATTACCTTGTTCAAGTATTGATTTGTGGGGATTTGACTGATTGGTTGCAAGATTTCATCATGAGCTGACATTGGTTAGAGAACCATTGGAAAACCTGAGGTACTGGACAGCCGATTCGTCCTAGTTTGGGACTCTGCAGCAGTACGCACCCACCGGGGTTCGAAACAGGACCTTCTGGTTACAAGGCTAGCGAGCTCGTAGACCATTAAGCCACTGGGACCCGATCCAATGGCCAGTGCATGAATTCTACCTTCTCCCAATTCACGAAATAGCACGACCGCTAGCCAATGTCTTGGAGAGTATTTGTCCTCACACCCCACCTGCTGCACCCTACTGGTCACGACTTCCCACTGGAACCACATGTAGCTACCTACCTGAATAGGACCAGTCGCCAGTGAGCATCTCATCGATATTCAAGTTTTGGTGAATTGATGTACGTTGTTAGCCATTTGAATGGATTTAAGCGAATGCACGTGAAGTCACCTGACTGGTAGTTTATGTTGACGAATACACCGTGTTGCTGGTGAGAGACATTGAAACCAACGAGCTGAAGGGAGACGAAACAACCTAGATTACTCAGGGATATTAGATAAATAGACGAAATAAAAGAAATTACAGAAAGAAAGAAATTGAACAGGCAGAAAAGAGACCGAATCAGTTTTACAGCAAGCAGTTTTTATTATGGCAGGCAGATTCAGCGTAGACACGAAGATTTAGCCTGAGGATGCTAGTCACATAGATTTGTGTGAATGCAGGCTGAACATTACTCCGTTGTCTAGAGATGATTGTGTGTAGTGTGAGTGTAATTACTAACCTGCTCCACTTTTCATGTCTGTGTAACATTCCTCCTGTGACTGTTATGCTGAAGTATGCTTTTCTCCATTTCATGGAGTCGGAAAGCAGGGCTGCAAGACACCTGGTGTGACTGATTGTCTGCTACGTGAAAGATTGTGTATGGCCTGGTGGTCTAGTATGTGGAGAGAAGCTTGTAATTGGTTTGCTTGTACATTGTCATCTGATTCTTAAGTGAATGTTATGTAGCAATATTAGATGTTCCATTGGTTTTTGTGCTCACTTTAGCAGGCACTGCCTTTTCACCATCATATTCTGGCGCCTTAACTGCTTACGATACAGATAATACCAATTTACTCATGGTTAGTTCGAAACCATACTTTCCATCGTATAATGATTCAAATATGAGTGTGTCGACAACTGCGCCTGGAAGAAGAACAGTGACGTTACGATCATTTCTGAGTAGTGAAAATTGTATGAGCCAAAATCCAGCCAATTATGAGACAATGAATAATGGTTTGTATGAAATACGTTCATCATCGAATGGTGTTAGTAGTGTCGGTGCTGGTGGAAGTCAGTTGATGCGCGTAAGAAGTTGTTTTCTTGAATTGTATTTGTTTGTTTTGAGTACTGAATTGTTTTATTTGGAAAGCTTTCATGCATTTCATTTTGGATAATTGTAGGGAGAGGAATGGTGATGTTATTCTTTCCTGGTTAACTCCTGCTTCATGTGAATATTTTCACAGGATTGATTACCACACAAACTTTATCCTTCGTACAAGTGAACTGTTTGTGAATAGCTTTATTGATCCCCTATAGGCTGAGTTTACGAAAACGTCAGTTTAGGTCTTTAAATGATAACATTACTGTGGATTTTGAACGTCGACTGCTTGGTATTATGGACACACAGAATTGTCACTCAGGGATTTCAGAGATTACCTCAACGTCCCTGAACCTGTCTTGATAGAGACGATTAAGTTTATGTGGCGAGTTTATGCATCGTTTTCCACTAGTCAACAGATTTTCATCAGATTTATTATAGACGGCCGATAGGATGGGTTTCCAATTGAGCTGTTGTTTGAATTTCTCAGATATTCGTTTATGTGGAAATAATAAGAAGGCTGTGTCTGTTGAAGGGGATTTTGTTTAGAATAAACCTAAGTCAATCAGACTGGGAGCTGAGCGTTATAAACTTAGTAATCTTATTTAAGTATCTTTTGTTCACACAGATTATAACTTGGTGCAAGTTAAAGGAGTTTATGTGAAACAGTTCAGTCGATCAGTTAAATCTCGCATATGTGATGAAATGGTTCTTCACTAGGTGGGTTGACTGCTTCAATTGTCTTTCGAAGATTCATCTTACTTCAGGTGATGATAAGCCCCTGACTTCAAAGTGCAAACCACCTTAATTGTGGATGAGAGATAATAATTTTCAAGTGTTGGTTTGTAGGGATTTGATTGATTACGGCATTTTCATCATGAGCTGACATTAGTTAGAGAACCATTGGAAAACCTTCAGGGAGTACTGGACAGGTATTTCGTCCTAGTTTGGGACTCTGCAGCTGTGCACACCCACCGGGATTCGAACCCAGGACCTTCTGGTTACAAGGCTAGCGAGCTCGTATACCATTAAGCCACTGGGACCCGATAATTATTTATTTGTGTGAAATATAATTTTGGTAGAGTATATGTGTAGGTATAATGCAATCTGCGGCATAAATAATGAATGTTATACTGTGACTGAATGTGAGTGGGAAAATCAGGAGAAGGCAGGGGAGGGAGGGAATTCGAATAGTTTTGAGTGTAGAGAGAGAGAAAGACAGACAGGGAGATCGAATCAACCTCGACAAGTATTATGTTTCTACTGAGAGAAGGCTGTGGTGTGATGACTGTGTCTGATAACGTCTCAAGTTAGTGAATATGGTTATATAGTTGAAACGTGACAAAGATTTTAGGGTTGCGAGAGACCAGTGAAGACTACTGAAGCCTGCATGCACAGCGCGCTTTCGAGCTTTTGACGTGTTAGTGGCTAACTTTACGAGTTATGTTGTCTGCTAAGGCAAACTGTGAGATACATCAGCCTAAATGATCAGAGGATCTGTTTTGTATTAATTTGATCCAATCTGAATAAATAATGCAAAAACGGGGTAGTAAGTTACTATGACTTCATGTTGAAGGTTTTGTTTTGTAGTAGCAAATGATAGATATTCTACTCAACTGTAGTAAGTTGAATTAGTGAGTGAGTGAGTGATTGAGTGAGTGGGTGACTGAGTGAGTGAGTGAGCGCAGTACCTAATGCTCACTTATCTGTTGGCAATTGAAAGTTGATAGATTTTCACTTCTTCGTTATTTTTTATCAATGAATTTATTTATGCTTTTTCATAGGGTCCATTTATATTAACTCAAAATAACGGTGGTAATTCTATCTCACAAGGAATTCTAAATTACCAATCGTTTTCTGAATTCGACGACAGCATTGCAGGACAGGTTGAACTGTGGCAATTCTTGCTAGAACTACTTACAGACTGGAGATATCGTGAAGTTATTCACTGGATCAGTAATAATGGTGAATTCAAAATAAGCTTTCCAGATGAAGTAGCTGCTCTGTGGGGTCATCGAAAGAACAAGCCTACTATGAGGCCTAGGGAATTTCTTATAGCATTATCTTATTATGATGATGTGATTTCAAAGGTATCTGATTTTCATAGATTTGCTTTCACTTACTATGCCGTGTATCTTGATCAGGGATTTTTTGTTTATATGGTACATTTGTTTTGTAATCTATGGTATTGTTATTGAGATTCGTATTTCTGAATGAAGGGAGTGAGTGAGTGAGCAAAAAGGACTTCTGCTACTGAATATCGTTTGAGTTAGACATGTGATTATGCAGTATCATATACATACACAAATAACATAGTTACCATGTCTTACATGTCTTCCACTCTCAATTACCATATCTCACTCACAGCCGTTAAGGAGGACGGAGCGAACTGCTGAGCAATACACCCGCCCTTTATTCGGCAGCCAGCTGGATATCCCGTCTACACCAGAGACGACGTGAACTGGCGTATGCGAAACTAGCCGTCTGTATCCGTGCTGAGATCTCAACAGCGATCGACCAGCTGGCACTGACTGATACAACTTCCCAATTAAGTGAAGTGGTCAACGTGCTCTACCACTTCACTCCTTGTTTCTAAACCTGGAGTCAGTGTAGTAGTGTTGTCCTGTAACATCATCTTACATTTGACAGGGGGAGCGAATCGCATACCAAACATTCGTAGATTGTTGCTCAGCTGAAGGTGTTCAGAAGACTGTGCATTTTGTCAGTGTCTTCACCAAGGAGGGAGGGCTATATCATCTGCATACTCTAAGTCAACGAGATTATTCAAACCCTGGTAACAAGTCAATCCGTGAGACTCTGAAGTGAGTTAGGGTTAAGTCCATTAGTATGGGATCTATGATGAAATTGAATAGAAATGGGGACAATGGGTATCCCTGACGGACACCATTAGTTGTCACCACTTCAGATGACAACTCGCCGTAGGCCCTCACCTGGCTAAATGCATGAGTTCGAGTAGAATGCCTTGACCAGTGCAATGTATTTTCTCGGCATTGCTTTTACAGCCAAGCATCGCCAGAGAAGCTCTCGTTCGACAGAATTAAATGACGCCGGTAAGTATGCCTATGTTTCGTTCCAGAGTCTGTCGAAGGGTGAAGATGTGATCAATACACCCTCTTCCTGGTCTAAAGTCTGTCTGGTTCTCTCATGTTTGTGCCTCCCAAGCACCACTCAGCCTACGCATTATTATTGAGCCTAGAACTTCAGATACCATATTGTAAGTCAAGCTAATCCGGCTGTGATTATCACAGGAAGACTTGTCTCTCTTCTTATATATGGGGATAATCAGTGACTTACACGAACCCGACGGGACTTCCTCTGATTCCTAGACGCTACCTAGTACCTCAGTTAACGCAGACAGTAAACTGTCTCAACCGTACTTAAATACCTCTGGAGTCATCCCATCAGGTCCTTCTGCTTTGCCTCGTTCCAGACTAGTGACAGCCTTAGTGACCTCAGTTAGGGACTAAGAAACCTGTGTCTATATGCCATTCAGAGAGGCGTTGGCTGTTCGCTAAGTTGGGTATGGCTGTAGGCCAATTAAACTGCTCCTCGTTGTGCTCTTTCCGGCGTTCCAGTCGTCTATCCTGGGAGCTAATTATGGTGCCATTTTTCTCCGAGATTGTTTCACTGATCGATAGCTTTTTACCACCTGTTTCCCTGAAAAGTCTAAGTAGTTGTCTGGTGTTACCAATCACAGATGCCTTTTCCATCTCTTTCACTTTCGTCGCCCGCCACCAGTGTTCACGGTCGTTACGAAGGCTTCTTGTTAATTTGCGTTTGAGTAGCTTTCCCTTCTCAACATAATCAGAGCTCGCCGGAATCAGCCTTCTTGCGTCAGTCAGTTCGAATAAAGTAGTAGAGATCCAATGGTTCTTATTAACGTTTGGTTTTAGCTTATTGACAGCTTTCACAGCTGTGTCTACAGCTAACTAACTGTATTTTGTGCCAAGCTACCTCAGGGGAAGTCCTGCTGTCGACCTCAGATACACGTTTCACTATTTCTTCCTTAAATAGGGAGAGACTCAGAGTCTCGATCTAGTTGTGGACGTCACTGTATCGCTGCCAGCAATTTCTCATGTCCATTTAGTCGTAATCATAAACGTGAGCGAACCAGAGCGTGATCGGAGTCTACGCACGTGTTCCCAAAGGACCAACAGTCTTCTACTGACCCTCGCCAACCATACCCTATCGCTATGTGGTCAATCTGAGCTGAGTCCAGCGTTGATCTGGTGATGGAAGTTGCCAGGTTACGCAGTGTCTGTCTTCATGCCTAAAGTTAGTGCTGACTAGGAACAGATGATTATCTGAGCAGAAGTGTAGAAGACGATCACCGTTGTCGGTTCTCCGGCACGGAACTCCATACGTACCACCTACATACTTCTCAATCTGGCCCAACTTCCTTACTTGGGCATTGAAGTCGCCTGCTAAAATAACTATATCTGAACGTTTTGGCTTTTGCAGCAAATTAGACAGTTTCAGGTAGAAATCATCCTTTAGTTCATCCGACCTGCAGTCTTTTGGGGCATAAGCGGAGACAGCGAAAAGACAACGACGGGTAACGCTGTCCTTCCTTCTTCTAACGGACCCATTCAGACGGGCCGCATACATACGGCTATCTAATGGTATCCAGTCAAGAAGTGATTTTTCCGCCCTAACACTCAATGTTATCTGTACCTACACCTGCGAGTCCTCGCGAACTAGCTGAGGGGTCTCCTGATCCTCTTAAGGTAAATTTAGCAGATTCACCGTGTTGGTCAGGTGACGTTAAGTGAATGACCACACTCAGGTCTTGTATGCGTTTCTCCGGAACACAACATGCATCCATGGCTGGAGATGCCAGAGTACTGGCTAGTGATGTGTGTTGTTCAATTTGGCAGTGGGTCTTGACGTTAAATGCTTCTGTTTGAAGTTGTCGACGTGTCTTTAAGAGGCTGTCGGGGATGTTTCTATGGCTCTGATCGTTGTTTGTGGTCACAGAGTGAAGTGAAGATGACTCACTAGCCTGAAGAAAAATACTAACTTTATTAGGGGAGTAAGATGATGAAGGTGATGTCGGTAAAGGAGAATGATGTTGATCGGGGAGGCTTCGTGTGTGTTTGGAAGTAAATGGGTGGTTGTTACTTCCCGGCTGGCCACACCGTGTAAATTGATTGATTTTTCGGGTACCTGGAACAGAGAGAGGATTAGTGTTGCGTGACTGCAGAGCCCAGGGGACAACTGCTTGATGCTGGCCGGTGACACACGGCGTGTATGAACTGGTTTCTTGGTTTGGTTGCGTATTAGTAAACTTACGGTGGTTACGGGACACCGAAGGTGGGGTAAGTCGTGATGTACAATTGTTGAGGTCGACCTTTTCTAACCCCCTCAGTCCAGCAGAGTGGACAGACAGCATAGGTGGCTGGCATGCTGGTCATTTGAGGGAAACACCTCACTTCTGTTACATCCCTGTTCCCCATTGGCAGTACGACTTCGCCTACAGACCCCCAGCACAGTGTAAAAAAGAAAAATTCCCACACTATGCCGGTAACTGTGTCTAGCCCAATCGCTATCCTAACAACCTTCCTGGGATGGTGTGACCTGCAGGAACAATATTTCCAGCCAATGTAGCTTGTCGGGTCATTGCGATGTTCTAGCCTGACCACCACATCAAGGTAGCAGCTATATCGGTCAGTAATGGAGAATGCGCAGACGGTGAGTGAGTGACTTTGTGAAACTGATGATTAACTTCAATCCATATGCATTAACACTTGACCTTACCGACTTGCGTTACAGTGAGTTGTTTGAATAATTTTTATTATATCCTTTTTTCTTCTTATTATAGATTCATGAGAAACGTCACCTTTACAAATTTAAGTGTGATTTGAAAGAACTTTTGGGTCTCTCATCTGGTGAGATATATATGTTGGTGAGGAATTGTGCAGAGAGGCACTTTCTTGTTTACAAGAAGCGGCGTTTGATTTCAGGAGGATTTGATTCGGGAATAAGTCATAACCGACTCTCCGTTTATCGTGGTGAAGATGAGAGTTTGCTGCCAGTACGCGTGGAACAGGGTCGTCATGTTAGCTTTTTAGATCCATCAATGCAGCACCAGAATTTGGATTTGCAATACTGGCCAGATGCAACATCTTCAGATCCCCTTTCTTACAGTGTCCCAACTTCACCTAATTATCGTATAAGACAGTCAAATAAGCCTGAAAACGAAAGGCATAATCGACCGTCAGAACCGACAATGTCCAATGATCCGTCAATTCGTGAAAGACGCAAACAACGAAAACGAAGTGCTGCGGATGTAGAGTTACAGGTGAATACTGCCACAGATGTTGACAACATTATCATCGATGAGGGTTGTATTTACCAAACTGCTTGTGATAATATGGAAGATTCGGAGAATGATGATCCGCGAGGTGGTAGGAGTGCTTGTCGTTTACGACGTCGTTGGTGGTCTCGTAATCCTTTGTCGGATATTTCACCATTTGTTTCTCCTCCTTATCCATCTCATCCAATCAACGAGCGTTTATCGTCAAGCATTATACAAGAACAGGATGAGAGTAGTGATCGGTTTAATGAATGTTTAGTGGATCAAAATACCCAGTTTAATCATTCTAATTTTCCAGTTGATGAGGATTGGATAACAGCTACCACTTTAGCAGAAGAGATGGCGAAGGGATCATCTGTTAACTCCGCCTCTGCTTTCTCCTCCTTCCATTCAACCATAAATCCACTGGATTGTACAACTTCGACTTGTGCCAGTGTCACTGTTTGTGATATTGATGAAGACGAAATAGCTTCAATGGCTGAATTTTTATTGAGGGAAATGGGTCGACGGGAAAGGGAGTCGACGCCCTTCTCCTCTTGACTGAGTCCCTAACATCATATTCACATGTAACACACACACCTGATAGACAGACACAGGATTCCTGTCCAGATACAAAATTCCCATCCCTGTGTGTGTTTGTGTGCTTATTTCTTTCACTCTGATGTATGTTCAGGGCCACGTGATCTGACCTCAAATGGCATTGTTTACACATCACGCACATTCCATTCATAGTAATTTTTCACAACAAGTGGATTGTGTTCAACGGATGTTTTAGCATTGTTGTGTGAACAAGAAAGGAGGAGGCTTGTAAATTCGTCTTATAATTGATATAAGTATAAAACTTGGGCACTGTGGTAGAGTATAACTCCATAATGGTTAAGATTTTATTTTGATAAATCACACAGTGTCTTATAATTCCTGAATCTCAAACTTCTTTTACATAAATCGGAATCTATTACTTAATTTATCAAAAGTATTAACAGTAATGATAAAAATTATGATTTAGTTGTTATTGTCCACTTTTCATAACATTTGCATTTCACACTTTTAATATAATTAAACTTTTGTATTATTTGTAAGAGTACAGCTGTTATGTAAGACACTAATTGTCGCCTACCGTGACCTTTCTTTCTATTCAATATGCTACTCACACACACACATACATAGAGAGACATGCACACTCTACTCTATCACAGACCTCGACTTGTATGAGTTAGCTGCCTGTTGTTACAACTGTAATCATAAAAATGATGAATTAACACCTTGAAGTTCTTTCGGGAAAACTATTTTGTACATTTTTTTTTTACCATTCTTCGTATTATTACTGTTATTGTTATTATTACAAAGATTCATTTCTTGTTTTGTTATTTATATATTTATATCAGCGTGCTTTATTTTGGCGTTAATCATTCATTGTTTAATTGACATTTCTCAAAATCCGTTTGTTTGTTTGTTGTTGTTGGTGGTGGTGGTTTTGTGCGTTTTTCGAGTGAGCGTACAAGGTTTGGGGTGGTGGATGTGAGCGAGTGAGTGGGTGGGTGACATGATTGATAACAGTATAGGATAGTGTAGAGTATGTGGTTGCACTTCGGTTTTTATTGTAGCCGGCCTTGACTTATTCGTAGTGTATCTTGATTTTGTGCATTTTGAGGAGTAAATGACTCGCGTAGATGTGATCTGAGAGCTTAAATTATTTACATGTTATCGAGTGTTTTAATTCAATGTATCATTCGTGTGTATTCACTTTGAGTTCCTCTACTCAGTAGTGTGTCTGATTGAACACTAGTAACCCAGATGAGCTATTTGAGTAGCCAGTATGTAGATAGGGAGTTGGATAGCTGTTTTCCAGTATTCTTCCCTGGGCTACTCAAGAAAGACCATATAATACTACGAAGAACATTGAAGGCTGTAAGTAGGGTCAGTGCTATCCCTTTGACTCAACTAACCGACACTGTTGTCAATAGGCACATGAATTCTTGTAAACACTTAGCTAAAGTTATTTTGTCTGATAGTGAACATCCTCTTTATTCACATTTGTTTCCTTGTATCTCTTCGGGTAAGACCAGAAGAAATTTCATAAACATTTATGCTCGTACTACAAAATATAAAAATTCGACCGTACCATATTTGGCACGAGTATTGTGTGAAGAGACGAATATCAGAAAAGAACTTTTACAACTTTTAAATCATTAACTAAACTATAAAATGCAATGATGCATATTATTGCATGCGTTATTTGTTATATTATTTATTTATTATTCACTATGACCTGGAAATGGTGTGATTTTGTTGGGTTTTTTTATTTTTTCCTATTAATTATCAATATTTTTAACATTTCATACATTTACATAATTATAAAAAGAGCTAAACCAATGCAATATGTAAAATGAAACGCTGAAAATTCCATGCTGTAAATTGTTATTGTTGTGGAATAAAGTGATTATTATTATTATTATAAGAGGATCTAGACAAACTGTCCTTTGTCAGTATATTTTACGTTGGTGAATGCGATTGGAAATGGAATAGATTTTCCCTGGTTAACCTTTTATGGAAATATGGCTCAATTAGTTGACTTAAGTACTTCAGCTAGATTGAATGGCTGTCACGCATCGATTCCCACACCACCTACTTTAAGTCTGGTCGACTGGGTGATATCACTAATCATGGATCCTGACAACTCAATGCATCACCGAGATTTCGTGGGCATTAAATAAATAGATGTTGAGGTGTTTCAAACCATATTAAGTTTTGTTAACCTGTGAGTCAGCATTTTGAATTGTTCATCATGTTAGTAGTTGGACAGGATAGTCTTTAGTTGACAGTTTCGTGTCTCATGTACTGACTGACTCAGGCAATAATAAGCGGTGGCATTTCAGCTGAAATCCAATGTTTAATGAGTGTATTAGACTTATTTTTGTCGGAAGGGGATTGTCTTTTTTATCCTTGGTCTAGTCGAACTTCTGTTATGCATTTTAGCCTACCTAATTGGTTGAAGTACAAGTTACTGAAATAAATAAGTCGTTATATGTGTATATATCCATTTTCAATGTGTCATTTCGTACAGTGTTATCGACTCTTGTGACTTTAGCCTGTCATAGCTTTGAGTACCAGTTGATTACTCGCAAAATCCACTCACGTATTCTGATGGTTAAAATTTTATTTCTAGTTTTGCAGTGAAAGTAATAAAGAGGTTTGATTGTGAGCGCACTATGTGGGGTGTGTGTGTTTGTGTCTATAACTCACCACTCATGCCGGTGGAATAGGTCATTCTATTCGCCAGTATAGCGACTTTCATCTTGTCTCGTAAATGTTGAGCTAGACTAGACGGTTACCGTTATTTGAAAAATGCATGAACGAAAAATGCATCAGGATAGCTTCATTTCATCTTTTCTTATTTCGAGGACTCTTCTCAACTGGCTGCAACCTGAACAATCTAAAAATACAAATTATTATTTTCAAAATTTGAGTATATTTTTTTGGCGATCCGTGGAGTTGGTCGGTAGGATCTAAGCGTAACATAAGTCTGGAATGATGTAAGTTGTTACTTAATCAGTAACTCTGAAACATAGTTTAACATGGGGGAGAGTATAACAATGTAGTGGGTGACATGACTACAGGAAATATGATTTTATAAAATGGCGAAAACGAAGTAGTGTGAGTGATGTCTAGATGAAAGAGAAAGATTTTGTAAATTTGAATGGGAAATGACGTAATGAAATTGCGTATTTTGTCATACTGAGGCAGTTCACGAATTACCACCGTCTTCCTGGGTATATAAATTTGGTTTTAATCGTTTGATAGCCATCTAGGTTTCGTTTGCTTGTTAATCATTTTCAATACCGTATATTAATATGCATAGAATAAACTGAAGAACGTGTTGAGTGTCAATATGCAAGTGGCAGTGAATAGAATACAGTGAGTAGTTTTGTGTGTGCGCGTGGAGATTTTATATTTATCAGTTGTGACTATCGTATGAAGTGGATATTTCCGTGCTAACCAGCAATCACTTGCATTCGTATTCAGTTTCCAATACGTCATACCTCCTGAGTCTATGGGTTACGTAACTATACTATCTGACCACCGAAACGTCGGTAGACGGGGCAGGTTTCCAACACTTAACCCTTATGGTTAATAGTCGAGTGCATAGGATCAGTGAGTTGGAGTTGCACAATGGTATGGGTTTTATGAGTATCGTATTACTCTTTGTCGCATTCAACTAGCACGTCTCCGTGCCTTGATATTTCGCGTCTGACTGGTCACTTTGTCGTCATTTGTCACAAATTCTGTTTGTATTTTCCGAAATATTGTCTTTCGACAAATGTTACCATTAGAAAAGCAGTCGGATATTTAAAAATTCCATTTGTTGAAGAAACGTTTGAGGAGCAAATGAGGGTGGGTAGTTAGGCATGACGTGTAATGACTACATGACAAATCAGTGTAGGACTTTGAGTAGAGTTGCATCTGTGCAAGTTGATACAATTAAGAAGGCATCAAGTGCAGTGATACTATAGTGTACAGGCACATGCGAGTTGTGGCTTACAGAACAACACCTGTGAACTGTTTAACCAATGATTGCCACGTATCCTTAATTGGCTGATACTACTTCACAAAAACTGGTATGATTGCTAACCAAGTGAACTGTGGCTTTCAATCTACATGTGGCTTTGTTGCATCCAACATTCGTACATCTCACGTTTCGAATATCATTTTCAGGAGGTTCTCAGTAGGAGCAGTGTCAGTCACTGGAGTACGAGTGCACTGACTGAGTGGTGAGTCTCAACTGGGGGGGGGAGAAACGTGCATCCTGCATTACACTGCTAACTACAACCAAAAACAAGCAGCTTCGAGTGTCCAGCAAGGTTATACTGTTCGATCGTTTATAAGGTAATTCACTCAAGCTCTACCTAAGCTAAGTATGTTTTCACTTAGTATAGTGATAGCTGATTTCCTACCAATGTTATATTGTCCTGTAGTCAGTCTGAAATCATATTTGTGACAGGTTTGTTGGACACATTTTCACTAAAACTGAATTGTGTTGGAGGTGAATCCACCCACTATTCTGCTTCATAGTATAGAATAGTAACAGCAGTGTCTGATACATACAGGGAGATAAGTTTCCGAGGTTTTTGGCTGCATATTAACCAATGTTGATGTTTAATCACAAGTGTTAGTTGAGTTGTGAAATAGTGTAGAGGATATCTATAGTTAAGGTGTATGTTTGGAGTTGTTGTTGTCTCCCTTGACGTGTAGGCGGTTTAATTTCGAGGATTTCATTGTCTTACTGGTCGAGATTTGCATTGCTTACTTCAATTTGTAGTGTGAACATTGAAGTAAGGAGTGAAATTGGTTGTCAGAAAGAGAAGTAATCACTTCAATAAGTTTGATCAGCGTTATTCGAAGACGAGCTTAACTCAGCTGAGTAGTATTCATCAGGTCTGTAATTGTGTCAGTGAAGTGACTGACACTATACTGACAAATGTTCGTTAGCCATTAGGTGGTGACAGTCACGAAAGGTGAGCATAAATCTTGTCGATAGAGTTGTCACACGTCACAGGGAGTCAAATGCGCACACACTGGAAAGCAAACCAGTACTTGGTTCTATACGTATATGTAGCCAGCTCGTTTCATGTACTGAACGATACGAAAGTTGTAGGTTGACCGTGAATGACTGAGACATTCGGTGAAGTTTTCTAGAAGTGGCTTGGTTGTTATTTTGTGACATTAACAACAAATTCAAGTTGGACTGTAAATATCATACGAACAATAATAATAATAATAATAATTTGCTTTATTCCAAAACACTACTTGTGATACAGAATGGAATTCTCAGCATTTTGTACTACAGTATTGCATCCAGTTAGTACATTATCAATAAATAGAATTCTACATAGATTAAGGAAACCACAGTTCATTATGACAACAACATATTGGCATGTCGGTAGCAAAGCCAAAGTTGAAACAGTGTTTGAAGGTGTTAGGAAAGTGGGAGCTGTCATATTTACTGGCGTAAGCGAGAGAAAGAAGCAAAGCAGCACATAACGGAAAAAGTAGAGAGAGAGAGAGAAAAGGAAAAGAAAGAAAGAAAGAAAATGTTGTACGTATAAATGATATGAGGTGAAAAGACGAGGTCCAGTTGTACTACTGACTATTTAATGTATTATAGGTGTCACGCCTAATATTTTCTTTATCACACAGAACACGAGCTAAGTGGGGTATGGTTGAGTTTTTGTACTTGCTGGTGCGAGCATATAGTTTTCTATATTGGCTTCTGGTTTTGCCTGATGAGATGCAAGGGGAGAGTTGTGAGTGAAGAGGGTGGTGTGAGTTAGATAGAATGGATTTAGCCCAATTTTTAACATGAGTCCATGTGCCTGTCGACCAGAATATTAACAAGCTGGTTAAGTGGCAAGTTGCTTACCCTGCTGACAACCTTTAACATCCTGTGTAAAAAGGTATAGTCTTTCTTCAGTAGCCCGGGAATATTTTCATTTTCTCTGCTATTTGCCAATCGAATTAAGAAGTAACCTTCCCAGACCGAGTACTAACTCCGTGTAGCATACAGAATCGAACAAGAGCCACATGAATTGTCGTAATAATCTTTAATTATTAGGATAACAGAAATTCAGGCAGGCAGCCACTTAGTCAATCGGTCAGTCAGTCAGACAGACAGACAGCAAGCATATGTATACAAAGATACGTCTCAAACACACACAATGTACTCAGTTTTTATGATCCTGAAATGAACTCAGATACGCACACACGCACACACACACACACACTGATAAACAGACAATCAGTTACCGTCACGTAAATGAGAATAATGACTAGAATTAGAATTCTTGTTCCCTTGTGTTCTGAGTGGAACACAGATTTAGTGTCAAATATCCAGGTTACAAAACACCCTGAACCTACATCTGATTTCAGTTGACTATGCCAAACGCGCGCACATGTCAAGTGATCCACAACGGAAAACTCAGCGAGGCGTTTGGAGTAAACACAGGAGTCAAACAAGGGTGCTTATTATCACCAATGATATTCCAAATTGTGGTGGACTGGATTATGCGTCAGACAGTGGGAAACGAGAAGACAGGAATATCCTGGACCGAAGTGAAGAATCTAGAAGACCTGGATTTCGCGCGTGGATGATTTATGTTTGATGTCACACAAAATCGAAGACTTACAAGCGAAAACCGACAAACTGGTTGAAGAAGCAGCAAGGACAGGACTCCAGGTGAACATAGACGAGACGGAGGTTATGAAAATAACCAACCAACAAACAACAACAACAGCATTATCCAGTGCCAATCACCATCAACGGCAGGGATTTGCAAGAGGTTACTTCTTTCACTTATCTAGGGAGCATTGTCTCAACCACAGGAGGAACGGACGGACGAGGATGTCAAATCGAGAATCGGGAAGGCGAGAAACACATTCATCAACCTGAAACCAATCTGGAAATCTTCGTCACTCAACTCAGCATCAACAACGAAATTCGGATTTTCAATACAAACGTCAGGTCAGTTAGTTCTTCTATACGGATCAGAAACTTAGCCAGCGGGTCACAAAGAATATTTCCAACAGCCTGTTGCAGACCTTTATCAATCATCAACTGTCTTCGTTCTATACTGAAGATCAGATGGTCGGAAAGAATCACCAACAAGAAACTATGGGAACAAACAAAACAAGAACCGATCGCTCAACAAATATGCAGGAGAAAGTGGAGATGGATTGGACACCCGCTGAGCTGAGGAGGCCACTGGGTGACATCGCGCGTCAGGCCATAGTTCGAGTGGAACTCGAAAGGGAAGCGGCGAGTTGGTCGTCAGTGCAAGGGTGACATGGAGGAGATCGTGTGAAGAGAAGTTGAAACAGTATGAATTAACATGGATGCAGGTGAAAAGTACAGCAGAAGACAGAAGCAATTGGAGGCGTGCAGTTGAAGCCCTATGTTCCACTAGGAACCCAAGGGAACAAAAATAGTAATAATGCCTAACACGCCGAATACTGTGCACAGTAACGAACGTAGAATATGAGAAAACGGTCTGACGAGACGATGATTTATTTCTCCACCGATTACAAAACAAGATGACAAGGTACTAATGTTTAAAGTCTGTGAAATAGCGTTAATAAAATATTCAGTAATTCTTCTGATAGTATTTCTCTTGTCGTCCACGAGTCAGCATACGATTAAGCAATGGTTGCCACGGCTGTTTCCCGCCAAACCGAAATCAGTTCGAATAAACAGACCATTCAATATTCACTAACATTGCCAGTTCGAATACTGAGTATTATTTCATCACATATAACTGTGCATAGAATTGAATTAGAAAGTGAATAGACAAACCAATATGACTTATTGATTTATGAATGAATTAAATGTGTGGCTGTATGAATATGACTAAGAAATCAGCACATATTCAGAAATGTTTATTATGAAGCGAAACCAGAAGACCCTGGACTTCTGAGATTTCTTGATTTCAAATCCATCAACAGTAGCATTGCTGGAAGTCTATTCAGTTAATTTGTGATTGAGGATTGGAATAAAATTGAAACTAAGTCTAATGCAAAATACTTCGGTCTAGTTCTATCTTCCGACCTTACTTGGTCATCTCATATCATAACGATTTCTAAGAAAGTGTTCCTTCTAACCTACTACATTAAGAAACTTAGACTATCTGGAATCACCCAACCTCTAATTTCACAATTTGTCAACTCTTGTATCTTACCTATTCTACTTTACTGCTCCCCGTTAGTCTTTCCTGGCATACTGAAAAAGGACTATACCATCCTGAGAAGGATGTTGAAGGTAATTAGTAGGACTAGTGGTGTAAAACTCAGTCGGCTCGTCACTACATTAGTTGATAGGCATCTGAATACATGCGAAATATGGTCTAAAACCATACTCTCCGACCCCCAACACCCCCTCTATTCTCAACTCTCTCCGTGTATTTCATCAGGTAGAAGCAGAAATCAGTACAAAATAATATATGCTCGTACAACCAAGTACAGGAACTCAACGACACCATATTTGGTCTGTGTTCTCAGTGACAGAGACAATGTTAAGCGCGAAATCTATGACTTGCTTTGTTGTTAATGACATAATTTTAGGCTCTTTTATTTCTCTCTTATTTTGTATTCTATAGTGAACTCCTTCTTAAACATACTTAGCTACCTAAATCATTAACATTGGCCTACCTTTTTGTACTCTACTGTATTCCTTCTTTTGTGTATCTACTGGTTCCGACTATATTAGCACTATGAGTATTACAAAATTGTCCTGTCATTAACCATCATATAATTATTAGTTTTGTGGTTGTTGTTGTTTTTTTTGTTCGGCAATATTCACTGACAATCTTGGTTGTGAACGCCATTATCACCATCTTAAAATTTTGTATTATGCAGGATTACTCACACTACCACTACAAACACTGCATTAGACCAGACAATAAAAAACAAAACAACAACCCTGAAATGTTATTTTATGTTTGTTTAGAGTTGTTTCAACCAAATTAACTGATCAACTTGGCGATAAACTTTCTTAAATATCATTTCATAACTTCTTGTAGGATTATAGCTTTACTGTCACCATGCATAAACATATCATAGCTTCCACTACCCAATACTGAGATATTACTTATTATGTTATTTATTTTCCTTTCTAATTCTTGGTATTTTTTCGCATTTATTATTATTATTTTTGTTTGTTTGTTGTTGTTGCTTTTATATTTATTTTTTTGAAATACTCCTTTTAAATTTTTGACAAAATTAGATGCAAATATTGTAGATATGTGCTGAAAATTCCACACTGTACCACTATTACTGTTTCTGGAATAAAACAAATTATTATTATTATCTCTGTCAGTTGGACTATACAGTGAGATAATTGCCAGTCACTTGACACCTTATTTTACACATAGTGTCCGTGATAAAATGATGTCTTCTAGAAGTGGTAATCGTGGATTTCATCAGGTGTGATGTTATGAAAGTGGGTGTTTGTGGTGTATTACACCGGGTGAAAGTATGATGGTTACACTACTTTGACTTTCAGTGGATTGTGGCTACGAAATGTTTGTTAATGATGAAAGCATCGTTTGAAAGACGAATGACGAGTCAATGAATTCACTTATATCGAAGAAATGAGGAGTATGCAGTAATTCAATTGTAATTAAGTTGTGAGTATTAGATGGTTAGAGGGAATCGAAGGAGCAGGAAGCCTTGCTTCACCTAAGTTTCGTGCTACTTGACACTCACCGGTCAGTCATCAAGGCGTGTGTGCAATCTTGAATGCTGGCCACATTGCGAACCTGACTGGCTGATAAAATTCAGTCTGCACCAAACAAAGGACTAGACACATCGCACTAGTTACTGACTAGTGTACAATCAAAGTTGTAAGTTGTAAGTAATTGACAGTGAAAATGGATGTTTTGAAAAATACACCCATCGTCGTATCGCTCTTTTCAGAGCGCTGATATTGTTAAAGGAAGGGAGGTTCTGGTAGCGCTATTGGTTAACATCACTATTCCAACCAGATTATTTATTAACTTCTCCTTCAGAAATAAAAGTCATCTACAACGACTGGTTAATTCACACGATGCTTGTAGTATAGAGGAGACGGTAATGCAAACTAGGTCTAACACGAAGTACCTTAGTGTATTTTTATCCTCAGAGCTCACTTGGTCATCCCATATTTCATCGACCTCCAAGAAAACGTTGCGTCTAAGCTAATACATTAAGGAGCTAAAACTATCTGTAATCACTCATCCTCTGCTTTTACAATTTGTTAACTCGTGTATCTCACGTACTGTACTTTAGTGCTCCTCACCCTTAGTCTTAGTCTTTCCTGGTCTACTCTAGAAGGACTATGTCACTCTGAGAAGAGTATCTATCAAAGGTTGCTGGCAGAGCAAGTGGTGTACAACTTAGTCTGTCAGCTAGTCACTTGCTACATCAGTTGATAGACATCTGAACAACTCAGGCGAGATTTGATGTAAATCAATATTGTCTGACCCTGAACACCCATCCCCTCAATTCCCAAGTCTCCACCCCCTTCTTGCTATATCTCATCTGGTATAACCAGAGGTTAGTAAAAAAGATAATATGCTGCCAAGTACTACCAACTACAAGTATAGGAAGACAATGATACCGTATTTGTCCAGCCCGTGTTCTGTGTGATAGAGACAATGTGGAGAGCGTGAAACTTATCAATTACTATGTTGTTAGCAAACAACTGGCCCGTTTATTTGTTATCTCCTACTTGTAATCTATGTGATGACAATACCTCAATTGCCTGACAATCATAACTACAATCATTATTATCATTATTGTACAATTTTCTTTTCTTTATGATCTTACTTTCACTAGTGTTGTAATAATAGAAGGCAAAACATGCAAGCCCAGGTATATTTTCAAGTGATCAATCCTCTGTTTATACATCTACAGTTAATATTCGTTAACCAATTCGTTAACTGAGCGTGTGATGTATTGGCCTGAACATGAAACGACATGACATAGAATCTTCAAATATACATAGTATTCTGTTTCCAATGCAGTAAGTAGTATTGATCTGTGGGAATAACATTCCAACTCTAACATCAATTATTATTATATTATTATTATTGTTCCCTTGGGTTCCTAGTGGAACACAGGGTTTTAGCTGCACGTCTCCACTAGCTTTCTCTCTTCTGCTGCACTTTTCACCTGCATCCATGCTAGTCCATACTGTTTCAACTCCTCTTCACACGATCTCCTCCATGTCACCCTTGCACTGACGACCAACTCGCCGCTTCCCTTTCGAGTTCCACTCGAACTATGGCCTGACGCGCGATGTCACCCAGTGGCCTCCTCAGCTCAGCGGGTGTCCAATCCATCTCCACTTTCTCCTGCATATTTGTTGAGCGATCGGTTCTTGTTTTGTTTGTTCCCATAGTTTCTTGTTGGTGATTCTTTCCGACCATCTGATCTTGAGTAAAGAACGAAGACAGTTGATGATTGATAAAGGTCTGCAACAGGCTGTTGGAAATATTCTTTGTGACACACTGGCCAAGTTTCTGATCCGTATAGAAGAATTGACTTGACGTTTGTATTGAAAATCCGAATTTTGTTGTTGATGCTAACATCAATTAGAATGTTCAAATAGATGAGATATATCGTATTCTGTGGCTTATTCCGTCCGAATTGAACTTTGGGAATATGTGAGAATAATATTCCGTTAGCACACATTGTCTGTATCACACCTCAACCACACCTTTACTACTGTATTTAATCTTGTTAAATAAGCATAGGCAGTGTGGTGACCATTGCGTTTTATGTTATACGACAAACGCCTGTCTTTTATTTTATCCTTCCTTCATCCAAATGGATAACATGAATTACCATGTCTTTTATCACACATATTTTTTGACAACGACGACATATCGATGAAATTAGCTAAACCAGGGTTAACTGACTAAATCACTGACTAATTGACTGACTGCCTGACTAGCTAATTACGAGCGAGCGAGAGTAGTATTTACGACACTTCACTACCACTCATAGACTGTTTCGATGAACTGTCTATTGAATTCATAATTCAGAGTTGACTTCATAAAAGTACCCATATTTTTTTAATGATGTTGTGTAGTAGACTGATGTGAATACTTACCCTCTTTTGGCAGAAATAGCAGACACGGCTGTGAAAGGTGACAAGACTGTCAATTCAAAACGAGCCGAAATACAGAAAACAGTTCGAAACGGGCTCACCAATTATTGTGGTGGACCTTAGACTTAGCTAGCTTAATATACCGGATTCGAACATAAATAAAAAATACAAAATCCGTAGAGTTACTTGAGGAATATATTAAAATTTGTTACTTAGGTTATTACAAGGTCCAAAATCCACAATTAACTTAATAGACTACAGAAGTATTGTAAGAAGACTGCTCCAATCTTAATTCTCCAATGCCGATGTTGCCAGAGGACGACCAAGGTGACGTAGGGAGGAATTATTGCGTCCCTGCGAAATTTTGCAATAGAATTGGCCGATAGCAGTTGAGATGGTGGAGAAGACGGAGAGTTGTAGGCAGAACTATGTTTTCATTCAAACCACGAGGTTAAGTACAAAGTACAGAGATTCTGGTTAGAACAAAGTAATGTACAATATGTTCATTTCTCACATAGCAGTAAAAGTTGAATAAGTTTATTTTTGAGGACTCCACACATTCCTACTTCTCAAACAGAATGCAGTACACCGTATACAAAGGTAAATCTTCCTCTGCTGTGCTCACTGAAGCTGGTGTCCCCCAAGGTGCTATACTCTCCCCACATATCTTTTCTTTCTTTCTACATGGCTTACCGTCTTCAAATGACATCAATTTTGTCAAATATGCTGACGACTTGACAGTATCTTTGCCTGTCATAAACTAAATGGCTTTCTGTCAGAAATCAGCCAGTGGTCCAAGGAAAACGGTCTTACCTTAAACCCCTCCAAATGCCAAACAGTCAATTTCACCTTTAGGCATAAATCCGACCTAAACAAACTGGTTAGCTCTCACGGGGTGTGCAACATAGATTGCACTGAAATAGAAAACAAGTCGAAAATCAAATACCTAGGCGTCATTCTATCTGATAATCTTTCCTGGTCGTCTCATATCTTGATGATTTCTAAGAAAATTTTCCGTCTTATCTTCTACATCAAGAAGTTAAGACATTCTGGAATAACCCAACCCTTATTCCTACGATTCGTTAATTCTTGCATCCTGCCTATTATTCTCTATTGTTCCCCCTTAGTTTTTCCAGGGCTACTGAAGAAAGACTATACCTTTTTACACAGGATGTTAAAGGTTGTCAGCAGGGTAAGCAACTTGCCACTTAACCAGCTTGTTAATATTCTCGTTGACACGCAGGCACTTCGACTCATGTGAGAAATGGGCCAAATCCATTTTATCTAACTCACACCACTCTCTTCACTCACAACTCTCCCCTTGCATCTCATCAGGTAAAACCTGAAGCCTATATAGAAAACTATATGCTTGCACCAGCAAGTACAAAAACTCAACCATACCCTATTTGGCTCGTCCTATGTGCGATAAAGAAAGCATTAAGCGTGACACCTATAATTCATTAAATAGTCAGTAGTACAACTGGATCTCGTCTTTCCAACTCATATCATTTATAGATACAACATTTTCTTTCTTTCTTTTCCTTTTCTCTCTCTCTCTCTACTTTTTCCGTTATGTGCTGCCTTGTTTCTTTCTCTCGCTTACGCCAGTAAATATGACAGCTCCCACTTTCCTAACACCTTCAAACACTGTTTCAACTTTGGCTTTGCTACCGACATGCCAATATGTTGTTGTCATAATGAACTGTGGTTTCCTTAATCTATGTAGAATTCTATTTATTGATAATGTACTAACTGGATGCAATACTGTAGTAAAAATGCTGAGAATTCCATTCTCTATCACAAGTAGTGTTTTGGAATAAAGCAAATTATTATTATTATTCTCTAAATGAATTTACAGCTTGTCATCAAACCTGTATAATTTATTGTAATTATTAATCACTAAGTTAATGAGTGACTCAGATACCTGTTTGTTATACGCAGATTATCATTTTGAATGCGTGACTCGACGTATCATTCTCCTCGCGATGGATAGATGTGTCGATTCGAGACTTTTGATGAAATATCTGATGATTGTTGTTTTCAGTCGTGGAGATATGTCCGCCACTTATCAACATTTTCTCACTTCCTTCAATCCTCATTATTATTATTCATGTAATTGTTCTTAATGGTGTATATTGTTGTCTATTTGACTGACATTCACCACATCTCTGCCTGCTTTCTCCCCCTATATATGCTTTCATGAAGCGCATCAATTTGAAGTGATTTAGTTTTCAGTGGAGATCACTCAGATAATTTACCTCGAATTTTATTAGTTGTAGGCTATAGATAAAAATCTTTCAGTATCTTTGTTTATTTCTAGTTGTGCACACATTAAAAGGTAAAATTCGGTGAATAAGAACAATGCAAGTGACTGGAAATTTGATCGATAGTGGCACCTATCTTTCTATCTATCTATCATATTAGTTGATATAGTATATGACTGAGTGGTCACTGCTCACTCACAAAAAATTGAATTCATCTCAAAAAGCCAAAAATAACAACCAGCCACTGTTGATTGCGCAATATGCTAATTAAATTTTGTACGATTAGTAAGTAAATTTGCATTTCCAGTCAAAAATAAGACCTCAGTAATTTAGACATGAAACTATTTAACAGACCACAGGTCATTAATCGACGATAATGTCAAAGGTCATTGATTAATCAGCCGAAAACTTCTCACCCACAGGTATATGAGATTGTCCCTCTGTTTCTTATGACAGCTGATGACTTTGTAGAGGAATGTTGACCTTTTGTAGACTAGATGAAAAAGTGTAGTGAAAGCTCATCACGGTGCATTGATGTTATCACACTAATCCAACTTGAAACCTCCAGCCAACACTTCACTCCTACTTAGTTGGAATGATTGGATTGGATTTCAGTGTGAGTGAACATGTTGACTGATAGTGGCTATAAGGAGAATCAAGAAGATGAGTTTCGTTCTATTTGTTACTTGTTGGTTGGATGTCCATGCATTTCACTGAATATTGGTAATCCGACTGGGATATACACCCTACTCTGATTGTTTCAAACACCTAATGGGTCACTGTGTCATGAGATCCACTTCTCTTGTGCAAGGCAATTATTCTGAACACTTAACTGAAGTGTTCATTCTGGGAGTCTCCACATCAACAGAGAGAGAACATGCATTACCATCCAGTAACGAAAATCAACGCAGTATTCAGAAATATTTAGATAAATGACTTCAATACTATTTCTAATCAGTGATTATACTAAATGGATGAGTGATGTTGAAAGGATTCTGAAGGAAGACGAGATTTCTTTCAGTATGAAATTGAAAAATTCCGCTTCATCTTGACTGCTGACTGAACTTTATAATATTATGAAACAGACTTAACCATTTTTATGATAAAATAATCAAAGTCAGGAGGATAGCCCAATCTTTCTCATCTACATGTGAATTTCAAGTGTTCGTTTGTAGGGATTTGATTGGTTACAGGATTTTCATCATGAGCTGACATTAGTTAGAGAACCATTGGAAAACCTGCCAAGGAGTACTGGACAGCTGTTTCATCCTAGTTTGGGACTCTTCATCAGTACGTACCCACCGGAATTCGAACCCAGTTCCTTCTGGTTACAAGGCTAGCGAGCTCGTATACCATTAAGCCACTGAGACCCGATCAAATGGTCCATGAATTCTAACTTCTGCCAATTCACGACACAGCGCGACCCCTAGCCAATGTCTTCGGCGAGTATTTGTCCTCACATCCGACCTGCTGCACCCTACTGGTCACGACTTCTCACTAGTGTCCAGTACTCCCAGGTTTTCCAATGGTTCTCTAACTAATGTCAGCTCATGATGAAAATACATGTGAATTTGTTTGTGTCTTTCGGGTTGCTGTCTGCTCTGATGCACAACTAGCAGTTTATATTCTCAAGTACATACTCAATGGTTGTAGGATTCCACAAAATTTTTTTTTTTATTTTGGTTACAGCTTGATTCCACACCGTATTTTTGGTACAGGTATCGAATTTTCAGCATTTGATATTGGTAGCCCAAATTTTGCCGGCCGACGATAGATATCGGGTGTGCGTCGGCAGGGGATCGAACCCCGGACCATATGCATGGTCGGCGACAGTCCTAACACTGTGCCACCGACGCACATGCATTTTAAGCAGACGTTTACTTCCCATGATCACAGAGATACTCTGCGAAATATATCAAAATTGTACAGTAATCACGCGGCACACGAATCGGAATTATCTAAATCTACACGGCAAACAAGCTGTACACAACATGCAGTACACATCTGGATATCAACGCATATGTTGATCATGCTGATAAATCGAAATCACTACCTGTACAATGAGCGCCAATAAACCTGGATATCTGAGATATAGTAAAAATCATGCTGACAGTCGCATTCTGAATCTCACTGAGTCATTCGATGGTGCTATTCAGCTGCAGCATGCTTCATTCATCATTCTGTATGGATTAGTTCGCAATCATTCTGGTTCCTGACTGTATATAAACTAAAGAATTCCCCTGTTGCTGATTCTGGTTATTTATCAACACTTCTTTACATGTTTAACTGGACACTAATTGCTGTGATGAGCTGCTTGCAGATGATATTGCTGAAAACATTGGTGTCAGTAAACTAACTAACTAACTAATGTTTCACAAACCCTTTTATACTTCCGTGAACAGCCTACCGTATCTGAGAAGCAGTCTTCAGATTTTATGGGCATTTTCCCCGGCCGATAACTGCTACCTTGCCGTGGTGGTCGGGCTTGAATGCCGCAGTAACCCAACAAGCTAACCTGGCTGGGACTCATGTCCCTGCAGGTCCTACCATGCCAGGAAGGTTGTTTGGATAGCGGTTAGACTAAAAGCAGTTACCATGGGGTGTATGGGCTCCAGAATCCAATCGAACTAAATGGAGTACGAACCCATATGGGTCACCGGCAACCATGGGAACGCAGCACCTGACGCTGCTCCACTGCCTTGCGGATTATACTCCAAGTCAAAGGCTCGGGGGGTGGCCCCTTAAGAAAACCACCTGCTTCGGTCTGGGCACCCGGGCAGTATCTCAGCCCTCGCACAATAAATGAAATAAAGCAACAAAATATCAGTGGAACTTATCGCGCTCTCGTAACAATGCGTTCAAGCAATAATGATGTCTCAAGTAACACATCTCTTTCCAACCTTACTTATATTTTTATACTTAGTTTCCTGTATTTTGCCTTTGCTCACCTTGAATTCTTAACCTTCGACAGCCTTTCGCCTTTGTCTGGATTCCTAGCCTATCTGTGTCGTTTCGAGATGTTAGTGAGTAACCCTCAAAATGGCTCTCCCCAATGTGACATCTAACACAGATATCCTGAAACCGCGTGCCGCGTTCAAGCTGGCCACCTACAATGTTCGGACACTGATGCAAATCGGACAACAGGTAGGGTTGGTAAGAACGTTGGAAAGCCTCGCTATCGATGTCTGCTGCATTTCGGAGACTCGCATTCAAGATCCCAGTGAAGTGCTTCGATTATCCTCTCCATCTGGAAGTTCTAGCAGTATGTACCACCTGCGCTTGTCCGGGGACCCGGTGGCGTCGGCATCCGGCGTAGCTGGTGTCGGCGTCACACTGAGCGCTAGAGCCGAAGCTGCACTGCTCGACTGGATTCCCATTAACAGTCGTTTATGTGCTGTGAGGCTGGAAGGTTATACGAAAGTAAGGAGTAGTAGGCCAGATAGGCGGTGTCTATTTGTTGTCTCTGCCTATGCACCAACATATTGCAGGCCGGATGCAATGAAGGACGAGTTCTACCACCAACTTAACGATCTCTTGAGACAGGCGGGTCGGAGGGATATCGTAGTGCTGGCTGGGGACTTGAATGCACAGGTCGGGCGTCTGAGCTCAGAGGAGAATCGTCTAGGTGGTCAATGGGGACTACATGGTCGCAGGTCAGATAATGGGGACCGTCTTCTGCAGCTTTGCGCGGATCACAACCTATTTCTGGCCAGCACCATCTTCCGGCACAACCATCGCCGTAGCGCTACCTGGCGTCCTCCCTCTGCGAACCAAGCTTGAACTCAGATCGATCACATTGCTGCCAGTTTCCGGTGGCGAGGATGCATACAAGACTGTCGCTCCTTCTAAAGCACATGCCTGGACTCCGATCATGCGTTAGTGTGTGCCAAGTTCGTCTTGCGATTTGGTGGGGTTCGTAAAAACCGTCGTCTAAGCGTTGATGTGAGCAAACTAGTAGCACCTGCTACTTGTTTGAAATATCAGAATGAGTTACAGTCAATGCTTGCCAGCAACCCCCCAAGTATTATAGATGAACATTGGCTCCATCTGCAAGGTGCCATGCAAAGGGCTAGTGAAGCCGCTTGCGGCTTGAAAGAATGCTCCGCCAAAAACCACTGGGTTTCTGCGAGTTCCTTGCAACTCCTGGATGAACGCCGGTCCATTCCGGCTGGCAGCGAATACAGCAATAAGCGAAAGGCGCTCACGCGCAAGATAAGAAAGTGTTTACGTAAGGACCACGAGGCCTGGTGGTCAGAATGTGCTGCTGCATCTGGCAACAGTCGGAAGCTGTTCCAACTCATCCGAGCCACCGGCAGCAAGAAACAAGGTGTCAGCGAGACGGTCTGTGAGGCAGATGGCACACCAATTGCCAGTTTGAAAAGACGCCTGGAACGCTGGGCAGAGCACTTCGGGAAACAGTTTAGCTGGCCACCAGCTTCAGTGTCTGCTGTCATTAGCCCTAGTGCTCTTTGGTCGGTTAATACCGACCCACCCACCGAAGCGGAGGTCCGTAAGGAACTCCAAGTGTTAAAACGGCATAAAGCGCCCGGCCCAGACAATTTACCCCCGGCTCCTTTTAAAGATGGTGGCGAAGCTCTCACAATGGCTCTAACTGGATTGTTCAGGAAAGTATGGGAAATTGAGAGTGTACCATCAATGTGGAACGAAACCATTATCGTCCCCATCTTTGAAAAGGGTCGACGTATTTCGTGTGACAATCATAGGGGTATCAGTCTACTAGCAGTCGCGTCTAAAATATTGGCTGCTGTCTTGCTTCGCAGGCTTTGCAAAATACGTGACGGATTGATTGATTCGTGAAAGGGCAGGCTGGGTTTCGTTCAGGTCGTGGATGCATTGATCATGTGTTCACCCTTCGTCAGTAGTTGGAACACCGCCACACGTATTGCAAGCCAACGATCGTTGTGTTTCTTGATATTAGGGCTGCCTTCGATTCGTTGGACAGAACTGTGCTCTGGAGCTGTCTGTTAGAGAGAGGTGTACCTGAGAAATTTGTTAACATCTTGAAAACCCTATACAGAAACACCTCAGGTAGAGTGAGGGCATACAACCAACTATCATGACTGTTCCCAACCAACAGTGGGGTTAGACAGGGTTGCCCAATCTCACCATTTCTCTTTAACTTTGCCATCGATGACATTCTGGAGTCAGCTCTGAAGGATGTATGTGAAGGTGGTGTAGATCTGCTACCTGGAGATAGACTTTTCGACCTCGAGTATGCAGACGATATCGTCTTACTGTGCGATAGCATGCAGGCTGCCTAAATCGCACTTAATCAGTTGGCGATCAGTGTCTGCAAGTATGGTATGTGCTTTGCACCGTCTAAGTGCAAAGTACTGTTACAAGATTGGCAGGAGCCTGTACCTGCACTCACTCCTGCGGGTGAACCGCTTGAAGTTGTTGATAAGTTTGTGTATCTGGGTAGTTGTGTGAGTGCTGGCGGAGGGGTGACGGATGAGATTTCCAACCGTATAATGAAGGCTAGGGTGGCATACATCAACTTGTGCCACCTCTGGCGCCGTCGCGACGTTAGCCTGGCTGTCAAAGGTCGGGTATACAATGCTTCGGTGCGGGCTGTCTTGCTCTACGCCTGTGAAACCTGGCCTCTTAGAGCTGAGGATGTGAGGCGACTCTGCGTGTTCGATCATCGCTGTCTCCGCAGGATTGCTTGCGTTCGATGGCATCATCGCGTGAGTAATTCTGAGGTTTGGCGGCGTGTGTTTGAACACAGTGGAGATCACCATTCATGGAGTGTCGTCATCTGGAAACACCAGCTCCGGTGGCTTGGACATGTGCTGCGAATGTCATCCCAGAGGCCTCCGTACAGGTCTCTGTTCGCTAGCCCTGGGACGGGATGGAAAAGGCGGAGGGGTGGTTAGTCCATGACGTGGCGTCGTGGGATGAAGGATATTTGTGCTAGATTAGCATCGGTTGGTGTGTCACGACTCCCTGGTTGGGGTCCGCGAGATAGCTCGAATCGACGGCTCGAAACGTTATCGGATATGGCCAAGAATCGTAATCAATGGCGAACGTGTTGCAATTTCCTTCTTTCTTCCCTTCCTGATGATAGTTAACGAATACTGTTTGAACTTGTTAAACATGACTGTGCTCCTTCCTGATGAAGTTCTTTATCCGTTTTCTACCTATATTTTTACTTTTAATCTATGTTGTTTTATTATTGTTGTGTGGCGCATCTTTCTTGGTGCCATATTGTATCAAGTTTTTCTGCGTTTAAATAAATAAATAAATAAAATGGGCATTTTCGCCAAGGATTATATCTTGTGAATTGCTTTTACCTATGTAAAGTGAGCTTACTGACACTACTATTCTACTACCTTTTCTTCTATGGATATACATATCCTGTGTAAGTGAATAATTTTAAATATGCTTACCCCATTGTATTATTATTGTCTCATTTAGCTCCACGTCTCCACTGAGTTCGGTCCTCCTTCCATGTTTTCACCCAGTTCCAGCTCCACGTCTGCCCACATGCTCTCATCTCCTCTTCACATCACCTCCTCCAATCCATGTCACCCTCTCACTGACAATCAACTAACACGCAATTTCCCATTCGGGTTCCACTCGAGAGATGGGCAACCGTGTGATTTCACTTGATAGTTGTTATCTCAGAGTATGGCTAATTCACCTCCATTTCTTCAGCATGTTTGTTGCACAATTGGTTCCTGCTGGGTTGGTTAGCTCATTGCCAGAGATCCATCCATGTTGCTGATGTCTTCTGGCCGACCATCTGATCTTGAGTAGTATTGAACGGAGGCAGCTGTCGATGAGGGTGGGTAGTTTGTTCGAAGTGCCCTTCATGACGTGCCAAGTCTCTGATCCGTATATTGGCACTGACTACCCATTGGAGTTGAGAATTCGGATCTTATTTTCATTTTCATCCTAAATGATGTTGACCTCCACACAGACTTGAGAATAATGAAAGCTTGCCTTGCTTTCTTGATCCTCGCTTTCATATCCTCATCAGTTCCGTTTGCCTGTAGTTGAAATGATGCTTCCCAGGTAGGTAGGTAGGTAGGTAGGTGAAGGAGGCTGCTTCTTTCAGATTCCTCCTATTTATGCTGGCTGATTGTTGTCTGTTGTTGTTGCTGTTGATGTTAGCCAGGAATCTTCATCACCTACTTCTGTTTTCCCTATGTTCGCCTGAAGGAAGTCCTATGTTCTCTGGATGCTTCTTCTATCGTCAGCTTGTTACTTTTCACTTGCATATCTTCCAGTTTGTGGAAAATCAAATATAAACATATCATCGGTGAAATCCAGATCCACCAAGTATTTTGTGTGGATCCATTTTATGCCTGTCTCCTTATTGCCCAATATCTGCCACATTATCCAGTCTACCGAACACAATCAGGAAAATCATTGGTTCTTCCTCCATGCATATATCATGCTTGTAAATCCCGCCTCCTCACACATGTACACAAAATGAGAATATATATGATTGTTATTATTATTATTGACTATTTATATTAGATCTGCTTAACGGAAGATTATGTACACCCAGATTAAAACGAAGAGACTCCAGGTGAACCAAACACTCAACTCCTTATATTCCGCTCCATGCTATCACATCACTGAAGACAAAGCAGTGTGTGCAGGTGAAGTGTTATATGAAGACTGGTAAATTAATTTTGTCAATTACGTGAAGACTAACTCCATTCGCTGCAATTAATTCTCTTTTCTGGAGAGAGTTGTAGGGCTTACTTCGTGTTGCGATGAGAACCCTGTGCTGATAACAATGATGCGCCTGTGTCAGCCAAAAATGAAACAATCACCGTGTTTAGTATTCCTTCAAACATGAAAGAGGACTTCGAGCACTGAACAGAAATTGACACATTGAAAGTTGGCTCACTTGATATTCCTGATCTCATGTCTAGGCTTTTCGATCAAACCTGTTGCAATAACAGCACCTCTCGTGGTGGAAGTTTGGTCTACATCGTGTTTGGCACAGCGTTATACGCTTCGTGGATGCTGGTTCATCACCACGGTGTTGCTCAGCAAGCAGCAAAGATAAAAACATCGGGTAAGTATTTTGTGAAAAGAGGTGACTTGCACCCTCGAATCTGATGAACACCACTCCAGTGGCTTGGTAATGCACCTCACTGGTGTGCGTAACAGATAAGATTTGAAATTCGATTCTCAGAAACCCTGTACGAAAAGAGAGCAGTAAAATTACAAAATATTATTATCATAAAATTGAAAAATTCATCTTCATTTTGACTGTTGCTTGATTTTTATTATTTTATGGAACAAACTTCACCACTTCTTTTGTGTTGTATTAGCCAGAATTGAGCTACAACTCCACAGACTAAGAGTTTCCATGAATGTGGAGTTTTGATTGGTCTGAGCCATATATAGGAGATTGTAGATTTTCTAGGATCAATAATTTTAGACTGTCTGTAGCGAAACTCAGAAGTGATTAAGATGATTTAGCTGTTGGTAATTGGTGATTGGTACTTTCACCAATCTTCATTCAGTTCAAACTTCATCTCTACTAATACTGATATTTTATTTCTCACTGTGAAAATAACTCATCGAAGTATTAATCACTGAGACTGACTGGCTGACTGCATTAATTCGCTTATGATGAAGGAGACATTCTACTGATGAATTTCGAAAACGCTTACTTCTTTTACCACAACCAATAGACTATTACGGCTGCATAGGATTCTTAGGCATTGTCTCCACATTGACGAATTGTCATAGTGACGTAGAATTTCTCACTAAACTGTATCACTCGAAGTTGTCGAAGTATAGAAACGTCTACACGAGAGTAGAGAAAGGAACTGCCATAACACCACAACTGACGGAAATAAACGAAGGAGGGGAAGACTACTAAGCGGACTACTAAGATCACTGAGGATTCCCAGAATCTAGAATATCATATGGAGTGAATATATCTGCTGTCTTGTGATGAATTTCGAGCCAACACTTCCCAAACCTTGGTTCTTTACATCCTTTGGACTGTGGCCAGCTAGTAGTCTACGCCTGTATGTGGGTTTCCAATCAACAGTCAAAGACTCATTATACTGTTGCCATGTTCTGTTTTTTTTAAGACCAAACATAACTGTATTCCAGTTCGATCCTATTTCAGCTAACAATACTGATCTGTGGAGGCGACGATCATGCATAAGTAACACACGTTCCAACCACTTCAAGCAATGTAACTTCACAATCCAGGTGATTCAACTCGACCTCTCACCTAACATTCTATGCCTAATCTCACTCCCGCTTCATACACATAACGTTTTGAAATTTAGAAATGTGTTATAACACAATCTGGATCGATGAAATGCATAGTGACTGAAGGTGAACTAAAAGTCTTGGTAGCGGTGGATACCGCGAATCACTGGTCTCATGCTCCTTACCAGTAGAGTTACGAGTTAGCCAAATAACAACCAGTCGGATTGTACAAATCCTACTGCTGCTATCCAGGTCTTCATTCCACCCCACAAAGCCATCGCAGATTACAGCAATCGGAGCGTGCTGTCCTCAAGTTCCATCGACTATTCTCGCCATCAACATAACTAGTGAATGAAGTTAAGAGGCCCTTCAAAGTTGTTTATATTGGTCCAGCGAATTTTACGCATCCTGTGTAGCCTTCCTCATATGTTATATACACAGAAAGCAATCGGTATTCACTCGAAAGAGTGGAATTTGTTTATTTGAAGTAATTCTATGTTAAGACTTTCTTCATATTGACTGTCCGGAGGATAGATGTCAACTCGTATACACAGTGTGAAAATGACCCCTTCTAGTATCATTCTGGCTACATTTTAAGATATTTCACGAAGTTGATGATTGACAGGATGTGGAGTCCTCAAAAATAAACTTATCCAACTTTTACTATTATGTGAGAAATGAACATATTGTACATTACTTTGTTTTAACCAGAATCTCTGTACTTTGTACTTAAACTCGTGTTTTGAATGGAAAATATAGTTCTGCCTACATCTCTCCGTCTTCTGCACCATCTCAACTGCCATCGGCCAATTCTAATTACCTATCTTCTATTTCGAAATTTCTCAGGGACGCCATAATTTCCAACTACGTTACCTTGGTCGACCTCTGGCAAAATCGACATTGGAGAATTAAGATTGGAGCAGTCTTCTTACAATACTTCTGGAGTCTGTTAAGTTAATTGTGGATTTTGGACCTGGTAATAACCCAAGTAACAAATTTTAATATATTCTTCCAGTAACTGTACGGATTTTGTATTTTTTATTTCTATTCGAATCCGGTATATTAAGCTAGCTAAGTCTAAGGTCCGCCACAAGGAATCGATTTCCTCTCAGTCCTCTGAGTAGAACATGAGGCTTGAAAATTTCAACTCTGGAGTTTCAGGAGCAGTTGTGTTGTTATTTTCCGGAGTTGAGGGGGTTGTTATCCCCACTCCCAGCCTTTCCTGTTTGCCGGGCTTCCTACCGGTTAGTAAACCAGGTGAGGTTCTCAAATGTGTGTGTGAATCGTCCTTGAAGTGAACCCATACCATATTCGTTGCCAGTCAATGGTTTTCATCTTACTATTAACAGCTAGTCACTTGACAGAGGAATCTTAACAAGCATTGTGCTATAGCCTTTGTTATACGGTTTTGGTCTTTGGAATTTTATACTACTCCTAAATAATGAATAGCACTGTGCATCCTTGTTATTTTGTTGTGCTGATCATTTGGCTGTGTAATGAGACTAGGTTTAATCATGTCTGTGTCTAGCGTGTTAATTAATCGGTCATTGTGTTCAGGTTCCTCGATAGTATTTTTAGAAGAAGGAAACCCTTGGAGAGTATCAGTGAGGCTTCAACAACGTCCACTTCTTCTTCGTCTTCAGTCTCTTTAGTTAAAAATCGATGAATTTCGATTAATTTAATTTCACTTGTTAGATTTCGTCACTAATCAAGCGATATTTGTTGCCAGTCCATGGATAACTAGTCATCAGAAGTCCTGAAACTCTAGGGAGAAGTTGTGACCAATGGGTCCCACCATATCAGGATGAAGTGGATGTTAATGGAATGCATTGGGTCAGATTAGTGCTTTGTAACAACATGACAAAGTAAGAATTCACCAGTGACTGAATTCTGGTCAGAATGACTGAATAGTTACCGAGCTTGGTGCTGCAACCTGAAGGTCATGACTTCGATCTTTGATGGAGTCTAGGGTCATGGACGAAACAGCTGTCTAGTGTGCTCTCCGATTTTCAGTGATATCTCTAACTGTTGTTAGTTCATGAAGAGGTGCTAAGAAGTGAAACGGAATAAGCCGGTGGATGTTAGAATATAAATAGTCAGTAAGGACAAGTAGAAATAACATCAAAGACTGTTTGGGGTACAAGAATAAAATGGAATAATAGTCCATTGTCAGATATATATATATATATATACATATGGCGTCGGTGGCATAGCGGTTAGGACGCTCGCCGACCATGCATATGGTCTGGGGTTCGATCCCCGGCCGACGCACTCCTTCACATCGCTAAGCCAGAAATAATGCTGGTGAAGAGAAAAGGTTGGGTATGAGGCTAGCAACCCCATCCTGTAAAAATAAACATTGCTACAGAAACTTCAAGCCACAAGCTTGAAGCCCTATGTTCCACTGGGGAACGTGTAGGAAAAAAAAATGAAAAAAAAAATATAGATATAATTTCTCGTGATAACTATATGTTTTCAAGTATTGGTTTTGTAGGAATTTTGTTTCATTGCATAGAGGATTTCGTCATGAGCTGACATCAGTTAGAGAATCACTGGAAAACCTGGGAGTACTGGACAGCTGCTTCGTTCTAGTTTGGGAATCTTCATCAGTACGCATCCACCGGGCAGTTAACCTGGCGTTCTAGTGGGAAGCCGTGACCAGTAGGGTACAGCAGGTTGAAGATGAGGCGGTAACTCATCGAAGAAGATATTGCAAAGTGGTCGCGCTATGTGGTGAATTGACAGAAGTTAGAATTCAAGGACCATTGGATTGGGTCCCAGTGGCTCAATGGTCTACGAACTCGCCTTGTAACCAGAAGGTCCTTGCTTCGAACCCGGATGGAGGGTGCGTACTGATGAAGAGTCCCAAACTAGGACGAAACAGCTGTGCAGTACACCCAGGTTTCCCATGGGTTCTCTAACTGATGTCACCTCATGATGAAATCCTCCATGTAATAACTATATGTTTTACATTACATTTTCTCTTCTTATAATATCTGTAACACAAGTACTCATATTTCGTGAAGAAAATAAAAGACGGATTCAGCGAAGAAAATTTTCTTTATCGACGAAATCATCTTCAGAGGCTGTACAATCGTATTTATACTTACAAAAATATATAGTGGTCTATTATTGAGTAATAGGGGGTGACATAATTGATATAATTACTCAGAAGTGGCTTTAGAAGTGAAAATTAGAAGTTGAAAATTACGTGGTACTCAACGGCAAAAAGATAGAAATTTGATAAGGTTAAAATTGCTATTAAGTGAGAATAAAGGTATTTGAGTGTCAATTTAACAAGTGTGAAGAGGGTGTGAAAATATACAAAAGGAGCATATGAGAGTGATAATAGTGAAATAATTATTGAAGCAAAAGCTAACTAAAAGTGAAAGTAGAACGAAAAGAAAAAATCAAAAATATTTCATTTACAAGGAACGATTAGTGAAGAGGTTAAGACCAAGGTAGAATAAGAGACTGGACAAACTTTTTCTGTATACAGAGTTCAGGGTTGTATTGACGAATCACCAGCGCTTCCGCCATACACAAAAGCCGAAACCTGACGCCCTTTGTACCATTTGGCTTCACTTTGTAGATGATCTTGAAAGAGGATTCTGGTGGAGCTACGTGGCCTGAGTTCACCAAATGCTCGAGTATTGAGCTTGTAATTGTCTTACATTGTCCCTTTGCTAACCATGCCGGATAATGCTCAGAGATGCGTTTGGAAAGCGTGCGCTTTGTGCGGCCAATATAACTAGCTCCACACGAGCAAGTGAATTTATAAACACACATTGAGGTGGCCCAAAGCGGCAGTTTATCCTTCACACACCCGTTGATCATTTGTCGGCTGTAGAAGTTGATACGTAGCTCAGCCATAAAGAAGGCTTTCCTCAGTGATCTGCATAAGAGATTCTTCAGGATCTCAGCTGCGGTATCACCTTTAAATTCGACACTCATAAACAGTAGTTTCTTTGGCACCGTCTGTATTCTTTCGGGTTTTTCCCTTGGCTTTATGTATTTCGCTTTGAACGTGTTCACAGAAAGTTCAGATTTATGGAATTTACCACTTCCATTATTCTCACTTAATACTGGAGATATTATCTGTCTTTTCTCAATATATGTCACTCTACCTCATTCATTCCACCACATATTGATTATTGAATGATGAGAAATTATACACAGAAGCCTTACTACATTCTCTTCAATGCACATTATCCCAGTATGCTAACTACTCACCAATACACCGTCTGACAATGTCTTTAGCCAACTGACTAGTGAATTTACCGTCCTCACAGCATTGTATGACTATTCGTCACAACCACAGTCTAGCATTTCGGCCTAGTTTGTAATTTAATTAAGTCTACACACACACATTCACACAAACTAACACACAAACGCTACTTACATTTTGTCACTCGATGACTAATACTTATCTGTTATTCTACACCATGAAAAAATGTGACCTCTGCGTCACTGATTCTTTTTATTATTATTATACTGATCAATATTATGTTTTCTAAGCTTATTATGAACCTGAAGAGTTTATTTTGTGTTCAGATCTAAATCTGACTCATACTAGAGGGAATATTTCACACTCTTCTTAAAAAAAAACAGATTTCATGTTTTGAAAAAAAAGCAATCTTGTGCATTGATTAGATGATGACGTCGATTATTATTTTCTCTAAATAGATTTTCTAATTCTCAGGGTATGAAATAAGTAAAAGGTTATTGTTGGCCCAGCTACCCCACCAACGCTTAACCAGTTTAATACAAAGTTGTTCTCCATTCATTCTGATATCAGTTCAGTTTTCCGTGAGCAGTGATCACTAAGCCATGCATACTATTAACTCTATTATTATGATGGATAAGTTAATTTGCCTTGCTGTGTTGTACACTATTCAGAGAAGTAAGTCTTCTCAACAAATTTATTATCAAGCTGTCCGATAGTAGACACATACGATATTTGAAGAAAGTGTATGCCGTGAGGAAATTTAAACAATAGGTGTGAATACTTAAAATAATAATAATAATAATTAATAATAATAATAATAATATGAAGCTCTGTAAAATGTTTGTGATTACAGTGATCACATTTCAATTTCAAGCGATCAAACAGATAATGTGATACATAAAGTAGTTCTCAGCAGTTTGATCGTAGAGATTGGATTTGTCTCAAGTTTGATGACGGATTGATATCAGTCAGTGTAGATATCCATTGAAAACCACCAGGGAGCACTGAACAGTTGTTTCATTCTAGTTTGCGATTCATCAGCAGTGCTTACCCAGTTGGTTTCGAAATTGGGACCTTGTGGTTACAAGGCGACCTTGTAGACCACTCAGTCACCGGAAGGTACCAGACTCAATAGGTAGCCAACGAGTTCGAACTTCTGATTTCAGCGCAAATGGCAGTCGCCTATGTCATCGGTGGGAATTTTTCCTCACTCGTGAACACGTGGAACCTACTGGTCACGACTTTCCATTAGAACTACACACAACTTCATCCTGCAGCCAGTCACTAGCGAGCATCAGACTAATTTCGAAGAATTTCTTTGTCGGGATTTGATGGTCACATTAAAATCACGAATTGGTAGAAGTTAGAATTCATGTTGTGCCCATTGAGTTGGGTCCCAGTGACTGAATGGTCTATTGAGATGACTTGCCTTGTAACTGGAAGGTTCTGATTTCGAAACCGAGCGAGTGAGCACCGCTGATGAGTCTCACATTAGAATGAAACATCTGTTCAGTACTCCGTGGTAGTTTCCAATGGTTCTCTACAGTGACTGAAATCAATCCGTGATCAACCCTGAAATAAAACAGCCCATACTGTGTATAAATCTTGTAAAGGTATATAAGATGAATAGGATTAATGGGATTGGTAGGCAAATAGAAGATCACTCAACATGGTGAGAAATCTGATAAGACACATTTTAACATTTCAAAAAACATATTGAACTAAAATAACAAATGAAACAAGTGGGATAATAACGGGATACTGTTCAAAGTGAATCCAAAAATTAAAAATTATATCAAATGGATGGGAATGTTACAGGATAATTTCCGGTTAAGGGTCAAATTAATAAAACTACAATTAGGAATTAGAATGCCATAATAAACAAGGGGACGGATAAAAGTCAAACAAAGTAGCATTATAATTGATATTGTGCAATCAGGGATTAAATATGTAGAAATAGTAAAATGACGTATACGTCCAACCCCTGTCCCTGCTATGGCCATCATAAACAGGTAATTCTTTTATTAATGACCATCCCATCGCCTTTCTTGTCTAAACTTCCTGTTTATTCATGTTAGTTTTAGGTTTTTCTTAATCCCTATTTACACTACCATTTTTTCATATCCACACTTCCTGTCTGTTTTGTCATTTTACTATTTCTACATATTTAATCCCTGATTGCATAAACAATTATTCGTCACATTAGTTTTTTATCCAAGCATCCTGTCTATTTTTATTATTTCTACATTTCGAACTTCTAATTGCACAATGTCAATCTTCTTAATTATTATGCTACTTTGTTTGAGTTTTATCCGCCCTCACCCCTGTTTATTATGGCATTCTAATTCCTAATAGTAATTTTATTAATATGACCCTTAACCGGAAATTATTCTGGAACTTTCCGATCCATTTGATATAAATACACGAATGTACAGCCTAGATGACTTCGTCGCAAAAGAAAATTTTCTTCACTGCAACTGTCTTCTCAATAACTCCTATGACCCAATGTGTATATTCCGTAAAAATAATCACTAGTGTAATAATAAGTGAAAGCTAAATAGATTGAATGAATAAACAAAACGAAAAATTCCTAAGGGGTAATCCTACTAAGGCCAAGGTGGAAATGAGGAGTAGCCACATACTCCTAATTTACGCAAAACTCTGGTTTGAATTCATGATTGGCAAATACTTCCAGTGTGTTTAGAAGTTTGAAAAAAAGACCACACGACAAGCCAGTATGCATTAGATAAATAAGCTTAAAATCATGGTCAAGGTTGGTAGAGTGACAGAAGTTAGTTGAGTGTTCTAGAGAAGAATTTCTCATAACCCCCCCCCTTCTCAATGCATGAGTGTGCTCTCAAAGCCATGTGGAAAGTATTCTCTGACTAGGGCCGATGTATCTTGCTCCACAGAAGCAGGTGAACTGATAGATCAGGCGGTCAGACGAGGCAGCTTATCTATTACAGAGATGGAGAACAATTAATGGCCGAGGAAAGTCAGCTGGAGCTTAGTTGCAAAGAATTTCTTACTGACTGATTTGGAAAGATGATTTCTGAGCATATCTGAGGCCTGATCACCTTTGAATTCCAAATTTATGAAGATGGTTTTGCTTGGAACTGATTTGGTGACCACTTTAAAATGTTAATCTTCTGTGCTTTTGTCAACAAATCTGTCTGAGTAGCCATTCTCTGCAACCGTGGCTTTTAGTTAGGGAAGAAATTTTCGCGTCAACGCAGTTTCAACTACAAATATTTCTTATGCTATAGCTGAGAGTTTGAATCAAATTTCTTCTTGTGGATGTAGGCACACAAACGTAGAAATTAATTACTTGTCCATCCCATGTAGGGTTTTGGTGTATGGATCCTTAAAGAGATCTTTCCTCACGTCTAATGAGGAGTGCATCAATAAAAGGAATCCTTAGTGCAGATTCTTCCTCTACGATAGATTTTACAGAAGGATGATAGATGTTGAATGATGAGAAAATACCATCAAGTGCTACGTCCTTGTTATAAGAATAAAACTTGGGCACTGTGGTAGAGTGTAATTCCATTATGGGTAAATTTTATTTTGATAGAGTCTCACAGTGTTATACAGTAATATTTACTGATGACGTTTCGAGCACAATTTATTGCTCATAATCATATCAAGTTAATCACACGACTTCCTAAATTCACTTATATAGTTCCATTGTTTTTCACTTGATTTGATTGGTAGTATTATTTTCCATATTTCAGGTATGAGTGATGATTCATTCCTATTGCATGTGTTGGGTGTAGATTCGATGAAAAAAGATTCAGTAATCAACCTCTCTCTCCATCTACCTAGATTACTTTTTAGAATTTTAACCCTCTCCCACCCTATTGTGTGGTTGTGTGTTAATGCTTGCAGTGCAATTGCCGAGCTTTTTTCTAAATTACTTATCTTCTCTGGGTCAACCATTCTTACCTTAGCTAAATTCTTATGTTCTGACAATCTGACTACCCCTGACCTACTAGTTCGACCTATGTAGTTGACCTCACAGTCATTGCAGGGTATTTTTTTAATAATATATATAATAATATAAATAATATAATTTACAAAATACCCTGCAATGACTGTGAGGTCAACTACATAGGTCGAACTAGTAGGTCAGGGGTAGTCAGATTGTCAGAACATAAGAATTTAGCTAAGGTAAGAATGGTTGACCCAGAGAAGATAAGTAATTTAGAAAAAAGCTCGGCAATTGCACTGCATGCATTAACACACAACCACACAATAGGGTGGGAGAGGGTTAAAATTCTAAAAAGTAATCTAGGTAGATGGAGAGAGAGGTTGATTACTGAATCTTTTTTCATCGAATCTACACCCAACACATGCAATAGGAATGAATCATCACTCATACCTGAAATATGGAAAATAATACTACCAATCAAATCAAGTGAAAAACAATGGAACTATATAAGTGAATTTAGGAAGTCGTGTGATTAACTTGATATGATTATGAGCAATAAATTGTGCTCGAAACGTCATCAGTAAATATTACTGTATAACACTGTGAGACTCTATCAAAATAAAATTTACCCATAATGGAATTGCTACGTCCTTATCGCAGCTGACGAGAATGTCGTCTTCATATCTTCTATAAATATCAAACTGACCAATTGTTTGACTTAGTTCAGTGTTTTCAAGCTTTACCATGAAAGAATCAGCCAGCAATAGATCCAGTGGTGATCCCATTGTAGTGACATCTTTCTCTCTATAAGTTTCATTATTGAGACTAAACTAAACGTTGAACATGAATTTCTATAGGAGTTCTTTGAGGTAGGTCGTTGACGACTCTACTTCCAAATCATATTCAATAATATAATCGCAAATATGCCAGACAGATTTTGTGAGAGGTAGATAGGCGATTAATGAATTCCCCACATTTAATGAGAATGTGATTTTGTTTGAGACATTAAAATCTGTAATACTCTCAACAAGATGAAAATTATCATCAATAGAAAATTTAGTTACTTGCCCTCTAACTGGTTTCAGTATTCTAGCTAAGCACTGAGCAATGTCACAATAAGGACAACCCATCATATGCAGCATCGGATGGAGAGGTAATCCTGTTTTATGAATCTTCAGCACTCCATGCAAACGTAGAATTATGAATGAGACCAAAGGGAGGGATGAGTTCATAGAAATCTGAGGAGATTATGAACTGATTCACCATATTTTTTTAAAACATCTTTCAGTTGATTTTCGATCAGATGCGTCTTGTCAATTTCACCGTCTGGTCTACAGAATTTCATCTGGTCAGAGAGAATCACTAAAATTCGATCGACATATTCTTGACTATTCATCAATACAACACCTCCACATTTATTAGGGTAGCTTATTGATAATATCATCATTTTCCTGTAATTCCTTTTGTTGATATATGTGCTCCTCGGTCAATAGATTAATAGATCTAGGCTGTGATTTAGTAAACTCACGGTAAAAATCAATAACTACAGCTTTGAAATGTTGGGGTTTCTGTGGTGATTTGTATATATGTATATAAACCAAGTGGTTTACTGATATGCGTAGCTGGGATCCAGTTATATCAAAAAGGAGAGTATTCGGAATATTTTTGGTTTCCGAGGGAGACTGATGTGGTTTCTAACCTCAAACTCCATATTTCCAAGTGGAGAATTTGATTCTCTGTATGAGAAGTTCGCACAACTAGATTGCTTGGACTAATTCAAATGTCTGACCTGAGTCAGTAAGAGTACATCCGCGATGATAACGGTTTCAATCTTGAGAAGCAGTCGTCTGATGTTGAATCACTTCGGTCTGGCTAGCAAACACTACTGTTTGACGTGAATGATCTCCAACTACTTATATCACTCAATCAGTAGGCAACTACTGACATACAAAAATACCCACATTAAAAAGAAAATTATCTACAGTACTTTTTTATCTATCGATTAAGAAAATGTTGACCCTCTGCTAAATGGTAAGTGGTCATAATAGTGAAAAAAGAATAAAGACTATTCGAAAAGAGAATTTAATTTTGACTAAGTGTGTAGAAGAGTACTCAGTGAGATATGCCGATCGATCAGCTGTCGGTCAGGCGTCTGCAAGCACAAAGAATCACGAGGTCTGAACACTATTTCGACTACTAAATGATATTTCTCAGTTGGAAAATTTTTAAATTTACTAAGAATAGTCTGTGGAACTTATTATCTCGCCTAATAAAGTTTCACAAAATAGAGTATCATTCATGACCTGAATAACTTGGAAATGTGTATGGATTTAAATAAGTAACACCGAGGTGAGATGTATAGCTCTCTTGAACCCACTGTACAACATATGTGCATAAGAAATTGAGGGTGAACTGGATACACACTGAGGAGGCGGTGGAGTGACATTATATATCGGGTAAGCTGGTGGAGAGAACGCGAAGTAGGAGATATCTGTTGAGCCTCATTCAGTCAGAGGAAGACATAGAGGAGATTATGTGAGGTGAAGGAAATGAAAGCTTATAGATAATGGTGGAATCATAAGATTAGTAGACAAATCGAATAAAATAAAAACGTTACGTAATATTGTGTGAAATTTAATAGCATAGAATTTAATGTTGTAAAAAGAAATTGATTTAGAATGACAAATGGAACTAGTGAAATAATACCGGGGACATTTAAAAGTGAGAGTAGTAATAGTAACAATTGACGTAATAAGGAAGAGTATACAAATTGAATAGACAAAAATGAAAAAATGGAGAGTTGGTAGAGCTAAAATATGATTGGGGATTACCGTACTTTAGCATAGCGGGATTAAGACCATGAAAGTTGGAGGGGTTGAACGAACTTTTTCTGTACACAGAGATCTGGCTTTTCTGTTTCGATAGCCAAAGCTTCAGCAATACAGATGAGTCGGGTACGTAGGGATTTGGGTAAATAACTCTTTGCCTTGTAGATGACTTTGAAGGCGGAGGCTATAGAGATAGGGTGATCATTATCGACCAGATGTTCAATGATCGCGCTTCTTATTGCTCCACTTCCACCTTTTCGTAACCATGCAGGATAGTGTTCTTGCACTTTCTTGGACAAAACTCGAGTTGAACGACCGATATACCTAGCTCCACACGAGCAGGTGAATTGATAAACACACACAGAGTTGGTCAACGGCGGGATCTTGTCCTTCAGGTTACCGAACAAAAATGGTCGACTAGTCAAGGCTATTCTCAGAGATGCAGCAGGGAATGTTCTTTTTAGGGATTGTGATATCCTTCGTTTCATGATATCGGAAGCTAAGTCCCCTTTGAATTCCAAGCTCATGTAAAGTATTTTCTTGGCTACGAATTATAAGTCACGTTTTATAGGATTTGAATGTATATTTTTATCTATAAAACGTGGTGGAAATCCATTTTCTATTAGGATTTTACTCAAGATGTATAACTCATCTTCCACAATATCAGGGCTACATATGCGCCGAATACGAGTGGTGGAATCAGCTAAGACAGACATTGAAAAAGACAGAGAAATGAAAATGTGCTACTGAAGTCTTATGAGGCCTCGCTCAGAATTTGAGGAAGGAATAACAACAATAATAATGTAATATGAACTTGACATTTCATCTATCAACTTTAAACTAAAGCCGAAATTGAAAAATTATGCAACTAATTTTCATTATCTGGATTGATTCTGCTGGTTGAAAGACATTTTTTTAGACCGAATTTTGAAAGTGTCACTAAAACTAAGCGAGTTATGTTACAATCCTTACGTCTAATATGGAGCATATCACGTGGCAATATGATTAAGACGAACGTGTTATAACGGAATAGTTGTTTGGAGAATCCCTTCTGAACGATTGAATTACAATATTGAAACTTATTTGCATATTTCAACTAACTTTCTAATTATTTTTCTCTTTTCTCCCAGACTGTATACCATGGTTTTTATGTTTGAATTGATCCTCATCATTTGATTCAGTTATTGTTCAATCCCTGATTTAAGAGCTCCTCTTTGAGGTTATTTGGTGTCGGTGATAATATGTTGTGCTGTAAGAATGAAGTCAAGGTTGACCGCGGGGATTTTGACAATGAACTGCCTGGTGAAATTGTTTGTTGCATGAATCTTGACGACAGAGTTCTTCTCCCACCTTGTTGGGAATATTCTTCTTGATTCTCAAGTGCTTCGCAGGATTGATTTTTGGTGAACTACTTTTATTCTACAGTAATTGTTTCTCCCTAGAAAGTTCTCTGTTGTGTATGGCTGCCTAACTGCACTGTTAAATTAATTCTGAGTTTTTGTTACGTTATTATTGTGAAATACAGTATTAGGATTTTCAACGCAAATGTGAGGTTAGTCAGTCACTTCTTCTATATGGGTGAGAAACTTGCCCAGTATGTCACAAAAAGCATTTCCAACAGACTACTGTAGACTTCTATCAACAGCTTCCCACTTCACTGATTCCATAATCAAGAACAAATATCCAGAAAGAATTAGCAACAAGAAACTCTAGCTGACTGGTAATAAACGAACCAAGAACCAGTTACTCGACAAATATGTAGAAGGAAATGGAAATGGATTGGGCATACACTGGAGAGGTCATGGAATGACATCCAACTCAATGCAGGCCATTGCTCGAGTGCAGTCCAAATGGGAAGCGACGAGTGGATCTTTGGTGTGAGGGTGACATGGAGGAGACCATGTGGGGAAGAGGAGATGAGATATCATGGATAATCGTGGAACCAGATGAAGAGGACAGCAGAAAATAGAAGAAAGTGGAGATGTGCTGTTGAAGCTCCATTTTCCACTAGGAACCCAAGTGAATTATTATTATTATTACTGTTAAATAGGACCACAGAATTTATTGCAAATAATTGCTTCTTTGCTGTCGCCGGGGAACTTTTGCAGTGTTTTGGTTTTGCTTAGCTATACGGTAGAATGCAAAGATCGACTTCCAACGTTAAGACCACAACACATTGGTTTGGGTCACTACACGTGCGGGAACATTATTAAAACCAGTTAAACTATCCCTTCATATGTGGCTCAAACTGACAATGAAAAGTTTGCATTGATCCTTCCTACGCTTTCTTCTGACCACCTTGAACACTTTCTCAAACTAATTCTACATCAGGTAACATCAGATTGACAAATATCTCAATTACACTATTCATATTTTGATGTGTGAATATATTTTGCTGTTTCAAGATGAATTGTTTATTGCTGCTGTTCTTATAGAACATGAAAAGCTTTATATGTATACATATAATTGTTTTCATTTGTTAACTGAGACGTGGAAGTAGTCGATTAGGGGGGGGGCACCCATCGTTCACTGACAATTATCAGCCTTCTAGCACTAGTCATCAATGGTATTTGCGGTGTGATGCAGATTGATAGGAAGCGGTTAAAACTGAAATCAACATTCAAAGTTAATGGTTGTAGAGGTAGATGTGTTTATTCCGCGAACGTGGACCTAGTTTACTTTGTGGGCATGAAATAACCTGATTGGACAACCTGTTTAACCTTAGGCCAATTGCCAAATAATCAGAAGAATGTATTCTCCTCTGACGCAGCCTAATTTTAACGTGGCGAAGTATGTACAGGTCCCTGTTTTTCCTCAATGAATGTAGTTCGTTAGTAATTCTCTTTTCTTCGGGCGCTGCATATTTATTATATTTAAGTATTTTCATTTGTCAAATTATGGTTATATATATATATACATATATATATATTTATATATAGCTTAGTATAATGACTTATAAACTATAGTACTGCATTTACCTCATTTCTAAGTTTGGATAAATAAACTAATGGGTACCTTTAGACAAAAGTCGTTATAAATTGGATAAAAGTTAAGTCTGATTTGATGAATATTACATCGGGCTATGATTTCGTATCATGTCAGACTAAACTAAAATAATAGAAGAGTGATTAGTTGGCATATCCGTTTTTTGAAGTGGCACCACCTGGTTCATCTGGTGGGCATTGTCGCATTTCAATGAATACGCCAAAAATGCGTAGTTTCATAAAACTCTGAAATTATATGTTTAACTCTGGGACTTACTGCTTCCTTTGGTCCATTACATTGAGCAGATATCAGTATCAAGCCACATTTTCTGACAAAAGTGCAGAAAATGTCATGCAGTTCAAGACTATATTGCCACCGATAATGTGTACACCAGAAAAGAATTTCCCAATGCAAAATTTCATTTAAAAAACATTTAAAAACTGTAACTTGTCATTAAATCGCTATAGCAACAAACTACGACGCTGCAACTAGCAGGAATATACCAGAAGTCACTCACAACAGAATACCACGAGGAAACGTGACCACTGAAGTAGGAGATACAAATCTTGAGTAATAATACAGATTGCATAGAATTTCATTGGTGAAAAGTTGGATAAATATTACTTTAAGACAGATTCAGGGTAGTAGATTTGACAGTGGATGGGTTACTTCGATCTTCTACTCCAGAAGGAATAATATTATCAGTAATGAGGTTTGGTGTAGAGTATTATGTAGGGAGAAAATATTCATCGATAACTGACGAGAAACTAAAGTTTACAATATGCAGAAAACCGACGCATCCCAACCGGTATTTGAATTTCCAATTGGATCATCCAATAGGAATGAAAGTTTCAGTAGCTTTAAATCTCACTAATAGAGCTAGAAACATTATAACAGATAACGATGATATGGAGAATGAGATATCCAATATAAAACAGATTTTGATTGGAAGTGGTTTTCCGGAAAAGCTACTAGATAATATTATCAATAAAAAGGAGCAGAAGGGAAAACAGAAAATTGAAAAATCCTGGCTATCGAAAGGACATAGACGACCAAATTCAAAGACTATTTGCTTTATGTAATAATAAAGTCTATTTGAAGCCCTCTAATTCTCTAGAGAAAGCTTTGGTGAATGTCAAAGATATGGTCCCCAAAACGTCACAAAGTAATTGTGTCTATAGGATAAAGTGTTCAGAATGTGAAGCTTTTTATGTGGGGCGAGCAGTAGATAGGTGAAGGTCAGAATGAATAGATATAGACTATGCACGAAACGTCCGCCGAGGAATGAAGTAGAATTAAAAAGTCTAGAGAAAAGAATGGTTATAGCAATGAATGGGATAGACAGCGGACATAAGATTGATTTCGACAGTGTCGACATTCTAGGAAGAGGCTTTCACTCACATAAAGAAAGTTTGACCTCTGAAGTCTTGCAAGTTTTAGCCACATCGAATGCAGTAAATAGGAAAGAAGGGATAGACTTATCACCTATATGACAAACTCTAATGAAACCAGACAGATGAAGAAACAACAAAAGCCTATATGAACCTCCATGACCTTTAAAAATGTACTCTAATGGCCCAAGCGGTATAGTGGGCAACGCTTTAGCGTCTGAAACTATGGGAATCGGGTTCAAGCCTCGGTGGAAACATCATCACTCACTGCGGAATACAGGTACATCCATCTGACGAGCTCCGAATAGGAAGAAATGCTCAACCTGGATTCCACTGCTAGTCGTCATCCGCTAATTAACTTCTATTATCATTTTATCACATGCGAATTGACGTCTTTTCCATATGACAATTAACATACACTTTGCACACTCATACAGAAAGAAAAAATATATACACAATAACGATTTGACATAAGTCACTACAAATACATGATGACTGCTTTCATATTTCTATTGGTATAAATGTCTATCTACAAGTGACCTTCAGATAAACTGACTTCAATTTTTGACTACATATTTTGATGATGATGATGATGATGATAACCGGAATGATTCTGCTGCTGAAGAAGCTGTGGTGGCTTACACAGCGTAACGTTCAGAAAAATCTTGTTTTGATTTTTTATTCAACACTCAGGGATTAATTTAAAAAATTTATGGTAAATCAGTTTGACCTGATGCTTAAATTATTCCAGGAAGTTCGTAACATCTACGGTCTGGAAACTTATAATTCATTGATAACGTTTTGAGGTTCCACTGATCGAGATGCCTAGGATATATGTTAAAAACGTTGAGACACCACCCTTCGAAACTGGAAATATTAGCTGAAATACGATCAAACTGAAATAGAAGACACTGGTCGTCAAACATTAACATTAAGTCTTTCACCGTTGATTAGAACCACTTATGTTGATGTATCATCTTAAATAAAGCTCTTAGAATTACTTTTCCAAAAAACTGGCGTAAACATTTAGGAATCAAAGTATAGCAGAAACATTCATCCATCAGACTGTACAATTAAGTGCCTCCATTGAACGTGATCACATGTTTACGGTCTACCTAAACAATGACTTTTCAAATGTTTAAACTTAGTAGTTCACTTAATTACAATAACAAGAAGAGTTTCAACATTTTGCATTTGAAACATAATCTACTTGTGTTAGATAGCTGGAGGCAATCGGCAGGAAGCCTTGGACCTAGGTTTCGTGCTAGTTGGCGCTCATCAGCAAGGCGTATCTGCAACCTTGAAGGAACTGATGTCCCTTCTGAAATTCGAACCCGCGTCACCCAGTGCTGCAGTCAGAGACGTTATCACTGAGGCTCTGACTGCAGCACTGGGTGACGCGGGTTCGAATTTCAGAAGGGACATCAGTTCCTTCAAGGTTGCAGATACGCCTTGCTGATGAGTGCCAACTAGCACGAAACCTAGGTCCAAGGCTTCCTGTGGGCGATTACCTTCAACTATCTAATATCAAATCAATGTGCACCGTGATGGCGAGCTACCTAGAATGGTGGCCACATTGCAAATACCTGAATGATAGAATTCAGTCTGCACCAAAGAAGGACTAGATATGTCACACTAGTTACTAGTGTCCAATCAAAATAATCTACTTTTATACAGTGTAAGTAGGATATATAATATTCATGCCATGCATGCTCAGATCTACATCGTGAGAAAACAAGTTAATCGTCTCTTCTCGTCTAGCCTTCCCTTCCAACAAATCATGAGATAGTGTATCACTTTGCGACAAATGATATAAGCCGACGATGGAAACACACTGATGATTACTTGAATACATGAAGACCGATTGAAGATTTCTGCTCCATCTTGAGCACCCGTCGTAGTGATGTGGAGCGTGCAAGCCAGCTGTATTATGAGAACTGTTAGATACGAGGAATTTGATCCTAGATGGCGTTAAGCATTATTATAGGCAAGAGTTGATCAAATTCAGCCGACCATTGGGTAAAAAGGTGAAAACAATGTAAGGAATGTTGTCAGCAATGGGTGATATCCGTCAAATATTGAAGCAACGAAGAAGCGTATTCCTAAAAGTGTTATGCCACCCAGTAAACGACCTCCAATATCAATTGAAATTTAATAACGACACATGTTAGAAGAGTGAACCATTTGGGAGAATAATTTGGGCGGTGGTTCAACTGGCTTATTACTGTACTACATCTTCCGACCATCCGACCTCATTCTGAATGGACTGTAAATATGGATTGTGTTAGTGTAGCCATGGTTGTGAAATCCATTTTTGTCTACAAGAAGACAAAGCAAATGAATCTTCCAGATGTGGTCAAGGATGGCGGTGATTAATCATGAAGTGGATTAACTGAGATAATGGATTAGTGAGTAAGAATCCAAGTTAGTTTCATCACACTGATATAAACCACTTATCCTCCGAATTTTTATGCAAAGTAATAAGCAATCTTATGGTAACCAAAGGAAGTCGGATTATTACTATGATATCTGAGATTCTAAATTTCGTAGTCATACTGTGGTGAGAGCTGTCTACTGGCCAAATTGGTAGACAGTAATTTACGTCAATATTTACGTTCCCAAGATTTGTCGTGAGAAAATGTGAACAAAGATTGATTCAAAACCGACCACAGCAGACTTTGCGTAGGCGGATACAGTCAACATATAGAGGATATGACATTCAAGAAACAGTCACAAAGAGATGAAAGATTAACTTTAAGTGAGAAACAACCAATCAGAAGACAGTGTTTGTTTGCCTAACTAATATATTATAGCGTACATGCAAAAATATATAAATATGCTTTGATTTCCTTAATAAAGGATCTGTTGCCTGGCCCTTGTCTTCTGTTGTTGCAATACTGTAACGACAGAAGACAAGGGTCGGGTGACAGATCGTTTATTGAGAAAATGAAGAGATAATTATAGATTTTTATGAGCATTATTATTAGCGTTATTGTTAGTAGAGAAGCAACATCTGATTGGTTTTTCTTGCTGAAGGTTATTCTGTACTGCTTGTGACCGTTTCTTAGGAAGCTAAACCATATATCTGCGAATCGTATTAGCACACGTTAAGTCTGGTGTGATTGGTTGTTGAGTTCCTCAAGGTTAAGCTCTGTTCTTTCTCATGACCCCAACTCGGGTCGTAACATTGACGTAAATTGCTGTCTACAATTTTTAGCTTGCAGCTAGCTCCCACCACAATACAAAGACTAATTGGGGCTGGGATAAGAGCTTCAGGGAAAACTTGGCAAGATTCAGTAATGGACGAGGGTGCTTTGTTCAATACTTCACCCTTTTGGTAGATAGGTTCTGAAACACATACTTACTTGTCGATGTTTAATTCCTGCTACTTATCTTGGTCTAAATGCATCATTCAACCAGGTGTATCAAGAGCTGTGGATTGAATAGTGAAGTTTATTCTTACATTTGGAGCAATCTGCTGCAACTTATGCAGGGGTTCGAAGCCCTGTCGTCTGAAGTTACAGTAACACAAAAGTTTAGCTGCAAAATTTCCATTGTCGCCATTCTTTTGTAATTCGAAGCAGATGTAGATGTAATCCTGCTTTACGTCAACGCCACACTAACTGACCACCTCTAAAAGTTTCACTGGTAGTAGTAAAATACACAGATTCTGAACTGAATTCGTTTAGTGAGTAAGCGGAGAATTTGAAAAGTCAGTGACAAGTGCCATACCTTTCCGAATCCTTACAGGCCTATTCATTCAAACACCACACCGCTTATCAGCGGAAGCACGTGAAGTGCACAGCAGTTAACTCCATCCCAATTTAAGCCTCTGTGGTACATCATCTGAAGGTGGGACACATGGAAAGGTTACCGCTTCTTCTGACTGTAGATGCCATCACATATGAGAGATTGGACAAGAGACACAAGACTTCAGCAATACAGTTTTATTTCCCTCTCCTCTCCACTGTCCTTTTTATTTAACTTCGTGATCGCCCACAATCTTTCATTTCCTCCTTCTTACACCATCTTCTCCATGTCACCCTCGGATCAACATTCAAATAGTCATTTCCTATCTGGGTTCCACTCGAAGTCCTGGAGCGTGGCACCGCTCAGCGGTCTCTTTAAAATGTATCCACTTCATCTCCATTTCTATCGACAGATTCTTGATTGGTTCATTGCCAGAGTTCTTTGTGGCTTATCCCTTCTGGCCGGCCTTTTGACCTTCAGTAGAGAGCTAGAGAAGGCAGCTGTTGATGAAAGTCTGGCGCCAATTGAAAATACTTTTATTCAACGATGTCAGGTTTCGGTTTGTGTACTTCTTCATTTTTATACTTTAATATGAACTTTCGGGGATATCCATTCTCGATAAGGTTCTTTTCGATGACCACCAGTTCTTCTTCAATCTTGTCTTCCGAACATATTTCTTTGGCTCTGCTGAAGAGCGTTTTTACTAGACCTCGTTTGTAACTGGTTGGGCAAAAGCTGTGATAATTTAAGTATTGACCAGTTCAAATTTCTTTCCTGTAGACAGATTTTTGAATCGTCCCATCGTTTCTTCTTTTTATGTTGACATCTAGGAAATGGAATTGGTTGTTTCTTTCGTAGTCAATTGTAAATGCAATGTTGGGAGCCGCATTGAGTTTCTCAAACATTGCGGATGAGTATTCTATATCATTGCAGACCACAAACGTGTCGTCGATATATCTGCAGTAATAGGTGGTTCCTTCTATTTCTTCTCTCATTCGAGTCTGTTCAAGATGAGCCATGAATATGTCAGCAAGAACAGGACCCAGAGGTGAACCAATAGCCACCGTCAATCTGCCGGTACAGCTGATTGTTGAATCGGAATTGAATATTCTTTGTGCATAGACGTAGCAATTTTCGTAGCTCATTTTCTGGAAGAGGAAGCAGTTCGAACTTCTGGCATATGATTTTTACCGTTTCTTCGATGGGTATGCTGGTAAACAGTGAACAAACGTCGTACTACACGAGAAGTCTATCTGAAATATCGAGTTGATCTAATTCTTGCGAAAACTGGAAAGAATCTTTGATACTATGAGCTGCCAGCATTTTCCGAATGGGTTCCAGCTTTTGAGCTAAAGATCTGGCCAATTTAGGACATGGTGATTTTACCATTGATATTATAGGTCTCAATGGTACATCACTTTTGTCGACTTTGGGTTGACCGTACATGAATGGTACACGTGAACCCCTTGGTTTAAGGTCGTTGTAAGTGCTGTTGTCTATTAGCCCTTCTTCAAGTAGTCCTTTAAGGTGCTTGCTTACTTTATTTTCGAAGGCTGTTGTTTCTTCTTTTTTCAACATACCGACTTGGAATCTTATTGTATCATCGAGAATGCTTTTAATTTTTGAGATGCAGTCTCGGCAATTCATTATTACGACACCTGAACCTTTGTCTGGTTTGAGAATGATGATGTTTTCATTGTTTCGTAAGTTTTTTATTGCTGTTCTGTGTTCTTTAGCAAATAATTTTGATTGTGCTGGAGGAGAAATTTGATATTGTTCTGCAATATCGATCATTTTGGACTTAAACCAGACGCTTTTATCCTCGCCTGTGAGTTTAAGGTCGGAAAGTTGACTGTATAAATACTCAAACTGCGTTTCTGTATCGATTCTGTTGATAAACGAGTTTGGTACGTGATACTTAAATCCTAAGGACAGAGCTTCAGTTTCAATTTTATTAAGTTTCACATCTGATAAATTGTATATGTATTTTTCTGGGCGCTGTGGAAATTCTTCTTGTAGTTGTTCAACTACTAAAGATTTTCTGAGCTTCTTTCCGTATGAGTTCGCTGCTTGCGATTGTAAATCTTGCATGAAGTTAATGAACTTTAAACGACACCCCAAATTAAGGCTTTCCAGTAGACTGTCGAATTTCACTAGATTTGACCTTAAAGCGGTGATATGTCCCTGAGATTAGTCGATATGTGATTTAGTGATGCGGCGCAGGTTCTTTAAAGTTGGAGGTAGTTTGGTCGATCTGATGAGTTTCAGGAATTGGCGTGGAAAACAGTCTATCTCTAGACACTCCTCGTAGAACTTAATCCTGCAGGCTTCTCTTGCTATTCTGCAACGTAACGTCACTAATTGATTCAGTGACTTGAATGATTTCCTAGGGAGACGTCGTTTCAAAAATTTCATACAACCGGTTCCCTTTATTAGTTTGAAGAGAGAAAGAACGAACATGTTTGCAGGATAATACGAGCTCGTTTTATTTCGTGGATACTCATCAACTGCATACATCCTAAACAAAATCAAATTATAAGTTTCAAAAAAGGTTTTGGAACATACTTTTTTCATAATTACTTGGAGTTATAGATAGAACAGAACATAATTCCAGAATTTGATGTAGGTAGACAGATTATTCAATGTCGAAAAAACAACTAACTATATATAGTGGAATTAGATAAGAGGGGTTAGAGTTCAGATTTCTATTGGAAAACACAGATTGGTTAGAGGCATAATACAGGGTCAGGGTCAGAGAACAGAGTGAATTTTCACATCTTGTGGTGGAGAGTTTAAGAGGGTGGGGGTGAACAGCGAGGTAACTTTTTTTTAACCTTAACTTAAAAATACCAAACCAAAATGCCAAACCATATAGAAAAGCGGAGAATGGACAATAATTTCGAAAATCCGGATCTTGTTTCTTATTCTGATTGCAGCTGATTTCCACAAAATGATTTCATTAGTGAAACTCACGTCCTTGATTGCACTAACAGACACCATCAATCGAATAATGTGTGGTGAAATCAGTCAGTCTTATAAATATCATTCCCATATGAATACGAAACAGGAAAGAGTAGCAAATCAATTTCCTAATAATAATATTAGTAATAGTAATAAAGAAATATTGAACGTTTCAAGATAGATAAGTAAGGTAGCATTCACATCACGATGTAAATATTTTAGTATCTTTTTCCATGCACTTTTCAAACGTTGACCGAATTCAGAAAGCCAACATCTATGTACATGCAACTCCAATGTGAAGTCAATGCTACTATACGGATGAATCAGAGACCTGGCGCGTCATAAAGAGCATCTCAAACAAACTACAGACCTTCATTAACAGTTGTCTTCGCTCAGTACTCAAGATCAGATGGCCAGAAAAGATCAGCCACAAAGATCTCTGGGAGCGAACCAACCGAGCAGGAACCGATTATGAAACAAATAGGCAGGAAGAAATGGAGGTGGATTGGCCATACTCTGAGGAAACCATCAAGTGACATCACTAGACAAGCCATTGCTCGAGTGGAACCTGAAAGGGAAGCGGCGAGTTGGTCGTCAGTGTGAGGGTGACTTGGAGGAGGTCATGTGAAGAGGAGATGAAAACGTGTGGGCAGACTTGGAGCCAGGTGAAGAGTCTAGCAGAGAACCGAACGCAATGGAGACGCACGGCTGAAGCCCTATGTTCCCCTAGGAATTAAAGGAAATAATAATAATGTGCAGGCATGAGTTCATCATGGTATATACCACTAACTGTTGAATATGAGTAGATGGGTATCACTCCTATCAACCAGGACTGCTTGCTAGCCAGATCATCAAAGTGATCTAAACACGTCAGACAGTGTAATCTTACTGGCTGATAATGTACTGATGATCTTTTGTTTATAAAATAGGCTGTGGTTAAAATACCTAAGTCATATATTCATCTGAAATGAGAACTTAATGCCCGTTTCGTTCCAGCCTGGGACTCTTCGCAAGGGCTCAGCCACTTTACTGACCATTCAGTCAATGGGACCCAATCCAAACGCCCATAAATTTCAACTTCCTCCAGTTCACTGCCGGATGGCGTCCTGGTAGCTGAACAGCCTACGAGCTTGCCTTGTAGCTCTATAAGGGCCCGAGTTCGAACCTTGTCGAACTCGTGCTGATGAAGAGCAGTAAACTAGGACGAGACAGTTGTGCAGTACCTCCTCATTCTCCAGTGGTTCTCTAACTGATGTCGGTTAATGATCAACCCTGTAATCAGTCAAATCCCTGCAGACAAATGCTGTGCAAAAACAATACAAAGGTAAACTTTAAGAACCACTAACTACCAATCAGCAAACGACCTCGAACGCACCAATCACGTGAAGGAGGTATTTTTGTGTATATGGAATACATATATTTTTATGAAATAATGCATAAAAACTGTAGAAAAGTGTTACAGAGGATAACTTCCTTTCACATGTGATAAAAATAGCTCTCAGTTTTAGGTTGGAGTATCAACGGAGTGTAATTCCATTGTAGGTAAAATTTATTTTGATAAAGTCTCATATTTCTTGAGCAATAAATTGTGCTCGAAACGTTGTCATCAGTGAATATTACTGTATAACACTGTGAGACTTTATCAAAATAAATGTTATCAACAATGGAATTATACTTTATCACAGTGCACAAGTACTCTTTTTATATCAGCAGAGTAATTTAACCACATTCTATGCATGTAATTATTTAGGTCTTCTAACCCTAACAATAACCTTAATCTTTCCGGAACCTAACCCTAACTTGAAAATATCCCTAAACTAACTGTAATCTAACTCGAACCAACCCTAGTGTCGCCTTTATTAGGTTAACCTAACCCTAACTTGTCCTGGGCTTAAGGCGCAAATTAATCTTCCCCAAACGTAAGCTGAAACTTACTAGATATCCTATTTTTTTTTTTTTTTTTTTTTTTTGGCGGCCTGTTTGACATCTGGGCTACCTTTCTGTACATCTACATATTTGCATCTAATACATCATGTTTCCATTTTTAATTTTAACAAAATATGGTCACAAATCGTATCAAATACAGTAATGAATTCATTAAATGTTTTAAACCATATGACTTTCATGCATCTAATAAAACTAAGAGAAAACATCATGGTGGTTGGCAACGCGCTCTCAAACGGACACCATTATATCGCACAACTATTCCTGTTATTGTCAGTTCAAACTGCCGTTCACTTCCCAACAAAATTATGCATCTCCAGTCTCTCTTATCATCTGATACTTATCACAATACTGCGATAGTCACATTACAAGAAACATGGCTCCATGATCTTTATGACGACAACCTGGTTTCTCTAAATGGTTTCACATTGTTTAGACAAGATCGAATATGCTCTAGAAAGAAAAGAGGTGGAGGAGTCGCAACCTTCATTCATTCTCAGTGGTCAACTTCAAATAATGTATGTTTTTCTTTCTCTAGTGACTTTATTGATTGTATTACAGTCAAATGTCGTCCGAAACACCTATCCAAGTTTAAATACGTCTTCATCTCAAACATTTATGTTACTCCTGGATGTTCCGCCTCGGATCTATCTCATTTTGCCGATGAATTCACAGCATTCGCGGTTACACATCTTGAAAACTCTTTATCAGTTGTCACTGGAGATTTCAATACCTGTGACTGTTCTTTTCTTGAATCATTAGGTCATGTCAACATTGTCAAATTTCCAACTCGACTTGATAAAACTCTGGATCTAGTATTTACTAATGATGCGGAAATATATGAAGCACGCAGACGTGCTCCTATAATGAACTCTGATCATTGTATTATTCGGATATTACCCAAGATATATAGCAGATATCACTCTAATATCCTCTCGAATCTCTCCAGGAAAACACAACAAAGATGTTACTCACAAGAAAACGTGCTCAAACTAAGAAGTATGCTAAATGACACAAACTGGGAACTTTTCACTGAACACACTCTGGATGATACTATTTCCAATCTGACTGACTATCTTAAATTCTGCCTTGATGTATGCTGCCCTAAACAGATACTTTTCAAAAGAATAGATCGTTTCTCTTCTCCTCATCTCAAAAAGCTTCGAAGAGAAAAAGAGAGACTGTACAAGGCTAAGGACAAAGCTGGTCTTAGGAGAATAAATATCCAAATCAAATCCGAAATCAAGAGGTTAAACAATATTTATAATCAAAGAATTTTGTCATGTAAAACTCCTGGGAACATGTGGAAGCTTTTCAAAGAAATTACAGGTTGCGGTAAGCATAGTTCTTGTTCTCCCTCTATTGATGTAAATACTCTTAATAGATCTTTTATCCGCCTTCCCAATGTACCTTCTAGCTTCAATGTAACAAATAACATAACCAGTGACTTTAATAGTTTTAAAACTTCTGATGTTCTTAAATGTTTAAAATCTCTTAAACCTTCCCAGAGTCTAGGTCCTGATGGTATACCTGCCATTGTCCTTAGGAAATGTGCTGATATTTTAAGCAACCCACTTACAAACATTTTTAATACTTCTTTTTCTAATAATGTTGTACCTTCTCTGTGGAAAGATATTAAAATCATCCCTGTACCTAAGTCAGGCTCTGGTAATAATGCTAAGTTCAGACCTATCGCTATAACCTCTCCTTTTTTGAAACTAATGGAGAAACTATTGTTACTAAAACTTGTTCCCTCTCTAAGCTTCTCAAACGATCCAAAGCAGTTTGCTTACAAACAGGGTAAAAGTACTTTGGACGCTGCTGCTGTGTTTCATCACAACATTGTATCCTCCTTAGACAAAGGGGCCAAGTTTGTCCGTTGCACGTTCCTTGACTATACATCTGCTTTCGACTCTGTACCTAGAGGCCTATTGTTAAACAAGCTTAGCCTAGCACAAACTGAGCCCTGGGTTATCAACTGGCTGCACTCTTACTTCTCTAATAGGATGCAGTACACGGTATATAAAGGTGCATCTTCCTCTCTATTGCTTACTGAAGCTGGAGTTCCTCAGGGTGCTGTTCTTTCTCCGTTTCTCTTTTCCTTCTTCTTACATGATTTACCTCTCTCAGATGAAGTCAACTTCGTCAAATATGCAGATGACCTGTCTGTATCGTTTTCCATTAAGTCTCAGTCAGACTGTCTCAAATTAAATAGCTTCCTGTCGGACATCAGTGAGTGGTCCAAACTAAATGGTCTCATGCTGAATCCCTCAAAATGCCAGACTGTCGATTTCTCCCTTAGGCATAAACGAGATCTACAAACACTAGTAAGTTCTCATGAAGACTGTTGCATTGAGGGGACTAAAATTGAAACTAAGTCTAATGCAAAATACCTCGGTCTAGTTCTATCTTCTGACCTTACTTGGACATCTCATATCCTAATGATTTCTAGGAAAGTGCTCTGTCTTACCTACTACATTAAGAAACTTAGACAATCCGGAATCACCAAACCTCTACTCTCACAATTTGTCAACTCTTGTATCCTACCTATTCTACTTTACTGCTCCCCGTTAGTCTTTCCTGGTCTACTGAAAAAGGACTATTCCATCCTGAGAAGGATGTTGACAGTAGTTAGTAGGACTAGTGGAGTTAATCTCAGTCAGCTCGTGACTACTTTAGTTGATAGGCATCTGAATACATGTGAAAAATGGTCTAAAACCATACTCTCAGACCCCCAACACCCCCTCTATTCCCAACTCTCTCCTTGTATCTCATCAAGTAAAACCAGAAATCAGTATAAAAGAATCTATGCTCGTACAACCAAGTACAGGAACTCAACGATACCATACTTGGCCCGTGTTCTAAGCGACAGAGACAATGTTAGGCGTGAAACCTGTGACTTGCTTTGTTATTAACAACATAATTTCATACTCTTTTATTTCTCTCTTATTTCGTATTCTTTAGTGAACTCCTTCTTCAAACTACTTAGCTACCTGAAATATTAACATTGGCTTCCTTTTTTGTACTTTACTATATTCTTTCTATTGTGTATCACTGGTTCCGACTATATTAGCACTATGAGTATTACAAAATTGTCGTGTCATTAACCATCATGTAATTATTAGTTTTGTGGTTGCTTTTCTTATTTTCTATACTTTTCGGCAATATTAAACTGACAATCATTGTTTGTGAATGCCATAGTCACCACCTCAAAAAAAACTTTGTATTATTCAGGATTACTCACACTACCACCACAAACACTGCATTAGACCTTGGCAGACTTTGGTACTTTTTCGCATTCATAATTATTTTGTGTTTATCCTGTTTTTTTTTTTTTTTTTTTTTTTTTTTTTTTTTGCTGTTGGTGTCTTCAGATTTACATTTTTTGTTTGTTTAATACTTATTTTAAACGTCGGTAAAATTAGATGCAAATATTGTAGATATGTGCTGAAAATTCCACACTGTACCACTGTACTGTTTCTGGAATAAAGCAAATTATTATTATTATTATTATTATTATTAATAGCATAACACTTCGATGAGCATATTTTATTGATGACGACAACATTATTTCCCAAGTTTCACTAACTTGCTCAGTGGGCGTTTCTAGGTCATTAGTGCAGTCACACTCCATTGGTAGTTAGTGGTGCTTAAAGTTTAACTTGGCCATGATATATTACAATCTCGAGTGGATCTTTTGTAGTCTGATATGAATTCAGTTTTCCTTAAGCAGTGATCACTCAGTCATACATTCTATCAACTAGTTTGATCAATAAGTAAATTTGTATTAGTTCATTTTAATCCTTTTATCAATCAAATGACCAGTGATTTGTATCGCATTAATACAATCGATTCAAATAATTACGAATTTAACTTATAATGCCTTTATAACAAAGAATGAAACGAAGACACCAAAAGCTTTTAGTCTGTAGTGTGTAAAACATCAACATTCGAAGCAAATTATCTTACCAATAAATTGAACTAGACTGTCAGCGGAAAGCCGTCATTAACGACCTGGAATAGTCGAGAGTGGATAGAATTTGGGCGAAGTTAAAGTATTATAGCCAAAGTCAAGATCTGTAAAAATTTGACCCTGAAGTAGACGACTACAGAGTAAGAAGTAGTCTTCCTAAAGGTGTACGAATCAGACTTCTTCAAACTGCAGAAGCAATGGCGATTCACTTGCTAAGTCCTGAACTCTGCATACAGAAGAAGTTCCTTCAATCACTACACTTGCAGTGGACATAATCTATCTTATTAGCCGACAAGTAAATTCTACCTAATCTTTTGTTCTGTCTCTTCATTAGTATTATTTTGTCTTCTCAATTGTAACATTTTACATTTTCAACTTTCTTGTTCTCCACCCCCAACCGATTCAATTTCTACACCTCCTACCACTGTTACTGACTTGAACAACGCTCAATTTCTAGTCGTTTACGTTACTTCATCCAACTTATTTGCTCAATTTCACTTCTACTTAGTCTCTACCTGTAATTGCCTCTGACCTAAGTTGAAACATTTTATTCAGTTATATTACGTCATCTAACTTATAAACTCAATCTTACTTTAGTTGCTGTCTGATTAACTTTGTTTCTATATTACATCATTCTTGTATTACCTGATCAATTATCTAAACTTGACAAACCTCATGTACACACACACACACACAAATAATTATATGTAAATGCGATTGTACAGCTATGTGAATGAATTCGTTGAAAAGAGTCTCTTCGATGAACGTCTTCTCTTTTTCATATGACTCAATGGGGATTTTCAAGCTACCGTATTTTAGACAAATCCTGAGTTTTCGGATTTTGCGCGTCACTCTACTTGTGGTTTTGATAATCGTTCTATAATCGTCCCGAATTTCTTTTGGAAGAAATTCACACTAAGATGCATGTGCTTACACCTGACGTGGTCACAAAAACTGGTTCTTATTTGTTTTCCTGTCGCCTCTCGGAGCTGTGTCTTCTGTTTCTATGAATAGACGGTTAGTATTCGCATCCAGTATACTACACAACATTAAAAAAATATGAGTACTTTTATGAAGTCAACTGTGAATTATAAATTCAGCAGACAGGTAATCAAAAGATTCTATAATGTCGAGTTGTCGCAAATGCTCAGCTGATAGTTAGTTAGTTAGTTAACCCTGATTTGGCTTATCTGATTGATATGTCGTTCAGAGGTGTGAATTAAATGAATAACAAGTGAGGTGATCATAATAATAATAAGGATAAATTCATTCAAGTGTTAGTATAATCTAGACAACGGTAAGCGTGTAGGTAGAATGTGCATACTAGTAGGAGGGGTAGAGGAGAAAATAACTATTGTCACATAGCGGCTAGATAAAATAATAATAATAATGAATTGTTAAACCGAGAATAAAATGTACAACTACAGCACAGCATGATATTGATAATACAGTTAGCATTACAAACAAAATAAAATAAAAATATAATAAGATAATATTTACAGTTATCCGATTTCATAGGGAGAGACAACTATTTTAAATTGGGGGTGAAGGCCAAGGGAGGAAGAGTGATTGGAAAACCCTTTTTCTGAACACAGAGACTGGGTTGAAAAGTGATTATGGCAACTGCCTCAGTTATGGTTAGCAATCGAAGGTGTACAAACCTCAGGAATCGAGGTGGCACTCTGTGTTTAAAATTCGTCACTCGTTGTATAATTCCAATGCAGGTGTAGGATAAGCTACTGAGTCTGGCCACTTCGATGTGCATTTGAAAATTTAACTATTCATATGGAGACAGTTACATAGGTAGAATGACTTGGCAAGTCCACAGTCGCCTTCTGGATCAACATGGTCCAACACAGTTCGGTAAGGAGTAGTAAAGTCAATCAGAAGTTCCGTACTGGCACATCTAGTTGATACGGAGCACAGGATTGACCAAAATTCAGCTTTTACAATTCTACACAATGTTGCAGTAAAGAATGTTTTAGCTATTATTTTTCGAAGTTTCAATGATAGCATTTCAGTTACTGCGTATCCTTTAAACGGCAAAGTCATGTGTATGCGCTTCTTCTGCACAGTTTTCAGGCGTTTCTTCCTGTCTGTTCTCCTCATCGATACTTTAACAAATTTTTCGGGGTATCCGATCTCGTATAAAAAGTTTTCTGTTTTCCTTATTTTATCGTCTAGAGTGTCGGTTGTGCAGATTTTTCTAGCACGATAAATCAAGGTACTGATGTGATTTAGTTTGTATACATGAGGAACAAATAACTTAAAATAGGTGCATTGGCCAACCCATGAATTCTTCCGGAAAGTAGCCCTCTTAATACTGCCATCTTGCCTCCTTATTAGCTATGTGACAATAGTTATTTTCCCCTCTACCCCTCCTGCTAGTATGCACATTCTACCTATACGCTTACCGTTGACTAGATTATACTAACACTTGAATAAATTTATCCTTATTATTATTATTACTATTATTATATTATGATAACCTTGGTTGTTATCCATTAATTCACATCTTTGAACTCTAACTCTATATTTTATTAACTACATTCATTATTCGAATTCCCGTGACTAATATTTCATGATATGTCGTTGTTAATGTGTATTTCAAAAGGTCATCCATGGTATCATTTTGATGAACGAAGCTGAAAAAAGGCTGCTGCATCACAATAATACGGAATGATCACCTGACCGCCTACTCTTACTTAAACAAAGCTAAATACAACAAGGGGAGGGATTGACCCTGCTAACATTGATATAATGAAATAACGAGGCTTTAAATTAGGACATACAGTTAAGTTAAGTTTTCAGTGACTTAGCGAAAATAGGCTGAAGTTTATGATCAGTGGGATTTTGTTTTCATCATACTCAGTGATGAAATAGGGGATGGGGGTGTTAATTTCTTTCTTATCTATCCTTTGTTACAGTTTCTTTTGTGTTCAACTTTGTACTACTTATCACTAGTAAGTAGTGTAATCGTTTTATTTTGTTTACTGCGTAACCATAACTATTGTTTGACGTTGGAATGTATCTCACTTAATGTGATCTGTAGTAATTATTTTCTTATAGTTGAATGGCATCTTCTGTACATGCCTTATCTATATTCCACTCTCTTTTGAATCTTGTTTATTCGAATCCTTTATTCTTTAATAAAATAAGTTCATGATTTCATTTGATGCAACCTCCTTGTTCACAATGATCCCAATCAATGAAACCATTGAAATCATTTGTCAACAGTCTGATCTTCTTTCACTACCAGAGTCAGAATTCAAACGCCTACTGCTAATGTGTACTGTGGGTGTACAATTCCAGTTTGATAACACTCTTTACCGACAAATAGATGGTGTAGCCATAGGCAGTCCACTTAGCCCTGTTTTAGCAGATATCTTCATGTCAAACCTTGAGAAAACAAAGTTGAAGCATGCAATCGATCAAACAACTTCCTATTGTCAATATGTCGATGACACATTTGTAGTATGCAACAACGAAAGTCATGCCTCCTACCTACTCATCCTATTCAACAAAGCACATACAAATATTGTACTTACGATGGAACATGAAAATGATGGGAAGTTCCATTTCCTTGACATCGCCATGCAATGCCTAGAAGATGGTAATCTCCAGAGGTCAATTTACCGAAAGCCTACATGGAATGGACAATACTTACATTTTAATAGTTTTTTTCCAAATAACTATAAACAAGCACTAGTCAAGACTCTGTACTATGGAGCAAGGAGAATATGCTCTGCAGAGAAACTAGAGGAAGAATTTATGTTCCTCGAAAAGGTGCTGAAAAATAACGGTTACCCTCAAAGATTCATTAACAAATATGGAAGATGTGAAGGCTCAAATACCAAACAAATCACAGTTGAAAAGAAGCCTGTCTTCATTCAACTAGATTTTAAAGGTGAAAACATTGCAGAAATGGTCAACAGAAGACTGAGAACATCACTAGCCAGAGCCTATCCTGCAGCTAAGTTGGTTCCCGTCCATCGAACAACATGCTCTTTGGTGCAGTCAAAAGTCGATAGATACCCTTCTCATGTTAACTCCAACTGTGTATACAAATTTACGTGTATCTGCGGGAGCAGTTACATTGGGAGAACGGAAAGAAGGGCACACCTCCGATTTTCTGAACATGCGCCAAAAAGCCTACGTCTCAAGGGAACAAACTCATATAGTAGCGCTATTACTAGACATCTTCTCGACACGGGTCATGAGGTAGAAATCCTTTAAAATTATCAATAGACATAGGAGTTCCATTCTCCTCAAGTTTGCTGAAGCAATTTCTATCAAACGCTTGAAACCAGATGTATGTGTTCAGAAAGAAGCAGTTATTAATCTTTCCTTGCCCTGGTAACTGAATGTCTTTATTCTCTCATCTGATTACGTAATCTTTGTCTTTCACCTCACCCCCTTTTATAATCTGTAATTTTGCTTGTCTCTTGTTTCTATGATTTGAGTTGAACTCAGTACATTGTTACCTAATTTATTAGTCACTCTGTATCTAACGCGTATTTCGTCTTTACTACGTAACTGTTTTACCATTGTATGCATACATTTATTTTGTTTAAACTTTAATTGCCTGTGTAAAAACTATATAAGCGCAATTTTCTGAGCACTGTTCACTTATTGTGGAACTTTTTGTCAACTGACAACATGTAAAATTTGCAAGTATGTTAAAACTTTTCTGTACGCAAACCTCATAATTTATTTAGGCTGTAAGCAGATGATGAGAAGCCAACGAAATAAATGATGGTATCATATTATTCTGCACAAACCACTGTTGTTCTTGCTTTATTCTAATAAAATATAATTATATTTCGATAGTTTACACACAATGGTAAGTTTTGTTATTGGTAGTATTTCGAGCAAAATTACTGCCCGTGTTCACACGACTATTGGAATTGTTTTGTTGACACATTTATGAACTGTACTCATATATATAGTTCTTGTTTTCTTTTTCTCCCATTTGAAGGAAAAATATACCAACAAAATGAAGGAGGAGTAGCCATGGGATCACCCATCTCACCAATAATAGCTGACATATTCATGGATTTTTGGGAAGAGAAGGCCCATAAACCATTCAGGTCATCAATAAAATGTTGGTGGAGATATGTAGACGACACGTCAGTATTAGTCGAAAAAAACGATGCTGAGAAATTCTTCTCACACGCATAAAGTCATGTCGACTCGACAAAATTCACTAGGGAAACAGAGAGTGAAAGTGGGGAACTGCCTATGTTAGACTGCAAAATACAAAGAGTAACGGATGGTAGGTAGCATAAAAACGACGCTATATAGAAAAACTACACACTCTAGAAGATTCCTTGATTATCACTCAGCTCATCCACTCAGGGTAAAACGAGGATTAATACAAGATCTTGCAGATAGAATACGTAGGCAACTTGCAACTTACACCAAACGAAACCTGATCCGTTCACTTAGCTACAGAGTTCGCAGAATTCGCACCCCGGACACCGAACTGGACAATCTCAAGAGAATCCTCATCAAGAATTGTTATCCAGAAAGATTTATTGCAAAATCTATGAATCCTAGACCACAAAAGCCGCCCATGCTTAGCGTCCCGAAAAAACCACTCTACATGAACCTTCAATTCAATGGAGATATATCTGCGGAAACACTAAAAAATCGACTGTCGCGCTCACTTAAGAAGACCTTCCTCGCATCTGAACTACGACTAACCTTCTCCACAAAACCTATGATTCATGTGAACATGAAGGATAAGTTACCACTGCTGGCCTCATCAATGTGTATTTATCAATTCACCTGCTCGTGTGGAGCCACGTATGTCAGCCGTACCCAGCGCTCGCTTTCCAAACGTATCACCGAACACTTACCAACATGGTTTTACAAAGGAGAAAATCGATGCCCCCGCAGTTCCATCTTAGAACATCTGATAGAATCCGGACACCAAGCTACACCGTAAACAAACTTCAAAGTCGTCTACAGAGTAAGAAGTAGTCTTCCTAAAGGTGTACGAATCAGACTTCTTCAAACTGCAGAAGCAATGGCGATTCACTTGCTAAGTCCTGAACTCTGCATACAGAAGAAGTTCCTTCAATCACTACACTTGCAGTGGACATAATCTATCTTATTAGCCGACAAGTAAATTCTACCTAATCTTTTGTTCTGTCTCTTCATTAGTATTATTTTGTCTTCTCAATTGTAACATTTTACATTTTCAACTTTCTTGTTCTCCACCCCCAACCGATTCAATTTCTACACCTCCTACCACTGTTACTGACTTGAACAACGCTCAATTTCTAATCATTTATATTACGTCATCTAGCTTACTAACTCAATCTTACTTTAGTTGCTGTCTGATTAACTTTGTTTCTATATTACATCATTCTTGTATTAACTAATCAATTATCTAAACTTGACAAACCTCATGTACACACACACAAAAAAAAAAAATTATTTATAAATGCGATTGTACAGCTATGTGAATGAATTCGTTCAAAAGAGTCTCTTCGCTGAACGTCTTCTCTTCTTCATATGACTCAATGGGGATTTTCAAACTTACAATAACACCAGAGGACCAGCGTAAAGAAATGAAAGTTATATTCAAAATGCTACTCGACAACAACTACCCAAAAGAATTTATCGGAAATAATACAAGGAAGAGAAAAAAGAGGGTAAGACCAGAGAATGGCGTGAAGGAGGAAGGCAAAATCAGTCAGGCTACCATACAAAAATGGTACATCAGAGGCAATTCAAAGAAACCTCAAGAATATTGGGATTCACACCACGTTTAAAGCGACGAATCTAATCAAAAATAAAATAAATCAACTGAAAGATCCCATAAAAATGATGGATAAAAACAATGTGATTTACAAAATATCTTGTGCTGAATATCCGACTAAATATATGGGTGAAACATCCAGATCACTCAAAATAAGAGTGAACGAACATAAACGCCTAACTACAGGTCAACCGACAGGAACACAAGATTACAAGAATTTAGAAAAAATTCATCTATAGCTGCACATGCATGGGACAAAACCACAACATCTACTGGAATAATGTTTGTATTTCAAAAACTAATATGAACAAATGGAAAGAGAGACTTATAACAGAATCTGCATTCATTAAGGTCACACCGGATACATGGAACAAGGGTGGCTCAGCAGCACAACTGTCAACAACCTGGAATATAATTCTGAATACACAAAAATGAATGAAGGGAAAAAGGAAAAAATTAACTATATATATGAGTACAAATCATAAATGTGTCAACAAAACAATTGCAATAGTGGTGTGAACATGGGCAGTAATTTTACTCGAAATATCACTAATAACAAAACTTATCATTGTGTGTGAACTATCGAAATATAATTATACTTTATTTGATCTATTCCACAATGCTCAAACTTTTATACTGACCCTTACTCTTTATCTGCACAACAGTGCACTGTTTATTCTGACCGTAGATTTCTGTTGACACATTTTTGCTGTTATTTGCTGTTCAACACAATGACAGTGTTTTTTTTGACGGCATTCAACCTTAAACACCTTAAAATTTCAGTTTGTATATTATTGAGAACAAACGACCTAGCTCCTCTATTACGAAACATATTGTAGAGACAAGACATAAAATCGATATTTACGCGTCTTTTCAACCTATCTAGAAAACGTGTTTGGGGCATATCCTAAAGTTTGTGGAAGCCCTAGCTAGCGATTAGGAAGTTTAAACCATCGATATGCGTTCAAAGAAACAATTCATCATCACACTTAACCTTCTTTGGTAAACTTTGTTTTGATACCATAGCAGATGTACTATTACCTCTGTTATTTTGGTTTAGTGATCTTCATTGTTATTTTGACCTTGAATATGTCCTTTTAACTTGACCTAAATTTATTTTCGCACCTCTTAATTCTTTATTAATTTCATACATATATTCTTAATGCAAGTCCGTATGTGATCAGATTGTTGGAAATGTGTAGCGCAAATACTACATTACACGATTCAGACAAATTACGTCTTCTTATTGCTTTGTCTATATTAATATTCAAGAGCTTGACTTATAACCGCAAGGTCCTGGGTTCGAACCCCATTGGTGGGTGTGTACTGCCGATGTTTCCCAAACTAGTATAAAAACAGCTATCGAGTACTCCCTGGTTTTCAGTGATTCTCTAACTGATATCAATCCGTGGTCAAACTCATCATTTTATGTTTAATGTAATACCATGCCTTAGACAAATCTTGTGATTTTGTATTTTACACGATACTCAAACTTTTGTATTATTCATTTGATAAGCTCGATTACAATCGTCCTTCCGAATTTCTACATTGGGAACATAACGTATACATCTTCATCATTATACCCTTATCATAAAGATGTTTCCTAGGTCTCTCAAGAGAATAACGGTATAAGACATGCTACTAAGTCACTCAAAAGACAAAGGATTATCAGTGGATTAGTACTGGAACGTATTTTATCTAATACATATGAAGTCGTGACCAGTAGGGTGCTTCAGGTGGGGTGTGAGGACAAATACTCGCCGAAGACACTGGCTAGCGGTTGCGCTATATCGTGAATTGGCAGAAGTTAGAATTCATGGGCCATTGGATAGGGTCCCAGTGGCTTAATGGTCTACGAGCTCGCTAGCCTTGTAACCAGAAGGTCCTATTTCGAACCCCGGTGAGTGAGTACTGCTGCAGAGTCCCAAACTAGGACGAAACAGCTGTCCAGTACTCCCAGGTTTTCCAGTGGTTCTCTGACTAATGTCAGCTCATGATGAAATGCTGTAACCAAACATTTGAAAAGCCTAGCAACATGTCGTTTACCACCATTCCCCTCATGGTTATATCTCTCAGTTTACACAAACGAAGTATAACTCTAATGCATCAGATATAATGGGGAGGATAAAAAACTTCTAATGAATCACCTCTAACCATCAATAGAGCATTCATCCCAATGGATACTGGAAATAAATCCTTATAAGGCATTTAATATGAAAATCTCTCCTTTGAGTACGTCACTAATGAATGCAAATGTTCTCACCTCAATGTTAGGACAATGCAAGCAGCAGTAACGACAGCTGGAGTACAATTCAAAACATTCATTTTATTTCATCAGTATCTCGTTATCTGCTCTCTACCTGAATAATTGAATTACTTTATACTCCACATCTATTTGAAGTGGAATTCTGAGTTCCATTATGGGTAAATTTTATTTTGATAAAGTCTCACAGTGTTATACTGATGACGTTTCGAGCGCAATTTATTGCTCATAATCATATCAAGGTAATCACACGACTTCCTAAATTCACTTATATAGTTCCATTGTTTTTCACTTGATTTGATTGGTAGTATTATTTTCCATATTTCGGGTAGGAGTGATGATTCATTCCTATTGCATGTGTTGGGTGTAGATTCGATGAACAAAGATTCAGTAATCAACCTCTCTCTCTACCTACCTAGATTACTTTTTAGAATTTTAACCCTCTCCCACCCTATTGTGTGTTAATGCGTGCATTGCAATTGCTGAGCTTTTTTCTAAATTACTTATCTTCTCGGGTGGGGTCAACCATTCTTACCTTAGTTAAATTCTTATGTTCTGACAATCTGACTACCCCTGACCTACTAGTTTGACCTATGTAGTTGACCTCACAGTCATTTCAGGGTATTTTGTAAATTACATTATTTTGTCTAATTGGGTCCACTGGGTCCTTTAACCTACAGAGCTTGTCGCTGAGTGAGTTTGTAGGTTTAAACCTACAAATACAATTACACTCTACCACAGTGCCCAAGTTTTATTCTTATATCAATGGAATTCTGAGTGTCCACTTTCGTCTTTCAAACAGTGTTTTCATCACAAACAAACACCACTGACCCAAGATACAGTGAAAAGCAAAATAGTGTGAACACATTCTTTCATTCAGTATACGGCATCTAGCAAACCTGATTCCGAACTCGTGATAACCAGTTTACTAAGAGAGACCATTCTTTCACTCAGTCAATCTGTATATACTTGGGTATCGATCGCTTGGTATTTATTGTGTTACATTTAGTGCAAGTGTGATAAAGGTCAAACCTCACCCACAAAATGACTAAATACCTTTCAAGCATCGCTACTGTTCATGGATTTTAAATCAGGAAAATTCAGTTGTCAGAATATCCTCCGATTTCAGTTCATTATGAACACCTTTCTAAATAATTCAGACATACAGCTGTTCATACAATATTTACAGTCCAAATATGGTTTGTTAGCAATATCACCAAATAATAACTGAGCTATTTGTACAGAGGTTTACTGAATATGTCAATCATTGAGAGCAAAGTTTAAATTCAAATGTTTGTTTGTAGGGACGTGATTAGTTCCAGGATTTCATTATGAACTGACATCAGTTAGAAGACCATTGGAAAACCACCAGGGAGTACTGGGTAGCTGTTTGTCGCAGGACCTTCTGGTTATAAGTCGAGCTTGTAGACCACTAAGCCAATAGAACCCGATCCAATGGGCCATGGATTCTAACTTCTGCAAATTCATGGAGCATTGGGTCGAGTCCGCCTTATAGCCGGAAGGTCCTGGGTCCAAACCTCAGCAGGTGCGTAGTGATGAAGAGTCCCGACCTAGGACGAGGCAGCTGTTCAGTGCTCTCAAGTGTTTCCAATGATCCTATAACCGATGTCAGTTGATGTTGAAATCCTTAAGTTTAAATGTTGATAACGTTCAATCCCCAAAACACAATGACTAAATATTCGAAACTATGGACTGGTTTATTTCCCAGTACATGTGTAACGACAGCAGATAAGAGAATTTGCTACCGGAATTACTTATTGGCAACTTGATACACAGACATGGGCAAAGGTATGTCTATCATATATTAGAATCACAATTCACACGTATCTTTGGTACTGTGCTTGTGTTTCAATTGATGTATAATCCCCATCCAGGCATTAATGAAAACAAAACACGTAGATCAGCGAAGAGTCTCTTTCCAGCGGCGAATTCATTTTCTTAGCTGTACAACCACAAATATATATGCGTTATTTTGTATGTATGTATGTGTACAATAAGTTTATCAAACAAAATTACAATTGGTTATAGTTATTTAAACTAAACAGGTGAAGATTGGTAATTGGAGTTACGTAATACAAAATCGGTCAAGAAAATTAGGTGTTAGTGAAATTATGGTAGTAACAAAGGTGATGAGTCGTCCCAAACAGTTGTTAAAAAAGGAAGTTATGTAATAATATGAATAGTTTGATGAGTGAGTTTTACTCAGGATGCACATAGGAACAAAGTAGATAATACGAAATTACGTAAGAATTCTAAGTGAATACAAGAATTATAAGCAATTAAAGAAACAGGCAAACGAAGAAAATTAAGTCATCAAAAAATCAACGATGTTGTTACCAGGACAGTAGAAGTGGTTGAGTAATTCTCGTATTTTTATGCACAGCTCCTGTTTTTTTATGTGAATGGCCAGGGCTTCAGCGACACAAAGAAGGCGAAACCGTATTGCCTTTGATAGGTTGTTCTTGACTCTGTAGATTACTTTGAAGCAGGAGGCGCTTGTTGAAATGGAATGATCAGTGTTAACCAGATGTTCAATTATCGCACTCCTTATTACACCACTATTGCCTTTTCGCAACTATGCTGGATAGTGTTCTTGAATCCTCTTGGATCACATCATCTCTGGGAAGAACATTCTTTGCAGCCACGCTAAGAATAGTGTTCTCCAGTCGCCCACTGATCTGCAGAAGCCTCAAGGACAAGATCCCGCATCTGACCGCTTCTATGTGCATATATCAGTTCACCTGCTGTTGTGGAGCCAAATACATCGGTCGTTCGACGCGCACCCTGTCCAAGAGGATTCAAGAACACGTCACAGACAGCTAAATTTGGCATTTTGAGTACAGTACTACCAGACGAAGTCGCCGAGCAGGTACGGCAATACATCGTTCAACCCAGCACAGAAGCGCCTTACGACAAGTTGAAGGAAGAGGTACTTCGATGCACTTCGCTTTCAGATAGGCAAGCACTCGATCGCCTGTTAAGCAATGTTGAGTTAGGTGATAAAACCCCATCTCAACTCATGAGGCATATGCAAAGCCTAGTTGCCAGAAGAGAAATCGATAAACGTCTCTTTTACCAAATATGGCTACGAAGACTTCCCGCAAACATCCAGCAGGTTCTTGCTTTCGGAGACGACGACATTGACATAGAAAGGCTCACCGAAATCGCGGATCGCATGTACGAGAGGTCAACACCTCAATCTGTCGCTTCCACTAGCAGAATACCAGACACTCACGATAGAATACAGACTCTAGAACACAAAGTCGACACCTTACTGAGTCAGTTAGCAAAACTGACTACACGCACACAACCAAGCCGTTCTAGAAGCTCGTCTCGTCGACGTCTTTCTCGATCCCCTAACACGTCACGACATCGCGATAATATTTGCTGGTATCACCGTAGTTATGGAAGCAATGCACGACGTTGCCGTTCACCTTGCAACTTTCAGACTAAACCAAAAGATGTATCGTGATGTGTGAAAACCACTGTTGGCAACCTACGATCTAACAGTCGTTTGTTTTATGTAACAGATAAAAATACCGGTACTACATTCTTAGTTGACACAGGAGCAGAGGTGAGTGTTCTCCCTCCGTCTACACAGGAACGTCAACATCCTGACCCAGCAGTTACGCTCCAAGCCGTTAATAAGTCCAGTATTGTTACATATGGAAGTAAACGAATGACTTTGGATTTTGGTTTGAAGAATACCTACACTTGGTCTTTCATCATTGCAGACGTCCCATCCCCAATCCTCGGTATCGATTTTCTACAGCAGCACAAACTGCTGGTTGATCCGATGAGCCCCAAGCTTATAGACTCGCTCAATAAAACGTACACTGCTGGTACGATTAGCCGTGCATCATCACTGAACTTGATGGTCACACGCACACCAGCATCTCCATATACCAATTTGGTAAATCAGTTTCCTGACCTTTTAAAACCTTCTTTTCGAGGAACAGAACCGAAGCATCATGTGGTTCATCATATTAAAACCACTGGACCACCAGTTTTTGCACGTCCCCGACGCCTTGACCCACATCGACTTAAAATCGCAAAAACAGAGTTCGATAAAATGCTAGAGCTTGGTATTATTCGACCGTCCAACAGCTCTTGGTCTTCACCGCTTCACATGGTGCCCAAAAAGTCTTCTGGTGAGATACGGCCGTGTGGTGATTATCGAGCTTTAAACAAGCAAACGGTACCTGATCGATACCCAATACCACACATCCACGATTTCACTAGCAACTTACCAGATGTTAAAGTTTTCTCTAAAATCGATCCTGTCAGAGCGTATCATCATATTCCCATCCACCCGGATGACGTTCCGAAAACCGCCATTACCACACCATTTGGCTTATACGAATTCGTACGCATGCCCTTTGGACTAATGAATGCCGCTCAGACATTTCAACGCCTAATCGACCAAGTACTCCGTGGTCTCCCTTTCGTCTACGCATACATCGACGACTTACTAATTGCAAGTGCAGACGAAGCCGAGCATTTGAAACATGTGAAGACAGTGTTTGAAAGACTTAACCAATACGGTATGACTATCAACTTAGACAAATGCGAATTTGGTAAGACCTCACTGAAATTTCTCGGTCATTTAATCGATAGCCAAGGAATCAGACCAGTCCCTGATGACGTACAAGCTATCAAAGATTATCCATTACCAGATTCTTTTAAGAAATTACGACGATTTTTGGGTCTCGTTAATTTTTACCGGCGTTTTATCCCGAACTGTGCTAAAGCTTTACAACCATTAACCGATTGCTTACGTGGACATAGTCGTTCATTCCATTTGCCCGCAGAAGCTGTTAAAGCATTCGGAGCTGTCAAACAATTGTTAAATGACAAGACACTCTTAGTCAGACGCCAAAATGACTCCCCCCTGTCTCTCATGACTGAAGCTTCAGACGTTGCCATTGGGGCAGTTTTACAACAACAGGTACACGGCGAATGGCAACCTCTTGCATTCTTTTCGAAACGACTGAATCCTACTCAATGCCGCTATAGCACTTTTGGTAGAGAGTTATTGGCTGTTTATTTAGCAATCAAGCACTTTCGACATATGCTGGAAGGTACAGCTTTTACTGTCTTTACAGACCATAAAGCTCTAACGAAAGCCTTATCAGCAAAACAGGATAACTACTCTCCGCGTGAACTACGACATCTCGAGTTCATATCTCAGTTCACCTCCGATCTGCGACATGTAAAGGGTAAAAACAATGAAGTGGCAGACGCTTTATCACGTATGCACATTGACAACATTGTATGCCCAGACATCGACTACGAACGTCTCTCAAACTTACAACGAGATGATGCCGAACTTAAAAAGATCATGTCTTCTAAAACAACATCTTTAAAGCTAGACGCAATTCCTTTTGGCACGACAAAAATAATCTGCGACACCTCTACGGGTAAATATCGACCCTTCGTTCCAGCAGCTATGAGACATACAGTATTCGAGAAGTTACATAACTTGTCTCATCCCGGTGTCAGCGCTACTATCAAACTAATAAAAGAAAGATTTATATGGCCGAACATTAATAGCGATGTTAAGAAGTGGACACGAAATTGCTTGTCTTGTCAAAGAGTCAAAATCAACCGTCACACTAATGCACCACTTGGTCGCTTTCCTAACCCTGACTCTAGATTTGATCATATACATGTAGACATAGTTGGTCCACTACCTCCTTCCAATGGTTTCAACTACATTCTAACTTGCATCGATAGATTCACTCGTTGGCCTGTAGCAGTTCCGATAGCCGACGTCTCCGCTGAAACGGTAGCTAAAGCTTTGGTCGAAAACTGGATAGCTAACTTTGGTGTCCCATCCATTATCACTACAGACAGAGGTGCTCAGTTTGAAAGCCGACTTTTCCACCAGCTAACTGAATTACTGGGCATTAAACGAATACGAACAACCGCCTACCATCCTAGTTCCAACGGTATGGTTGAACGACTTCATCGACAACTCAAAGCTGCGCTCGCTGCTTCTTTGACTCAAAACGACTGGTCAACCAAACTCCCACTGGTACTGCTTGGTATACGAGCTACTCTAAAGAAAGATATTGGCTGCTGTGTTTCCGAACTAGTCTATGGAACAACATTACGATTACCAGGAGAATTTTTTACCCCGGGTAACCAAGTTCCACAAGATATGACTGGTTATGTGCACCAGCTAAAACAACACATGAACGAGCTCAAGATATCAATTCCACGCCAGCAGGAACGAACGTCATACATCCCACCACAACTGACAGATTGCACTCACGTCTTCGTCAGGAGAGAGGGTGTACAACGACCACTTCAACCCGCTTATGATGGCCCATTCAAAGTTCTAAATAGAAACGATAAAGTTATCACGATAGAACGACTGAATAAAGCAGAAGCCATCAGTGTCGACAGAGTCAAACCAGCGTTCATCGACGATTTCGAAGCCAACGATAAAGACCAGCTGAACGAAGTGCCAACACCTACATCCACGCAAGCTTCAACGTCGCCAGAGAAGCCTATGAAAACTACACGCTCTGGTAGGAGAGTTCATTGGCCTAAACGTTATGTGCAAATCATCAAAATATAACTTACTACGAATTTTCATTTTTATTATCTTTATTCGTAATTGTCATTTAACTACTCATTTAACTGATTAATATTTTCATACGTAAATCACGTCACTACTATTTTAACATCGATATTCCCTGTATTATTACATTTAATCATATAGCGCTTAATATTCACGTATCGTTTCCGTATACAGACTACAGATCCCCGGCCGATTGTATCATTCCTTATATATTCTACCACGATCATCAATCCTATTTTTTCTTTTATTATCGCATTTATTATCGGCCTTATTGACCGCATTAAATTGCTCATTTTTCAGCTTAATAAATCGCTTTCTATGTACTATCGCTGCTACGTATTACGCTGACGCATTTTATTGTCGAACACTTAAATGTATTTTTTTATATTTCAGTGTTCTGGTGGGGGAATTATGTAGTACCCCTATACCAACTATAAACATACGTTTTTAATCTAATTTGCATACTCATATTATATGTTTACACATATCGATTTTATATGTACTTCGTAAACATTTGTCAATTTACTGTTGAACGTTACCTTGATACAATTTTGAAATTTGACTACGGCTATAATACACGGTTACACTCTTCACAAGTGCCTTCTGATTTTACGTTGTGGGCGTCGAGTAGCCACAACGTTTACGCACATTGATAAACGTGAAGAAGTACTAGAAAATACGTGTACGCTAATTTAGTCAAATAGAACACGCAACAACCAGGTATGACAATGAAGGCTTCGTAGCTCAATCTTCCAGTTCAAACTTTAATCACAGATATTTACTACACCAATTCATATTTCAAGTAACGCTTGTGATTAAACACCTACATCAGTAAATATGCAGCCAAAAACCTCGAAAACTTATCTCCCTGTATGTATCAGTTATCATTATTAAGGAGTAGTGAGTGGGCCATTTCACCTCTGGCATAATTCAGCTATTGAGATAGTAGAGAAAATGTGTACCTTAGATGGATGATATTGAATTAGTTGTGCTCTCTGAGCGCTGGTTGATTTAACTGTGAAGCTTTCATCATCTTACTTGACAGCATCTTCAACTTTCCTGAAAACGCCTCCTGAATATGATTTCAGGCTACAGGATAATATAACATTGGTAAGAAGTCAGCTAGATTGTCACCACCTTATGGTTAATGACCACTTATCAGTGTAGTATCAGTCACTTCACTGATACAATTGCACATTTGATGAATACTACTCAACTAAGTTAAGCTCCTCTTCGAATGACGCTGATCAAACTTATTGAAGTGACTACTTCTCTTTCAGACAACCAATTTCACTCCTTACTTCAGTGTTCATACTACAAATTGAAGTAAGCAATGCAGATCTCGACCAGTAGGACAATGAAATCTTCGTAATTAAACCGCCCACACGTCAAGGGAGACAAAAATAACTACTCCCAACACACACGCACCTTAACTACAGATATCCTCTACACTATTTCACAATTCAACTAACACTTGTGATTAAACATCAACATTGGTTAATATGCAGCGAAAACCTCGAGCACTCGTCTCCCTGTCTGTATCAGACACTGCTGTTGTGGTGAGAGCAACCTGCTAGCCAATTGGTAGACAATGATCTACGCTGATTGGTAGAAATTCATCTGGGCTGATTCAACAACCGATCACAGCTGACCTAGACGTGGACAAATATGATTCGCAGACAAGTGGCTCGCATTTCCGAGAAATATCGAAAACGAGAAAGCAGAAGACTGCGTTTGTTTGCAAACAACCAATCAGAAGATCGCCTTCTTTCTGCGGGCAGAAGCCTATTAATGTACGTAAAATACATATAAATACCTGTTGGTTTTCGTAATAAAACGGATCTGTTGCCTGGCCCTTGTCTTCTGTTGTTACACTGTTACTATTCTATACGATGAAGCAGAATAGCGGGTGGATTCACCTCCGGCATAATTCAGTTTTAGTGAAAATGTCTCCAACAAACCTGTCACAAATATGATTTCAGACTACAGGACAATATAACATTGGTAGGAAATCAGCTATCACTATGCTAACTGAAAAGATACTTAGATTAGGTAGCTTGAGTAAATTACCTTATAAACGATCGAACAGTATAACCATGCTGCACACTCGAAGCTGCTTGTTTCGTTGTAGTTAGCAGTGTAATGCATGACACACGTTTCTTCTTAGTTGAGACTCACCACTCAGTCAGTGCACCCGTACTCCAGTGACTGACACCGCTCCTACTGAGAACCTCCTGAAAATAATATTCGAAACGCGAGATGTACGAATGTTGGATGCAACAAAGCCACAGTTGATTAGGTTAACAATAATATGAATCTGTCATTTCCTTGATTATTAGTATGAAGCACTCGTTTCATTTCTACTGCTTAGTGTGTTTCTCCTGATCAGATATAAATTTCACTAAAAAATAAACCTAATCTATTTATTATACACCTACGAAGTATCAATTACTCCGAGAACATTATGCATGCATCAAGCTGTGAGGAACACGGCTAGTAATAGCATCCAGTTTAGCAGACTAATGGTGTGTGCGAATAGAAGCTTGTGAGTCATTCGATGTAGCTGAAGCACTTAAGTCATTACTAGCAAGAACTCTGGAATCTAGAGCCATGGATGTATGTTGTGTTTCGGAGATACGCATACAAGACCCGAGTGTGGTCATTCACTTAACCTCACCCGACCAACACGGTGAATCTGCAAAATTCACCTTAAGGGGATCAGAAGACCCCTCAGCTAGTTCGCGAGGACTCGCAGGTGTAGGTACAGATAACATTGAGTGTTAGGGCAGAAAAATCACTTCTTGACTGGATCCCAGTAGATAGCCGTATGTTTGCGGTCCGTCTGAATGGGTCCGTTAGAAGAAGGAAGGACGGCGTTACCCATCGTTGTCTTTTCGTAGTCTCCGCTTACGCCCACACAGACTGCAGCTCGGATCAACTATAAGATGATTTCTACCTGAAACTGTCTAATTTGCTGCAAAAGCCAAAACGTTCAGATATAATTGTTGTAGCAAGCGACTTCAATGCCCAAGTAGGGAAGTTGGGCCAGATTGAGAAGTATGTAGGTGGTACGTATGGAGCTCCCTGTCGGCAAACCGACAACGGTGATCGTCTTGTACAGTTTTGCTCAGATAATCATCTGTTCCTAGTCATCACTAACTTTAGGCACAAATAGAGACATTGTGCAACCTGGTGACCGCCATCACCAGGTCAATGCTGGACTCAGATAGACCACACAGCCATAGGGTATTATAAGCGAGGGTCAGTAGAAGACTGCCGGTCCTTTGGGAACACGTGCGTAGACTCTGACCACGCTCTGATTCGCGCACATTTATGCTTACGACATAAGAAATTACTGGCAGTGAAAAAGTTACGTCCCCAACTAGATCGAGACACTGAGTCCCTATTTAAGGAAGAAATAGCGAAACGAGTTTCTGAGGTCGACGGCAGGACTTCCCCGGAGGTAGCCTGGTACAACATACAGTTAGTTAGCTGTAGACACAGCTGTTAACTAGCTAAAACCTAAAGTTAGTAAAAGCTACTGGATCTCTACCGCCTCATTCGAAATGATTGACGCAAGAAGACTAATTCCAGCGAGCTCCGATTATGATGAGGAGCGAAAGGTTCTTAAATGAAAACTAACAAAAAGTCTTCGCAACGACCGAGAACAGTGGTGGGCGACAAAAGCGAAAGAGATGGAAAAGGCATCGGCGATTGGTAACACCAGACAACTATTTAGGCTCATCAGGGAAACAGGTGGTAAAAGGCAAATGATAAGTGAAACAATCTCGGAGGAAGATGGCACCATAATTAGCTCCCAGGATAGACGACTGGAAAGAGCACTACGAGGAGCAGTTTAATTGGCCTACAGCCATACTCAATTTAACGAACAGCCACCGCCTCTCTGAATGGCATATAGACACAGGTCCTCAGTCCCTAACTGAGGTTACTAAGGCTGTCACTAGTCTGAAACGAGGCAAAGCAGCACGACCCGATGGAATGAATCCAGAGGTATTTAAGTACGGTGGAGACAGTTTGCATGAGCAACAATCATTAGATAGGACGCTGCCTTCTCTAATACAGGCTTCCTAGTTTGTTATATCTACAAAGTGCATGTAATGTAGCTTGAATTAGAATTTAGTTTGCCACTGGAATTGATTTAGCTCACAATATGTTTTTTCTCACATTTCTTAGTATTGCAAGGAATAGATTTTTGCGACCAAGATAAGCGTAACACTACTTATCGTCGGTATTTTATTCTATTTTCACTGCAACTCTTTCACGTCACTTTGGTAGAATACTGTCCAATTATGCTCGGCATCTTTTGGATCTGTCTAGGTAATCTACAATTCATAGGGTTAGGGAAGAATATTGAACGAAAGAATAATTTGTATGTGAAAGTAGAGCACAGGAACTCAGGAGGACTTGATTATTTCGTCTTTTATTATTATTATGTGTTTGTAGATTTGACTAGTTGATACGAAGTTACGGACTAACACTGATATATGCCACTGGTAAATTCACAGATAGTTGTACTAGTGTATTCACTAGTCATCATACTCAAAAGGCTAATCTGATACAAGTATCGAACGCAGCTAATCATCCCCAAGACTGTTTCGTTAGGTCCTTGTTAAACAAAAATACTGTTAACACTTTTTAGTCGACTGGCTGTCAGTGTTTGCGTATGAAAACTCAATTGATAAGGCCCATCATTGGGTACTTGTAGTGATTTTGATCTAAAGGTTGTGTTCAAATGTACCCGTATAGTTTGCACAGGTGTTTGGTGACTGAAGGTAAAGCATGTGTAATGTAGGGCTTTGTGAAAAACTGTAAACAGGATTCGGTCAGCTGCCGTAAACTGGATACGTTGGAGTTCTGTGAATGGTTGTAACAGTAGAAGGCAAGGCACGAAAGCAAACATTTTCAATTGATCAAACGAATATGTATATACGTATAGTCTGTTGTAAATGCAGTATTGAAATGTGGGAGTATGTGACAATAATATTCCGTTGCAACACATTGTATCACACCACCACATGCCCACATGGAGGTAACTGAATAGTGAGACCGTTTTCGAGAAAAATGAAGCCCTAATTAGCTCTTGGGATAGACGACTAGAGCGTTGGAAAGAACACTTTGAGGAACAGTTTAATTGGTCTACAGCCACATTCAACTTTCCGAACATCCAACAACTCCCTGAATGGCATATAGACACAGGTCCTCAGTCCCTAACTGAGGTTACTAAGGCTGTCACTAGTCTGAAACGAGGCAAAGCAGCACGACCCGATGGAATGAATCCAAAGGTATTTAAGTACGATGGAGACAGTTTACTGTCTGCGTTAACTGAGGTACTAGGTAGCGTCTGGGAATCAGAGGAAGTCCCATCGGGTTCGTGTAAGTCACTAATTATCCACATATACAAGAAGGGAGACAAGTCTTCCTGTGATAATCACAGCCGGATTAGCTTGACTAATATGATATCTTAAGTCTTAGGCTCAATAATAATGCGTAGGCTGAGTGGTGCTCGGGAGGAAAAAATACGAGAAAACCAGGCAGGCTTTAGACCAGGAAGAGGGTGTATTGATCATATCTTCACCCTTCGACAGATTCTAGAACATAGGCATTCCTACCGGCGTACAACAATCATTATATTTCTTGACATAAAGGCGACATTCGATTCTGACGACCGACAGGTACTCTGGTGATGCTTGGCTGTAAAGGGAATGCCGAAAAAATACATTGCACTGGTCAAGGCACTCTACTCCAACTCATGCATTTAGCCAGGTGAGGGCTTACGGCGAGTTATCATCTGAAGTGGTGACAATTAATGGTGTCCGTCAGGGATACCCACTTTCCCCATTTCTATTCAATTTCATCATAGATACCGTACTAATGGACTCAACCCTAACTCACTACAGAGACTCAAGGATTAACGTGTTACCACCAGTGAATAATCTCGTTGACTTAGAATATGCAGATGACATAGTCCTTCTAGGCGAGGACGCTGACAAAATGCACAGTCTTCTGAACACCTTGAGCTGCAGACTACGAATGTTTGGCATGCGATTCACTCCCTCTGTCAAATGTAAGATGATGCTGCAGGATCGGACTATACTGACTCTAGGTTTAGAAATAGGGAGCGAAGTGGTAGAGCACGTTGAGCACTTCACTTAATTGGGAAATTGTATCAGCCAGTGCCAGCTGGTTGATCGCTGACGAGATCTCAAGCACGGATACAGCCGGCTAGTTTCGCATACGCCAGTTTACGCCGTCTCTGGCTTAGTAGACGTGATATCCGGCTGGCTATCTACCAAAGGGTGTGTGTACTGCTCATCAGTCCGCTCCGTCCTCCTTTATGGCTAGCTGTGAGACCTGGCCATTGAGAGTGGAAGAAATAAAAAGACTAGCTGTCTTTGATCATAGGTGTCTGCGTTCTATCTCCCGTATGAAGTGGCATAATAAGGTGAGCAATATTGAGATAAGGTATCGGTCGAGTGCTAGGTAAGGAGGGGAAATCAATCGACGAGGCCGTGAAATTACATCGACTGAGATGGTTAGGACATATGTTACGTATGCATGCCTAGTCATCGCCTTCCTTGACAACGAGGTATATAAGTTGACATAAGGTCTGGTTGCAAAATCTAGGGGTGGTCAAACCAAAACATGACGCCAGTCAATAAAATCCACAACAGGTTATCTAAGCCACGTAGGAAGGTGTAGACTTCCTGATTGGTTGGGGTCCTCGAGACGGTAAAAACCAATGGTTGGAAACGATTGGTGACATGGCTCAAAATCGTTCTCAGTGGCTGGAGCAGATGCATCCACTCCTTGTGACTTATGATTTCCAATTAAACTGTTTTGTTCTCCGTTATTGCTATTCCTTTGTCTCACACCTCTGTTTACTGTCTATATTATGCATTTCTCCTACTTTCTTCTCTTGCTTTGTGTGCTACATGGAGTGTGGCGACTTGAACTGCCGCACATATGTGCAAAGTTCTACGTCGAAAACAGACAGACAGACAGACTTAAGTCAACTAATTGAGCGATATTTCCCTGAAAAATTTAACCAGGGAAAATCTATTCCATTTCCATTTGCATTCAGCAACAACATAGCAGCAGCTTACAAAGGACAGTTTGTCTAGATCCTCTTATCAGCTATCCAACTCCCTATCTACATACTGGCTACTCAAATAGCTCATCTGGGTAACTACTGTTCAATCAGACATACTGCTGAGTAGAGTAACTCACAGTGAATACACACGAATGAGACATTAAATTAAAATACTCGATGACATGTAAATAATTCAAGCCCTATGCTCACATCTACGCGAGTCATTTACTCCTCAAAATGCACAAAATAAAGATACACTAGGAATAAGTCAACGGAGGTTGCAATAACAACCGAAGTGCAACCACATACTCTACACTATCCTATACTGTCATCAATCATGTCACCCACCCACTCACTCGCTCACATCTTCCACCCCCAAACCTTGTCCGGTTCACTCGAAAAACGCACAAAACCACCAACAACAACAAACAAACAAACGGATTTTGAGAAATGTCAATTAAACAATGAATGATTAACGCCAAAATAAAGCACGCCGATATAAATATATAAAAAAACAAAACAAGAAATGAATCTTTGTCATAATAACAATAACAGTAATAATAGTAATAATACGAAGAATGGTAAAAAAAATGTACAAAATAGTTTTCCCGAAAGAACTTCAAGGTATTAATTCATCATTTTTACGATTACAGGTGTAACAGCAGGCAGATAACTCACACACGTCAAGGCCTGTGATAGAGTAGAGTGTGCATGTCTCTCTATGTATGTGTGTGTGAGTAGTATATTGAATAGAAAGAAAGGTCAAGGTAGGCGACAATTAGTGTCTTACAAAACAGCTGTACTCTTACAAATAATACAAAAGTTTTATTATATTAAAAGTATGAAATGCAAATGTTATGAAAAGTTGACAATAACAACTAAATCATAATTTTTATCACTACTGTTAATACTTTTGATAAATTAATTAGTGATAGATTCCACTTTATGTAAAAAAAATTTGAGATTCAGGAATTATGAAACGAATTTACAAGCCTCCTCTTCCTCGACCACATTCTTCTTTCTTGTATATATATACAGCAATGCTAAAACATCTTTAGAAAACACAATCCACTTGTTGTGAGTAATTACTATGAATGGAATGCGTTGATGTGTAAACAATGCCATACGAGGTCAGATCACGTGGCGTTGAACATACAAACAAACTGCAGACAGGCAGGCAGGATTTCTCAATTGATGTACCACGAAGTAGCATATGTATGTGATGTTGTTAGGGTCTAAAAACCACCATCACACTACTATTACTACTACTTCAGAATTCAATAATACTGGAACTACTGTACAAGAGATCATAGGCGAGATCATATTGTCTTCACAAGATATACCGGTGTGCGAAAGAGAGAGGGGGGGCGGGAGAGGAAATGTGGAAGAGACTGTACTGTACACAAATATGGAATATACATATATACATATATGCATAGAAACAACACGCCTATATATATATATACACACGCACAATATAAACACCTCATTACATGAAAGATAAATCATTTTAAAATAAAACCTGAGCAAATTATTTGTTCTTTAAAGACAACGGAAAATATAACTCTGAAAAAATAATAATAATTTGAAAAAAATAATAATAACGATAATGAAAAAAAGAGTGGATGAATGAATGAATAGTTATTTGATTCTGTTTTAGTTTATATATATATAATACAAAATCCGAAAACATCTATTTTGATAAACAATAAATGTACAATCAAAGTTATATAAATCAGACTCACAATATCAGGTAGTGTTTTTTTATTGTCGGGCACGGCGGGGGTTGTTAGGGTTGGAGTGGGATGAGATGAGATGGCTTTTGAGGCGGACAGGAGTCAATGAACAACAACTCAGTACAACACTGTGCATTTGTCAATGTATTCAATGCGCTAAAAACGCATCAATATTAATGGCTTGATTGTAGGTAGACAGTAAAACAGGACCACTAGCATCATATGAGCGGATAGATGATCGACGATTAGACACTGATTTACTACTGCTGCTCAGTGGACGATCAAATTCCACCGCCACATCACCAATAAACAAATCATTCTCTAGCTTTACGTGCTCTACTTCCGCTTCGTCATCGTCTTCTTCTTCTTCTTCCTTCTTCACCTTCAATTTAACATCACAACGATAATCACCAATGGGAAATGAAGACATTTTCCGATTTTTCGGTTTTGTTGCAGCATTGACATGATCACCTAATAAACATGAGTCGTCTGTTTCCGATTGACCTGTTTGACTGAATAAAGATGCAGCTGCTGAAAGTATTTCACCTTCATCATAACCACTAACAGTGACACTAGCAGAAGTGGAAGTGGAAGACTGTGGTACAGAAGAACATGTTCTGCTCGATCGAAATGGACTGGTGATTAAATGAGAGGAGGAGGAAGAGGAAGAGGAGTTAAGAGGTGATCCACCGTTCACCATATCTTCTGTTAAAGCGGTAGCTGCTACCCAATCTTCATCAACTGGAAAATTAGAATGATTAAACTGGGTATTTGGATCTACTAGACATTCATTAAACCGATCATTACTGTCATCCTGTTGTTGTATAATGCTTGACGATAAACGTTCATTGAATGGAGGAGATGAATAAGGAGGAGAAGCAAGTGGTGAAATACCCGACAAAGGATTACGAGACCACCACCCACGACGCCGTGAACGCCAAGCACTCCTACAGGCTTGTGAATCATCATTTTCTGGATCTTCTATATTGTCACAAGCATTTTGGTAAATACAACCCTCATCGATGATAATGTTGTCAACATCTGTCGCAGTATTCACCTGTAACTCTACATCCGCAGCACTTCGTTTTCGTTGTATGCGTCTTTCACGAATTGACGGATCACTGGACATTGTCGTTTCTGACGATCGATTATGCCTTTCGTTTTCAGCCTTATTTGATTGTCTTATACGATAATTAGGTGAAAATGGGACATTGTAAGAAAGGGGATCTGAAGATGTTGCATCTGGCCAGTATTGCGAATCCACATTCTGGTGCTGCATTGATGGGTCTAAAAAACTAACACGATGGCCCTGTTCTACGCGTACTGGTACCAAACCCTCATCTTCACCACGATAAAGGGAGAGTCGGTTATGACTAATTCCTGAATAAAATTCTGATGAAGTTAGACGCTGCTTTTTGTTACCATACGAATGCTTATCGGCACAATTCCTCACTAACACATACAGCTCACCAGCTGAGAAACCCAAAAGAGTTTTTAAATCACAGATAAATTTGTAAACAAAACGTTTTCCATGAACCTACAATGAGAAAATAATAAGCAAATTTAACAAGTAATTCAAACAACTCACTATCATGCAAGTTAACACGGTCAAGTGCTTGAATTAAAGTTAATAATCGAGCAGAAATTCTCAGGCTCTATTTGAGAAGTCCTTCAAAGTTCTACACAAGATCTGGTTGAACTACTACTCAAAGGAAATGAGGTCATGCATGATATTTGAGCATAGCTGAGGCACTAGAGACCCAAAAATGCAAGCCAACGCTCTGTATTCCAAAGGAGTACGTCTAAAAACTTTGTTCATACCATAGCCACTACAAACAGTTGTTTCCGCAATAATTATTACCCACTTTTGCTTTTTCGTTTGAAGTCGCTGTTTATTCCTCTAAGTATCACGCTTTTAATCCCCACTTGTAATCTTGTTATACGCTAATAATTTGATCCGTAATCGGAAATATTTTTTGGAAATTTCTCATCTCTTGACTATATGAAAACGAAAATACAGTCTAGTTGATGATGACTTTGTCGAGAAGATCTTCTTCACTGAAATAGTTTTTTTTTTTTAAATTTTTCTATGAATATCTGTCTATAAAGTCACTTAGAATCTGAGCATTACACATCATGTTTAGCAAACATTTATTCCAGGAATTCTTATTCACTTCACTGAAATCTAATCTAGTAAACAATCCAAAGGATAAATATTCTACAAGATGAGAAAAAACGTAATCCTCTCACATTGAGGCGCGGTTCAGTAGGTCAAAGATCGCTTTACTTTTGAGATAAGAATACAATTAAGAATCGAATTATTGAGTCAAACCAAGAGAAAGCTGCTTTATACAGATAATGCATTTCATACCGTCTTCACACTCTCACACAGCATACTTTATCCTAAGGTTTGTGGAAGAAAGACAATCTAGTTACATCAGACATTGAAATAGATTTCAAAATCTTATCCGTTATGTTTAGGACACTGAGCATTACAATATCAAATGTAAATATGAGGTGGAGATGTTCCTCTCAAAAGTGAAAGGGTGAATGTGAAAGTCTGGAGGACTGAAGGATGTGGATGACCGCCTAGGGCAATTGGAAAATCCTGGTTCTAAACCTGTAGTGTACATGGGCCTCAAGAATTCAAAAGGATCGAATGGTATATGCACCTATTTAGGTCACCGCCAACCGTGGAAAAGTAGCTTCTAACGCCGCTTCACTACCTTGATAATTGGGCGTAAACTCGAAAGCTCAGGCGATCGCTCCTTAAGACAACTGCCTACCTACTTCCGTCTGGCAGTCCGGGACGTATCTTAACTCTCGCGAACAAAAAGCATGATACTTTGGGTGGCGCATCTCTCTTAATGCCCATAATGTACGAAGTTTGTGCTCTTGCAGTAGTAGTAACTATATCATACGTAAATAAATATGATATAGCATGACTATATATGTTTAACTGAAATTGGTATTTAATACCAAAAGTCGAATAAATCTATCTTTATATCCCTTCAGTAATAAATGCACACGTGAATACATACCATAGATTACCAAACAAATGTGTTACACGTAAACGAAAAATCTCTTAACAAGATACATGGCATATATAAGTGAAAGCAAATCTATGAAAATCACATACCTTTGAAATCATATCACCATCATAATAGTAACGTAATGCACGAGATAATTTCTCATAATTCATAGCAGGTTTATTCTTACGATGACCCCACATAGAAGCAACTTCTTCTGGATTACTTAATTTGAATTCGCCATCATCACTGATCCAGTGGATAGCTTCACGATATCTCCAGTCTGTAAGTAATTCTAGGAGGAATTGCCACAGTTGAACCTGTCCTGCAGTGCTGGCGTCGAATTCAGAAAACGATGGGTAATTTAGAATTCTTTGTGAGATAGAATTACCACCATTATTTTGAGTTAATATAAATGGACCCTATGAAAAAAATAAAAAATTCATTGATCGAAAGTAACGAAGAAGTGAAAATTTATCAACTTTCAATTGCCAACTGATCAGCGAGCATGAGGTACTGCGCTCACTCACTCACCCATTCAACTTACTACAGTTGAATAGAATATTTATCATTTGCTATTACAAAACAAAGCCTTCAACATGAAGTCATAGTAACTTACTACCCCATTTGCATTATTTATTCAGATTGGATCAAATTAATACAAAACAGATCCTCTGATCATTTAGGCTGATGTATCTCACAGTTCGCCTTAGCAGACAACATAACTCGTAAAGTTAGTCACTAACACATGTTAAAGCACTCATTTCCGTAGTAGCGTGTACATCGCTGTGTGGATGCTGCTATTCTGACTGAGTTCAGTAGTCTTCACTGCCCTCTTTTAACCCTCAAATCTATGTGAGGTTTGAACTCAATTCCTGGAACAGATCTTTGTTCCTTCAGACCATGAGCCACACTTATCATATGAACACGCCAGTGATATCACCCAATTTCTTAGGCTGAAATAGGTTGGAGGGGACTTGAACCTGGGAGCTACAGACACGAAGCTGAGGGCTTAAGCCAGTAACCTAACATCTCAAGATGTGCGGAAACTAAGAAATGACTGGTTACTGTATGACATCTGTACGCATATATATAGATACCACCTATAACATAATCATATTCACTAACTCCACACGTTATCAGACAGTCATCACGCTACAGCTTGCTTTCACATTATAAATAATATTTTTGATGAGACTGATTCGCTCTCCCTCTCCCTGTCTCTGCACTCAAAATTGTCTATATTCTCCTTTCTGTATCCACCAAGTTATCCGATTCACACTTACAGCATAAGATCCATTAATTGTGCAGCAGATTTCACCGTGCCTATACAACACTGCACCAAACTGGTAACTTTGTAAAAATAAATAATTCTTCGTTATTTACAATTAAGAAGGTTTGCACTTTGAAGTCAAACAACCGTTCAATGGGAAACCCATCCTATCGGCCGTCTATAATAAATCTGATGAAAATCTGTTGACTAGTGGAAAACGATGCATAAACTCGCCACATAAACTTAATCATCTCAATCAAGACAGGTTCAGGGACGTTGAGGTAATCTCTGAAATCCCTGAGTGACAATTCTGTGTGTCCATAATACCAAGCAGTCGACGTTCAAAATCCACTGTAATGTTATCATTTAAAGACCTAAACTGACGTTTTCGTAATAGGGGATCAATAAAGCTATTCACAAACAATTCACTTGTACGAACGATAAAGTTTGTGTGGTAATCAATCCTGTGAAAATATTCACATGAAGCAGGAGTTAACCAGGAAAGAATAACATCACCATTCCTCTCCCCACAATTATCCAAAATGAAATGCGTGAAAGCTTTCCAAATAAAACAATTCAGTACTCAAAACAAACAAATACAAATCAAGAAAACAACTTCTTACGCGTATCAACTGACTCCCACCAGCACCCACACTACTAACACCATTCGATGATGAACGTATTTCATACAAACCATTATTCATTGTCTCATAATTGGCTGGATTTCGGTTTATACAATTTTCACTACTCAGAAATGATCGCAACGTCACTGTTCTTCTTCCAGGCGTATTTGAATCATTATACGATAAAAAGGTTGGCTTCGAATTTACTATCCGTAAATTCGTATTATTTCTATCGTAAGCAGTTATGGCGCCAGAATATGGTGATGAATAGGGAATACCTGCTAAAGTGAGCACAAAAAAAACAACGAAACATCTAATATGGTACATAACATTCACTTAAGAATCATATGACAATGTACAAGCAAACCAATTACAAGCTTCTCTCTACATACTAAACTCTGAGGCGACACGTAATATTTTCGGAGTTACTCTATATTATGTGCGTTAAGGTCCTAAACAATGAGTTACACCTGATGTGATCGATTTGTCAAAGGCACACACTATACAGAACTGAATTCCAATTTCACACTCATCATTAGTTAAAAGTCAATAAGCTTATACACCACACCTCAATCGATCTCTTATAACCAGTTACCTACACACGTGTTGACCAATGCTTAAACTCCATCGAATGAAGAAAAGCTCACTAGAACATGACAATTAGAGAAGAAATGCAACACTCTGACATATTGAAAAGTGAAGAAGGCTACTGATAACTCGATAAGACTCTCACAAATCATCCTGTAGACAAGCGAGCAAGATTTAAGCGTGCACTTACATAAGAGAAATGCTAATTACCCTGAATCTATAATAATTTTTAAAAAATTGTAAAACTGATTAGTGTTCTGTCTATTATGCTTCTTTAATGTAAGTAGTGTACAACTCGGGTAATGCGGTAAAATGTAGTTCAATATTAGATAAGTTTATTTCAAATATCACAGCATAATACCAATGAGATGCTCACTAGTGACTTGCCCTATTCAGGTAGGTAGTTGCCTAGGGTTTTAGTGAGAAGTCGTGACCAGTAGGGTGTAGCAGGTCGGGCGTGAGGACAAATACTCGCCGAAGACATTGGCTAGGGGTCGCGCTATGTCGTGAATTGGCAGAAGTTAGAATTCATGGACCATTGGATCGGGTCCCAGTGGCTTAATGGTATACGACCTCGCCTCATAACCAGAAGGCCCTGGGCTCGAATCCCGGCGGGTGAGTACTGATGAAGAGTCCCAAACTAGGACGAAACAGCTGTCCAGTACTCCCAGGTTCTCCAATGGTTCCCTAACCAATGTCAGCTCATGATGAAAATCATATCACAGCATAAATTTATGCTCGAAACGTCATCCAGTTAATAATACTGCATCACTGTGTGATATTTGAAATAAACCAACTTATCTAACATAGAATTATTTTCAAGAGTTGGTTTGTAAGGATTAGATTTGTTTTTAAGAGTTTGACCACAGACTGATATATCAGTTAGAGGACCATTGAAAAACCAGGGCTACTGAATAGGGTCCCAGTGGCTGAATGGTGTACGAGCTTGCCTTGTAACCGGAAGGTCCTGGGTTCGAACCCCAGTGGATGTGTACTGCGGAGGATTCCTGAACTAGGATGAAACAGTAGCTGTCCAGTACTCTCTGGTTTTCAATGGTTCTCTAACTGATATCAATCCGTGGTCAAATTCGTAAGAAATAGAATCATTTGTTTGTGTTATTTTCCCTACTCTGCATTTTCATCTAATATCCCTAAGTACTTAACTCATCGAACTGCAGATATCTCATTTCACACAAGTATGAAGAGTTTTTGGTTTTATCCCCTGTCAACTGGATACCATCAGTGTCCCTCAGCAACGATAGGGATGTAACCATCATCGTAAACTACCAATGAAATGGCACTGCATGCATTCGGTCATATTAATTCACCAACTTAAACACAGGAAACACAAAGAACACCATACAACTCCTATACACCTGTTACTGTAATCAATTTGCAACTGATACACATGTGCATATAAGTCAACCTCCTCGCGCAACTAGTATCTCAGACGCAAGATATCAATGAGAGGATCGATCAACAAAAATACGAGTGTATGGATGAAGTCACACAACAAATATCACCAGGAGATAAATATTTTATCCCCTAAGAATTATTTCCCAAAGCTCTTTTCCCATTGAAGTTATCGTTGGTGATAATATCTAGAAAGAAAATGAAAGCTTCGCAATTGAACCATCCAGGTCACATAACAAAATAAAAAATTTAACATTTCCGTATGACCTACAAGTATTCCTCACTATTTTTAGCTGACACAATCTACCAAAATTTGGCTGATAGAAGTTAGTCTGCATCAGAGATAGGACTTGACATATTACACCAGTTACTGACTAGTGTCCAATCAAAAATACCCAATGCAGTCCTACAGGAGGTCAATCACAAGAACGAATAGCTAGGTGCTCAGTGGTAACGTCTCTAACTGCAGCACGCACTACTGGGTGACGCCAGTTCGAATCCCACAAGGGACATGAGTTCCTTCACGGTCGCAGATACGCCTTGCTGACTGATCGGTCAGTGCCAGCTAGCGCAAAACCTAGCTCGGCTCGGACTTTCTGCTAACTGCCTCCAACCATCTAATATTCATTACTTTCATCAGTATTATCTATCCTAAATTCTAAGTAAGGAATTCAACCGGACTATAAAACATGACTGATGGATAACTTGTGGGCTGACCGTGTAAGGCATGCCGCTACTCTATAACAACATATTAGATTAAATGTCCCAACATTCTACTTCAACAACTTATGTCATCGATTGACTTGTACAACAGACAGAAAAACAAAAAATCTACAAATTTAATCACTTACTTCCATTGAAATTCCTACTCTGATTGGATTCAGTTAAATTTCTTGAGCTGCGTACACGAGCCCGTGACACCTGTCTATACAGCTTTTGTGATTGGTTCGTGGTTTGTTGTGGCGGTTGTGGATTATAAGGAACACCTGAAGTAACAAAAGTGGATGGCTTGTGAGTAACTAATGTCAACTGGAATGCACAATATGCACTACTCAACAAAGTCAACATAAACAAATAGTTAAAATAACCCGTTCTCTTCTGCAAATATTCATCACATCATATGTGTTAATCGCGACAGATAGATAGACTATATGATAGACAGTTAATCAATATGATGTGACCTTGTTGCGATTATTGGTCAATTTATTGTAACTCTCACCACGTGATGACCTTGAATGTTCTTTTTTGTCTGTCACTCTATTTTTGTATACATGTAATTAATTGACTGTTCATTTTTGTCCGTACCTTCAATACTGTTCGAAACAGATAAAGTTAAAGTCAAGTCATTCTGTTTTAACTATAGTTAAGCCCAGACTCTGTGTCGTCAGCATTGAGGAAGGACTAAATCTGTAGGACAAAAATAATCCTACAATATGTCCCACCAATAAATTAATACACAAACATGTAACCTGAACTGAAGAGTAAACTGAAGTTTTGACACTGAACACTGCATAAAAGAGTGTAACAGTAATTCAAGTTAATACACTTCATGAAACACACATAAATGTCGGAGGGGAAAACTAAATTACTAATCTGTGAATTCGTAGGGATTGAAAACGATCTTCAACAATATGTCGTCAACAGCCGCCAGTCACAAACATCGTCAACATTCTAAGGTAATTAACATAGGAAAATGAAATTGCGTAGAAACACCCATTATTTATCGAACTAATTTGCAGTCTACAAGCTAAACGACCTAACCATAGTCTAGTTAGTATATTCTCACACAAACATTTAATACACAAAATCATCGAATATATCATAGAACAGAGGGGACTAATAAACTACACTTACAAACATTTCGACATCGTTTCAGTAATTCCAAGTGGGTTAGAAAATTCACATTAGCATTGGGGACCAGACGTCGCCAGTCATCTGCTGTTAATATAAACATACTAGAACCTGGCATGTTGAACAACTTTTCACTTTTCAGACCTTCAATTCGAAATTGTTTACACGCCCAATTTATCCACATGATAACCTGAAATATAAATAAACAAAAATGGCATGATGAGGTTACACTGACAACCACTGCTTAATAATACCACACCGTTCACAGTTCCAATACTGGCAGCAAAATCTCTTTCTCAGTTCCATGCAGGCAAGTAGGCATTAGGATTGATTCCATTTTAACCGTTCGCTACAAATGAAGCGACACAAGCACAAAGCCTCAAGAGGGTTAGCTATAAAACATGACAACTTCCCTCAGCATAACATCTACGACCGACACGAGTCTTTGAAGATAAAAAGTCAACGCTTAATGGATTTGAAAAATACAAAACACAAGTGCATCAATAAACAGCATATGATCACTTCTCACATTCAGAAACCTATGCGTACACCGTTTTTCCGAACACCACAAATTTCAAACTTATTCACATAATCAACTGTCTCAACGACCAGTTTAACACAGAAATTGGCGGTATGCATAGAAACACGGATATCTAATTAACTAAGATCATCTTGACATATTTCATACACAGCATCATGCAGACATTTTCAACTCCTTCAAAAGATGCAGCAAACAGGGGTGGGCATACCAGCAGGCAACTAGCATGACAATTGCCCAAAATCATATTTGTCCTGCCAACTACAACTGCCATATGATAGTCATTTTTACGTGGACACGCATCACTAGCAGCTTACTGTATTCAATATTTATTTGCTCCCAAATGTATATGTACAAGTGACTCATCAAACATTTTTGACATTAGCTTAAGCTTACACCTTACAAACAGACCGAGTTTTAAAACGGTAGACAGTGTAACACATGTTGCTGGGCTATTCAAAAACACTAGGATTATATCTGTCCAAATAATACTTCACTCATAATCACTCACACTCGTGTGTGTGTGTGTGTGTGTGACCTCAGTACCACTTGTGAGGAGGATAAACACACCTATCTGTAGACAAATTAAATCACATGACAGGATGAAGCATTCAAGTGACATGCAACGATGAGTCGACTAGAATTAAGACACAACTATTGCAATGCATCTTAATGTCATACCAACCTGTCTGACATCCTCAGTCAGTAAACCTTGTATCCACTCGATGCCTTTAACCCGATTTATACCACCAACAAGGAGCTCTTGTCAACTTTGCTAACATGCTAAAGTCTGCTCATTCTCGCCAACATTTATTCACACTTATGTTCAAATAAACTCGATGATGCGACTCATTTATTCTTCAGATACAGTGACAAACTATTCAAGCCACACTCTATCCTGTCAAACACAAAACACTAGCATTTTATGGAACTTTCTAATCACATCAATGTAAAACATACATTCTCAAATCGTTCAACTAACAACAGAATGCGAGAAATCAGGACGAAATAACATGAAGAATGCACCTACCTGGGTGGAATTCCAGTCGATAGGATCGCGTGGAATATCATTCATTTCCATCAATCGACTGTAGTGGTTATCTGGAACCCATTTTGATAGATTCTCTAAATCATAAGTGCCTGCTGTACTTCCACTTTCAATCTCAGATGTTAAATAACCACAACTTGACGAAATTGATTCCGTCATGTTGTACGATTCTGGGACATCTTCCTCCGATTTCATACCATTTTCACTCACCGCTGACTCCAATAGACCCGACCCCCCCGCAGCAATATCAGAAGCTGCGGCTAAAGCCGCAGCGACTGTAAGCGGGGATATGCATTCTGCTTTCGGACTTGACGGTCGTTGAGTATTTGATAACTGAGTGTTTTCACTTCTGCCTTCCTCATTTTTTGTTGTGTTTGTATTAGATGCCTGGAGAAAACGAAGGGCAAAGTGGAAGTTGGACATAGGAAAGTAAATCGCTTCAGCAAAATATTAATAATAATATATCAAATAGAAACGTGACTTTTCCCATAGTTTAAGCAAAAGAATGGTGATCCACCAATTAGGGTATGAAGATTGTGTCAATCAACTCGCAAGTTTGAAGAATCTGTCAAATCCCCTACTGCTAACACTTTCATGAAAACTGAGTTTTTGTAGAAAGTGAATTTATGCACACAAAACCATTTATTCAGAGAATGAGAATACTAGTAAATTTCTCGGGAAACAATATACACAAAGAGTGTATTTGAAAAATGAAAGTTCACGAGGATTATATCATCATTCACATTTCCACAGCCTAAATGAGACATAACCTGGTAATTAAGAAAATCTTGGAAAAGAATACAAAACTAAACTACCAGAAGATACTAAAACCATTCTATCAACATACTTATAGAGTTATTTTTATATAAATTCGGTAGCAAAGCTCGTAATGTACTAATTTTGTTACACTGGCCCTACCAAACACACAAAAATTTTCCATCCAAGTTAACTGAAAAACGATGAGGTAATAGTCAAAGCACTAATTTTTTACTTAATGAAGTTCTAATGAAAGGAAGTGGCAAAGTGTGACATTACAATCTCGTTTAATACAGATCAAGTCATAAAACTATCGTTTAACAAAAATTTTATCATAATTGCAATTCTTAACAAGGAATAAAGGTGCATCAAAAAGAAAAAACTTACTTGTTGTCCTGATCCCTTTGAGATACTTGGACGCTTGCTTTTATCAATCGACATATTGGGGTTTGAAGCATTAGGACCAACTAATTCCGGTATTTGAATGTCAACCACGTTGATTCGGAAAGGATAACCAGCATTCGCTGTTTTAACCTCAAGCAATAGTTGAACTAATCCAGATATTTCTACACAATGTTCAACTAGTGGAGACTCTCCACGAAGCTACACAACATGATAACTTAAAAAAAAGGAGTAATTACCTTGATACGATCTTGAAGATAAAATTGGCATCCAGAAAGACTAATACCTAACTGTCTTTCCAACAATTCAGCAACATCGTATAGCGTTTGTTCCACAGACACCACAACTTTAACCTGATTGTCTTGAGCAATATTGGCTATCTGATATCTATGGTCATCTGACCAAGACCAGTAGGGATCGTTAATACAGCTAGGATCACTGTTCTGGAGATTCCACTCCAGTGAAGAATGGATATGTTTTGGTGATTTACGGTTGGTTATTTTTGCCATAATTAATACGAAACAAACATTTCCTGTAAAACATTGAGGCAAATAACTGCGGTAAGTGGCAGGAAAAAGAACAGAGGAAATATCTGAAGATGTATTCTGGTAGGGTTAAAGAGTATAGTCCGATAAACAAAATCGACGTAACTTCTTGTTCAAACTTATGGAGACTAAAACAAGAAAACCTATTCTTATTGAAAGAAAATGTTTATTTAATGGTATTGTGCACGGTTGTATACTATTATTTTTATCAAATCAATTATGCTGCATGACACATAATAAAGAATTCTTATTTCCTGGTTGCGCTTTGATCCAAGCCTTATACAAATTTACTATGACTTATCGAATACCAAAGAGAATCAATTTTTGAGTACTTTTTTGAGTGTGAACCGATTTTAACAGACATCTTTAGCTGGAAATAATCCAACTAGCATCATCATTGTTATGTTGTTGCGCTAAATTTTATTGTTTGTAAACAAACCCTAGTTAACGTTTCTCAGCTTACACATAGAAACTTTGAAATAGACATTGCTCTTTGGAGAATGTATTTCTTCGTGGCCGGCTTTAAGTGAAATATATTAAGCTGAGCGTTAAAATCCGCATAGAAGATAGCATTTAAAAACCATACTCTATACACTATCTTACAATAAGCACGCATTTTTCTGTACGTATGATTGCAATGACAAGAAACTCAATGTAGTTTAAATACAAAATGTACTAGATAGCACCGAAATATGTAATTACGTGGATCGTACTCGTAGAACTGCACTTAATCTAACACAACCACTGTTTATTCCAAAGATGCGGAATAATGAAGTGACTACCGCATGGGTGGAACCAAGATACACATCGATCATCGTCTTATGTCAGTATACTTTGTTAGATAACTACCTGTTATATTTTCGGAAGTGCTACAAACAGCCTTTTACTTTTGGATAAAGTTATGATTTAATCTGTCTTTCTGAAGGGAGTGAATACTTTAACCACATAAAGCCATATGTTCACAGCCTAAAGAGGTAAGACAGTTTCCACGAGAGAAATGAAGAAAAGTTTTATTAGAGGCGTATACTACGAATTCACCGGAAGCTGTTATACAAGTCCAAGGAAGCGATTATTCATCACTTGAAAAGTAAAATGTCTGATAACGCCGATAAAGATCACGTTGGTTCACTGCCTTGTTCCGAAATTCACTACATATATATATATTAGGCAACGATGATAAACATTCTTTTGAGGATGTGATGTGAAAGAGTTGCAGTGAAAATAGAATAAAATACCGACGATAAGTAGTGTTACACTTATCTTGGTCGCAAAAATCTATTCCTTGCAATACTAAGAAATGTGAGAAAAAACATATTGTGAGCTAAATCAATTCCAGTGGCAAACTAAATTCTAATTCAAGCTACATTACATGCACTTTGTAGATATAACAAACTAGGAAGCCTGTATTAGAGAAGGCAGCGTCCTATCTAATGATTGTTGCTCATGCCTACTGATTGGTCTCTATTAGGGCCGATGCAACTTCCAAAATAGACAAAACGGTCAACAATCCTCGACCACTTAACTGCTCATCACAAAACTGTAGAGTAGCTCTGCAGCATCACCTTACATCCGACAGGCGAATCGGGTACCATGTGTACCATGGTGCGTATGGTGTTCGGAAAACTGTATTTTTTCGGCAGGACAATATCTGTTTACTCTAAGACAACCACTGCCCCGTGGAAAGTCAATCTATAAGTAGCTAAAGTTGATTAGAATCACATCCATTGGTCACCCCAAACGGACAACTCTCCATAACCTATCACAGCTACATGCAAGCGCCACTGATTTTGAAGTGAAGATATACATGACAAGCTAAAGAAACACGTTGTTTAGTAACTTCTATATAGGTGACATCTATATTCATTAGTTGTCGCACCAAGTGAAGAGTGGTAAGATTTGGAGACAAAAAATCACATACTATTATAAAGAAAGAAGTCACAGGCAATGACGAATTCATTAAACTTCCTTGATAGGACAGGATAAGTAGGTAAGAACACCTTACAATTCATACGAGATAAAAAAAGACTGTTCTTTTGAATCCCCTATGACTGCATGGTTTGACATGTGCTAAAAACTTACGGAAGATATTAAAAAAGTTATGAGGTCAGTATCCCCAATACACATTACGCCTTAAAAAGTCCCTTAAAGTTACAGAAAACATTTAACTGATGCAAAAGAAAAACAATTATACTCGATGTGACTTTACAAGAGAACCCCACCATTTCAGAAAACGCCTTTAAAAACCCAAATTGAGCACTTTAGGATTTAAGTTGAACTTATATAAGGAACTAATATAAACTCAAAATAAGGGCATAATACCTAAAAAACAAACACCCAAAAAGTGTGCCAAACCAACTTACCCGCCGCAGAAATTTGAAGAGCATTTCAAACAAAAGGGTAAGGAGTGGTGTCAGGATGTACATTCTATAGAAGCAAATAGATATTTTTTGCTAGGGGGTGACATACACGAAACACTGTGCCACTCACTAATTATATAAGTGTTTCCAATAACACTTACTGAAATTAATAGTATAAAATTTGAGTCTTTATCCTTCCTGTTAAAATCGTCTGTAAAACCCAAGTATAGTTGCCTTTCATTAAAGTCTAATAACTGCGGGATTACAGTGGTGTTAGTTTAGATCCTGGATATTTTTTAAAGCATTCACGGGAATTGCATGGATCCGTAAACATCTATCCATATCTCCAGCTGGTATCCACTGTAGTTTGAAATTAACTGACTGTTGAGTCTTACGATGAGACCATTCATCCAGGCAAATCATCTCAGGTGTGGTTGATGAATCTATTCTTACTGCAGTTTGTTGACTGACTGTATCAGACATCTGAATATATAACATTTTTCCATTTCTAATGAGGCATTTTCTGTAGGTGATTAAAAACGTCAAGAAGGTCTTCCAAACTGTAGATGCATATCGACGTGGCCTATCTTGGTTTTATGGAAGGGAAAAATATCATTATCTGTTACTCACTTGTGTAGAGCCAAAACGAAACATTACATGGAGTTTGCTCTGTGATCGGATCAGGTCATTTAGATATATCCACCGTGTAACGCGGAGCTACGAGTAGCTTACTCAGAAATATTCATTTGTACAACGCACCACCTTGTTGTCACAAATGCCTCCAAAAATGACATAAATTGTATAACTTACAGTCTTTCGGAACTGGAGATACATCAAATGAGCTATAAGTGGTTGTAGTATCCACTGAAAGCTCGTACGAGAATGGGTACCAGAACTGCATAAAGAATGCGCTCTAAATTCGATGGCCTGTAATAAGTTTTTCTGTAAATGTACTTTCATTTGTAAGTATGACAGATATCAAGTACCCAGTATAGTAATGTTTTATCTCAAACTATGTTAAAATCTAAACGGAATTTGAATACAGGTGATTATCCGAATTCATGCAGCCAAGTACCCATGCCGTGTGCATAGTCAGTCCTGCTAATGTACTTTAGAGGGTTTTACAGCGTTGCCAGCCATTGGAAGATGGAAAAATATCGGTAGTTCTATGCTTGAAAGCCACATCAACTGTGGACATCCTGCTCCTATATATGATTCATGGTTTCTTACATTAGTTTGCAAGTAAACTTCAAATAAGCTATTAGTTCATAGTTGAATTATTGGCTATACAGGACTTAATTTGTTTGAGTTGTAGTTTCTGCTATCCACCCATCACTCTGTTCGGCCATTACGCGTCTTGGTTCTGGACGCCGAATGTGTTTCTTGAAGGTAGAACTTGCTAGTATTCGAAGTTATGCTCTGAGCACCGTTGAATTTTGAACGATTTCGTATTGACAGGTGGAGAAGAGGAACTGAAGGTTGTATGGAAGATTGACACTGTGAGTGAAAACTGAATGGAGAACCAATGCGTTTGCCTATTAGAGCAAGCTTCCGATTCATTGGAGTCTCAATCCTTGTGGTCGACAGAAGACATAACAATTTGTATAAGTGTATTCAGAGTAAGCAACTGCACACATTGAGCAGAAGTCTGCATGCGTGGATCAAACAGCGACGAATCATCATCGAGCAGAGAGCAAAACAATGCTCAAGTCGCTGTCTCAGTGTGGTAGGCTTCTAAAAGGCTTTCAGCAGCATTGGCAGTGAAGTAATTTGGAAACTACTTTAATACCATGGTGTCCGGTGCCCATGTCTTTTTCAACCTCATTCAACGGCTAGCTACATGACAGTGCCGAATTTCAGGTGATCCACGATGGAAAACTCAGCGAGGCGTTGCATAAATGCGAAGACTTGAAGGCGGAAAAAACAAAATGGCAGAAGAAGTGTTCGGGAGAGACAGGACGTCAAATGCACATAGGGAAGACGGAGGTTATGAAGATAACCGATCAATGACAGGTACCGATCACTTCCAACAGGATAAATTTAAAAGGGGTTACTTCCTTCACTTATCTAGGCAGCACCCTTTCAACCACATGCAGCTGGCACAGATGGGCTTGTCAAAACAGGGATCGGAAAGACACGACAAACCTGCGTCCATACGAGATCAGTGTGAAAATCTTATGCACTCAGAATAAATGACAAAGTCTGGATTTTCAACACCAACGTTAAGCCAATCAGTACTTCCAAATATGGGTAAGAAACCTGGCACTTCGCGAATAAATTTTCAACAGTTCATTCTAGACTTTTATCAATAGCTTTCCCCGCTGAATCCATACTGAAGATTGCATAGCTGACCAGAAAGAATTGGGAATGAGAAACTCTGGAAACGAACCGACCAACAACTTACTTTCCAACAAATATTCCAAAGGAAGTGGAGATGAGTCGAACGGACTCTGTGGGGGCTGTTGACTGACATGGCGCTCCATGCACTTGAGCAGGAATGGGATGGAAACAAGTTGTTCGCGTGTCTGAAGGTGACACAGGAAAACAGGCTGGGTTCATCCGTCACGTTGGTTGAAATTTTACTTGGTAAATTTATTTTATGAATAATTTTTATTTAAACTGTGTTATATGTTTTCTGGATTGTTAGGAATTCTCATTCTCTGAATAGTCATGTTGGTGTCCACGTCGTGTGATCTGACTGCAGCACACCCTTAGCATATTGGTTTCAATGGTTAGTGTTTCAGTCCGACTGTGTCAAAATATCGCCATAATGAGCAAGATGGGATAGTTGGAGGGTAATGTCATCTACAGAAATAATCTGCTCTATGTAGAAGTTGCACTTTTTGGCAAATGATCATTCAATGAAGACTTCACGTCGAAGGATATCGATGCAGCCTATTTTCGTGTGAAGAACATTACTGCTCAATAAGTGAATCCTAGCAATACATGTAAATCACCTACAAAGTCTAACAGAAGCTCCTGTGAGAATAGAAGTTATGATGTGTTTGAACAGGAATTATTGTAAGTTGAAGGGTTATCTGTAAGTGGATTTAACACATATTTGCACTGATTGGTGCAGTAAAATATGGCTTATGCAGATTCAATGTATAAAATACACATCTACTTTATCATTATTGTGCCATTGTCTGCTAAGCTGACTGCTGGGCTAACAGATGTAGGTTGTTCTCACGATTGTCGCAAGTGCAGTGCAGTGGACGAGGTAATTACTCGTTTAATTTTCTTCACTGTATCACTTAGTGCATTAATTCAGTGTATAGTACTATTATACACATGGACTGTTCACCAACACAATACGTCCATGTACATTATAATATTTCAAATATTCCCCTATGTTGTTAACACTGCACAGGTGTTTACGCTTGAGACATATCCAGCTTATATTTGATGGTTACAGTTTCTTAAATATGAGAATGTAACTTCTGTAGGATTTACAGAACCGTGTTCACTAGACATTACTGAGATTGTGGATTGATTTCTAAGTTATGCATCGGCAACTCTTCTTTTAAAGTAAACGTGATTAGTGTGATATTGATCTGCAAGTAATCTTGGTGAGAGGATGATGCCCTAACAGTATGGATGTTGAGATTGTATTGAAATTTGCGCATAATCCTCCAACACTGGAAAACATATGAGGTCTAATTGTACATGCGGCGTCAAAATAAAACCAGTTGTAGACTACAAACACTTATTTGCATGGGAATTTTACTTAGTATCAAGAGGGATGGTTTATCCACTTTGAATACTAATATGTAAAATTATCTTCCATAATTTCAAGTTGTACCAGTCTTTACATGTGCTTATTTTAGGTATATGAAGGTTATCGAATATCAAATCAGCGGCAATATCAATCTAACGCTAATACCATTTGAAAAAACAGAAAGATTGAGCGAAGAAATATTTACTTTTCAATTAGATCCTCTTCTATAGCTCTACTCTAATATATATACATATATAGCATTTTTTACAATACACAACAATTTACCAAACACGTGGCGATATGTTTGCTAACAATAATTAACCAGTGTCAAAATGTCAATGGGTAGATAATTAAGGAAGAAAATTAATACACACAATTAAAAGGTAGAAACGGATAGAATAAATTAATTTTACAAGAATAACACGTAATTAAAGATGAAGTGGTAAAATTAAAATTAAAATAATTTGGACAATTATCATTTAATTCTACAAGAATAACACGTAATTAAAGAAGTCAAAATAAAAATAAAAATAATTTGGACAATTCTAATTTAATAGGAGGAGGAGGGCGACGTAGTCCTGTCTTGTAACGATGGCCACGGTAAGCAAAGTGGCTGTACAAATTTCTTCTGTACACATAGGCTTGGTTTCTTCTGGTGGATTCCAATTGCTTCAGCTGTCTGTAAAAGACGAAATCTTAGAGCAAAGTTAAGATTAGTTGGAATACGATAAATAATTTTAAATGCAGTATTCACATCGACCTTGTGCTCTGTATCAACAAGGTGTGCTAAAATAGAACTACGAATAGATTTTGTTTGTCCCTTGTTTAACCACGCTGGATGATGTTCAGAAATACGACGATGAAACTGCCTAATTGTACGCCCAATGTAGCTGGCTCCGCAGCTACAGTCAAACTGGTAGACACACATATACGCGGTACGTCCAACGTTTGCGTTACATTTTTGCGTGATTCGTTACATACAATTTATCTTGTTGTAATCCTTGCACAAGTACTCTACTACTTCCATACCTATAACTAATAACTCTCATATCGAATAGTTATGGTTAACCAAAGTAAAAAGCAACGAACTCAATCCCCTGTAAATCTGATGACTAATTTTAAGTCGCTGATTGCTACATCAAGCAACACACTCCCTACAAATGGTTATAGTGAGCCACATAACCCACTTGTATGTCGTAAGCGTCGAGCTGAAACTGAGGATAAAACTGCACTGACAGCTAGTATTAGCACTACTCCCAAAAATTCAGTACCCTCTGCTCATACAGAAACCCTCCCTTCACCTTATGTACTTATCGAAAAGCTCCAGCCTTCAAGCTCTGTTTCAGAACTATCTTCTGAAATAGAACTTCTAAAGTTGTCTATAGGAGAACTTAAGGCCGAGTTAAGGGAAATAAAAAACAAGTCAGTAAATCCTGGAATTTCTGAAACCAATACCAAAATATCCAAATTATCAGATCAGATCAGCGATATCAGATCGCAGGTCTGTGAACTGACACCCTTATCTATCCTCATGAAAACTGTAGACCTTAACAAACTTGACACGGAATCGGTATCTAAGGTGGATAGCCTCATTAACTTTGTTACTACAGAAGTAACAAAACGACTAGATGCTAAACTAAATGCTATTGTCTACAACGTTCCGGACAATGAGGCACTAAAAAAGGTACAGCGCATCTTACTTAGTGAGGCGAAAATGCCCAACTCCAAGACTAAGTGCTACAGGCTGAAGAAGAGTCAACATGAAAAGTGTTGTCCTATTCGTTTTCAGTTCGAAACACCGGCTGAGGCCAGAAAATTTATCCACTCCCAACACACCCTATCGCAAGCCGGAAATTACAAACTAATAAAGGTTGCGGTGGACAAGACCGTCATAGAAAGGCGAGTATATAATTATCACACTGAGTCTAATTGTGGAATAAACAATAGGACATTGCAAGCAGCAATTATACCCAACCCTATGAGAGATACCTTAGAACCCAACGCACCACCCCTCTCAAACAACAGGGAATTATCCTCTCAGAGAGCGACACCAACCGAAAGGCCACTAAATTGTAATCAAACAGCCAATAAAACTATACCACCTATCACCGTAGATATAGACGTGTCACTAAATAATCCCGGAAAAAAGTCAAAATCCCTCGAAAGTCGACCCTGCCCTCTCCTAGCCATAGGTCCATTGGTAAAAAAATGAAGAATATGACCCCAAATCATGCCAACAACAACAATGACAGTATAAGTAAGCCCACATTCCCCACGGTCAATAGTATTGGCACCCACAACGTGCGAAGTAGCACCATGGCCCACACTGATAACCAACGCCAAAACAATGCCACCCTCAAGAGTACAAGTGACAATAGCCAGAACTCGACCACCAACAACTCGGGGCATTCACAGTATGGCACGCAAATAAATTTTGATCGGATATATGGTACAAGTCTGCTGGGAACTAACCCACAAAGCAGTACACACGAAACCCTTAAAAGGGCACAATTAGTACCTAACAATAGGTGGAATAATAAACCATGGTCTTCACAAGGTCCCAATCATTTTTTATCCCCTACGTCCCTGTCAGCGTTGAGAAAACAGCTGGTAGGGATGTTAACACTCCTAAACTGCTAGTGCTGGCTCCCCCTTTGCATGAATATAGGAACAGTCTAGTTCGCCCGCATCCACTAAGCACACTTGGTACATTCACAAGTTTAGGTCAAATAGAGATCCCTACCCCCGTTTCTAGCTTAACTAAAAATAAAAATGCCTTAGCCTATAGCACATCCAGTACTCCAACGCTTAATTCTTCACCGAAAACAGCACACACCAACTCGATAGACGTAGGTGAGCATGGTGCTGAAACTCCTCTTAACATAGGGTCGTCATGTCAAACAGTACTACTGGGTGCTGAACCACATTCAGGGCTGATTAACGAACTTAAATACTTCAAATGCTATTTCAAGTCTCATCTTTACCTGATCCTCATAAATGCTAGATCTGTTCTAAATAAACTGCCAATGCTCAGAGCACTCACAGTAATATACAAACCCCCTATAATTGTCATCACTGAATCCTGGTGTAATTCGAACATACTGGATGAAGAGATAAGCTTGGATAACTACACACACTTTCGGTGTGACAGGGAAGGTGGGAAGGGAGGGGGTTGCCTCATGTACTTTCTGAATGCACTTACTGTATCACAGCTAGAAAGTAGTGCACTTAACATGCCTGAGACTTTATGGGTTAACTTACACTTAAATAACGCAATAGTATTGATTGGATGCACCTACAGAGCACCTGGCACCTTTGGTAATTACGAGACCCAACTTATTAATACTCCAGAACAATTATCCACCCTCCACTACGATCATAAGATCCTATGTGGAGACTTTAACTTACCAGAAATCAACTGGGAAATACCCACAGGTCCAACTAAACTTGATAAGTTCTAAGGCACACTGGATATACTTGGCTGGAAACAGACTGTCACAACCCCTACAAGAAGTAATAACGTACTAGACTTAATCTTCTACCCCAATATAAGTCCCTTTCTACCCTAGTAGGTTCTGAGTTTTCAGGGAGTGACCACAAAACAGTGCTGTGCGCACTGCCACTTCCGTCAAGTAGCAATGCAACCCATACCCCTACTTCACAACAAATAACTTACAGGAACTACAGTAAGGCAGACTGGACTCTAGTAAAATCAATGCTAAGATCCTCAGAATGGAGTGAGTACTTCTATACTGATAGCCTCTCGAAAGCTCTAGACATCTTTTACTATAACTCCAACACATGCTTAGATGCTGTCATCCCATTTCAAACCCTTAAGTTCTCCCCACATAGAAAGTCATTCATAAAGCCAAAGGATCGTAGGAAACTGAAAAGACTGTCAACAAGTTACTTCAGGCGACACGACTTTAGTACACTAGGGTCAATACTTAGTACTCTTAGCTCCATCTCGCAAGCCCACAACTTGTGTATGAGGAATGAAGAATGCACGGCACTAGCCAGCACCACCAGAGTAGGTGCCCTCAAAGAAATCCTAAAGAAACGAATGAATCGCCAAAGCCATAAAATTTCTCTCCTTAAAAAAAAGGGCAAACTAAACAGCAACCATGCAGACATGTGTGAACTGTTTAATGAGACGTTTGCAGCTAACTACCTTAAGCCTACAAGTCCACTTCTCGGTTTACAATCTACAATAAAACTCCCTTCATCTTCAACGCTGAAACAAATCACTACAGTTCATTTCACTTACTCCAATATTAACCAAGCCATTAATACTCTTAAAAGCTCAAGTAGTGCCGGTTTTGACGGTATACCATCGTATCTTTATAAACACGGTGGTTCTGACATTTCCGTTTTATTACTTAAGATTTTTACAATGTCCCTAGAAAGCCAAACCTATCCAGATAAATGGAAAACCACATTTATAGTACCTGAACACAAATCCGGATCAAAAACTGAAGTCAACAACTATAGGCCAATCAATATTACACCCATAGTATCTAGAATCATTGAAAGAATAGTTAAAGATGATATCCTCAAACATATGCTCAGCTGCAATATTCTAAGTCCAAACCAACATGGATTCCTAAAATCCAGATCATGCATGACATGTCACCTTGACTTCTTTAACTATATAACTAGCAGCCGAGACAAACAACAACTAGTACTAGTCATCTACTTCGACATCTCCAAAGCCTTTGACCGCGTTGACCATTTGCTTCTAATAAATAAGCTGAACTCCTTAGGAATAAGTAACCCATTAATAGGATGGATTGAATCATTCCTTAACAATAGGTCCCAAGTAGTTAGACTGGGTTCTGTAAACTCTAAACCTAGTCCAGTCACTTCTGGAGTAGTTCAAGGCAGCGTCTTAGGCCCCCTCCTATTCACTCTATATGTCAACGACATATGCAGCTGTTTGTCACTTGGTAAACCATTCATCTTTGCAGATGATCTTAAAGTAGCTTACACATTCCACTGTGATGACTTAGGATACTTTCAGAAAGCTGCTCAGGAAGAACTAGATAGAGTAACTGCATGGTCCTCCATATGGAATCCAAAATTCAACCTTAAAAAATGTGGCTGGTTTTGTTTCGGTGCACCCTCAATAAATATCAAACTGGTACTTGAATCTCTTGACTTGCCTAAACTCCAAAGTGTTGTTGACCTAGGACTCAGGTACTCTAGCGACCTGACATTTTCTGAGCAAGTGGCTACACAGACGCGTAAATCGAGGATGCTCTTAGGATGCATACTCAGGAACTTCCAAAACTACGAAGCGAAACTATTATTATATAAAACTTGCGTCAGACCACTACTTGAATATTGTCCATTTATTCTCAGCAGCACTCGCGTAAGTGACAAACTTGAAATAGAAAGTGTCCAACGATACTTCACGTCTAAACTACTAGGATTTGACTGCGAAAAGGACTACACATCAAGGTGTATAACTCTAGGTATCGACCCACTCTGGATGAGACGACTGATCATTAATCTAATATTTTTCTTTAAAATACTGCATAAAATATCATTCTCAGACAGCAATGAGATACAGTTCTCACCGGAAGGCTCTTACAACCTTCGTAACCAAACGTGCACAGTATCTAGGAAAAATTGTAAAACAGCACTCCGTGCAAACTTCTTCATAGTCATGTATTCTAAGATCTGGAACAGTTTACCCCTAGAAATAAGGACCTGTCACTCTCCTACGACCTTCAAACGCTTGCTATATAAACTGCTTCATCCAAATGACTATGCCAATCACACCGCACCACTTATTTCTAAAACGCATCAGCTATTAGAACACTATGACGCCTAGACTCACTACTAAATATTATGACACTAAATAAACTCTAAGACTTCGCAAAAATACATGAAAGAACAACTAGATTATAGGTAGTGTTTACTATACAATGATATACATTTATAAACATTTATATATATACCTAAAATATTAATGTTCTCTTCATTTTTACGTACTTTATCATTCTGCTATTTTGCTGCTGAGATTACTCTTCTATATACCTCCTGGTCGAGGTCGAACAACCCAACATCTAAACTGAAATGACCATTTAAGTAAATTCAAAATCAAATTCCATGAACGATCCGATGCAACCACTTGAAAACGCTGGCTAACATTCTGTACAAGGAGTATTCTTGATCTGAAATAAAGAAGCAACTGGTTTTCAAACAGTTTTCAATGTTTTACTTAACTTACGTGTACAGTCTGCCATCTTGAAACAAATGGCGTCAATGGGTAGTTCTAGAATCGACCTCAGCCCCATTCCATACAGTAAAACAATCTAACATGACTCAGAAGGTCCTGGGTTCGAATCCCGGTGGGTGCGTATTGCTGAAGAGTCCCAAACTAGGACGAAACGGCGGTCCAGTACTCCCAGGTTTTCCAGTGGTTCTCTAACTAATGTCAGCTCATGACGAAAATCCTGTAACTAACATGACCCTATCTAGTCTTCGTATCCACGATCAAATTTCTTTCCTATTATAAAACTACGATTAGACTGCTGAAAGAAAATGGAATAAATACATCACTGACCTCAAAATAATACATCAATTAACTTTAACTCAACGATGCTGTTCACAACAAAGTTATATAGGAGAATTGACTTCAAGCTTTATTTTTCCCAGATATTTGTATAACATTCATCTGATGTCTGGGTTTTTTGTTAATGCGAAGACAATATTTCTATATCTCTTTATGTGTTACACAGACAGACTATTTAGCAGACTGTTCCGACTGGCTCTAGTGTCAGAGAGAACAAACAAACTGTAAATTCAACATACATCGAAATATGTGTAATTTAAATAATAACTTATCCATGCCTGTACAACTGTTATGTTTCTGTATAAACAGGAATAAATATATCTATTACAGGTTGTTAAATATTAACTTATAAAAAGATGAGCAGCCTGAACCGTAACACCAAAACAGACATTTCATTATATAGCAGCTCTCTTTTGACTGGAGGACAAAACCTTCGCATATCCATTGGAACAATCTAAACTTCAGGCCTTGGCTGAAATTGAGAATGTGTGGCCAATAGGTGTACAATACAATGGTGAGGGCTAAAGCACTCATAATTAATTTTAGTTCGATTTTTTCGAAATTCTAACTTATTCCTTAGGTTCCCTTTTCAGTCAGTGTGCCGGACTTTTTCCTGACACTACGATTGCCGATTTCAGCAGCTCCAATATCCTAAGGAGCTTCGTGATCCCCTAGGTGGGCCTAACCTTCCGGCATATTTGACGTTTTGGAGGCTAGAAAGTTTGTGAATGAACGGCAATATTGATAGATCGAAGATTTTACATTACTAGCCAACAGCGGGAACTTGCACCAACTGAAGTAGGGAATATGACCTACTATCTAGGGAGAATGAGCACCAAACGGTCTAAATAGTTAGTATCTCGCTGGTTTGGGACTCCTGAAATAATAAGTTCGACATTCGACAAAAACTGAATAGCGTTTTGAGCACCATTATCGTAAGGCAGAAGGGGCTTCCTGCTGAACTGTTAAGAGAAAACCTAGCAGGTACTTTAAACACTGACTAGCAGAACTGCCGGAACTCAACCCAGGAAGGTCATTGGGCTGTGACGATGTTCCACCGTCGGTTCTAAAAAAGTGCATATAAACATTCTGGAGGTTCTCATGCGACCTGTTGCAGCACTTCATAGACCTACAGAAAATACCTCAGGAGTGAAAGAGAGAATCTTCTCCTCCTAATTTCAACGGTGAAGATAGGAAAAGTGCGGCGGATTGTAGACTGGTAGTGCTGTTCATAGTTGTAAGAAAGGTACTTAAAAGCCTAGTTGACAAACATATCAGAAGAACAAATTGATAGAAACAACGCATATCATCAACACCACAACTGTTTCAGGGGCACCCTATTAGCATACCATGACTGGACTTAATATTAGGAAACGACTGTTCCACTCTGTATGGTATTTAACACCATGCATTATCATGTTTGATCTCGTAAAATAGGCCAGCCAAGTGTTGGTGCTCGTTTCCACCAGTGTTTGTGGACTGCGTGGGCAGGTGAGAATTCCGCACCATGGTCAGTATATATGATCAGCTGAGCACCTCGCTGGGTTCTATTGTGGAGTCCTCGACGTTTTTGATGCCTCTATTTGACTTGCAACGCCATTTGCATTGTCCAGCTCAGTTTGTGATGGGCGTTCGTGAGACATCTTACAGGTCAGCGTGTCCTGCAGGTTCTAGTCTTTCAAATGGCTGACCTTAAATATCACTTTCTAGAACAGCTGTTGATATTTCACTTGGAAATTTTTTTTGTCAATAATTTTTAATAAAATAATAATATATGTTATCTGGATTGATGGGAATTCCCATTTTCTGGCCATTTATTTTGGTGGTTGTGAATAACTGCTGGATAAACGGAAAAACCAATGTGTAAACGAACAGCTACGGAACTGCAATCCAACATGGCCGACTAACATGGACGAAAATGACCTTTGAGCGTCTCACTCCGTCAATGACCTTGTACGTGATGTTTAATTTCAGTCAACAAGAGACTTCTATTCTTATGATCTGCATCTGAAGCGCGCCCGTTGAATGGTCAAGGTCGTTTGTCGAGGTGGTTTGGCTCTCCCACATTTTGTCCTATTTATTTCTTACAGTTACTAATGTAGGGCGGAAATGAATTGGAGGGCTCAAAGTAAATAAGAGCAACGGTGGCTTTAAATATACTAATTTCGTTTTAGAAGCAATTTTAATTGGAAGTGTATATATTTGTGAGATAATTATCTCATAATTATCTAATATATAAACATTTAAGTGTTTGAAAAATGGTAAATAACTTGCTATTTGACTCACACTCAGTCATAAGAGTGTCAATAAGTATACTTACCTATTATATAGTCTTACTTTGTCCAAATATTTGGACAATATATATTGTCCTCTGGATGTGTGTAAATCAACAGCAAGGACTTTTTCGGAATCATGTCTTGTATTTTGTTGTTCAGATGTAACCAGAATCCCTGTCGAGTTTGTGATTGCATGTGTTAGAGTTCACTAGATGTGTGGAGTGGTTCACGCGTGAAACTTAAACTTTTAATTGGCTTAGACTTTATTATTGATAGTTATTCTTGGTCTAAGCAACCTCCGGATTGAAGAAAATTATAAAGAAACAATTTCGAAGGAAATTTTTCCCGAAAGTTGTAGTATATTATTGAGTTTTTAAGGGGGTAACTTAATTGATACACTTATTTAGTGGTATCCTAAGGTAAGAAATCACGTAATAGTAATCGGCTTAGTGGAATTAAGTGTTTGAAGCTTAATAAGGTGGTAATTTTTCAGTTGAGTGCCCACTTAAGAAGCGTACAGATAATAGACACAGAACAGCTATTCGGTAATCTGTCGGTGAATCGTCTTCTTGAACTAGTATCATATAATTTAATGATTATAACCTTAACTCCTCTCCAGTGTCCTCAGTTACATTTTTTTTATCAAGACGGCTTATTCAGTGTGTAACCCCGTCCTAATAATGTCAAATCACACATTTTCCAGAGTCACATCACTAAAGGATTGACACCACTGTACTCTTGGATTTAGAGGATTTCCTTTCTGTGCTACTGCAGCTGTCACTGCATCCTTCAACTACCCAGTTACTGTCATTACTGGATAAAGTGCAGCTGACCTCTGTTTATACCTATCCAGTGAAGATGAGGCGCTACTTTTGGGTAGTACTCTAGGACTCAGTTTGAGCTATTGTCATCAGAGTGGAGGATTGAACGTTTAAACTTCATTCAACAGAATCATTGGCTTAGATGCAATAGACGTCGTTAATTATCAATTGAATAAAAGTGCGCATGCCTGTTGAAAGTTGCAAGCGTACGTGTTTCTCTTACACCGAACAATTTCCCTAATTTTTATGCAGTGAAATTGGTAAAAGTTTGTATTATCCTTATGGAAATGCGGTTCTCACTTGTTAACTGGTATTTTAGTTATTCTAAACTCTGTCTCTGTCTGGATTCAACATAGAACTTGGCACCGAAGTGCAGCAGTTGGAGTTGCCACGTTCCAAATAGCACACAAAGGTAGACAGGAAAAGGAGAGAAGAGAATCAGTAGAATTTAGATAAGTATAAGAGTGAAACAGAATGAGTAATGGTAGAAAGGAATATGAAGGTTAAAGAGACTGAATACATCTGCGTAAGCCATTGACAACGATTTTGAGCCATGTCACCTATTGTCTCCAGCCATTGATTCTTAGAGTCCCGAGGGTGGGCCCCAAACCGGAAGTCTGCATCTCCCTACCTGACTCAGTTTAACTGTCAGGGATTTCATGGATTGATGCCATGTTTTTGTTTGGCCACCGCTTACTCTTTTCCTGCCTGCACCTATATCAGCTAGTAATGCCCGTCCGTCGGGGGAGACGATGGTTAGGCATGCGCAGCACGTGGCCTAACCATCTCAATCTATGTAACTTCATAGCCTATTCGAGTGATTTTCCCTCTGCCCAACACTCTACGCCTAACGTCAACATTACTTACCTTATTATACCACCTAACGTGAGAAAGAGATCGTAAACATCTGTGGTCAAAAACAGACAATCTCTTCATGTCTTCAGCTCTCAATGGCCACGTCTCACCACCATAGAGAAGGACGGAGCGAACTGATAAGCCGTATACACGTCCCTTGGTTGACAGCCGGATGTCACGCCTACGCCAGAGATGGTGTAAGTTAGCGAAAGCAGCCCTAGCTTTCTGGATCCGTGCTGTGATTTCGTCACCAATCAATCCGTTGGTGCTGATACAACTTCCCAAATAGGTGAAGTGGTCAACATGTTCTATCACTTCACTCCCTATCACTAAGCTTGGAGTTGACGTAGTCCAGTCCTGTAGCAGCATCTTACATTTCACAGGGGCGAATCGCATGCCAAACATACGAAGATTGCTGCTCAAGGTGTTCAGAAGACTCTGCATTCTGTCAGCGTCCTCCCCTAACAGGACTATGTCGTCTGCGTATTCTAAGTCCATAAGACTATTCCCTGGTAGCAAGTCGATTCCTAAGTCATTAAGTTCAGTTAAGGATACTTCCATTAGCATATCTATGATGAAGTTAAACAGAAAAGGGGAAAGTGGACATCCTTGACGGACACCACTAGTTGTTATCAATTCAGATGACAATTCCCCATAAGCCCTTACACAGCTACGTGAGTTTGAGTAGAGTGCCTTGATCAGTGCAATGTACTTTCTTGGCACTCCCTTCACAGTCAAACATTGCCATAGAACCTCTCGATCCACGGAGTCGAAGGCCGCCTTCAAGTCAAGAAATATGGCAATTGTTGGACGCCTAAAAGTGTGTCTATGTTCTAGGATCTGTCGGAGAGTGAAGATATGATCTATGCACCCTCTACCTGGCCTAAAGCCCGCTTGATTTTCCCTCGTTTGTTCCTCCCGAGTTCGGCTTAGTCTGTTCATGATTACTGAGCCTAGGATTTTAGAGACTATGTTCGTTAAGCTGATCCCCCTATGATTATCACATGACGACTTGTCTCCCTTCTTGAAAATCGGTATAATAAGTGACTTACCCCAGTCTGATGGAACCGTCTCTGATTCCCAGACGTTACCTAGTACCTTAGTTAAACTATATACTAGTATGTCACCCCCATATTTAAATACCTCCGGAATAATTCCGTCGGGTCCTGCCGCTTTGCCTCGTTTCAAATTACAGATTGCTTTGGTGACCTCACTTACAGACGGCGGGCCAGTGTCTATGTCCCATTCGGGTGTGTGCTGGATGGCGGGGAGGCTCAGTGTGGCTGTAGGCAAGTTAAACTGTTCCTCGAAGTGTTCTTTCCAGCGTTCGAGGCGTCTATCCTGAGAGCTAATTAAGGAGCCATTTTTCTCACGAATAGTCTCACTTATGATTTGCCTTCTCCCACCCGTTTCCCTGATGAGTCTAAAAAGTTGCCTAGTGTTGCCTATCGCCGATGCTTTTTCCATCTCTTTCGCCTTTGTCAACCACCACTGTTCACGGTCCTTGCGGAGACTTTTCGTAAGTTTCCTTTTGTGCAGCTTTCGCTCCTCATTGAATTCGGAGCTCGCCGGAATAAGTCTTCTAGCATCTATCAGTTCGGATGAGGCAGTCGAAATCCAATGGTTTTTACTCACCTTTGGATTTACCTTATTCACAGCTTTTACAGCTGTATCTATGGCTGACTGAATATTCTTCCAGGCTTCTTCAGGGTGAGCGCAGCTGTCGAACTCAGATATGTGTTTAGCTAGTTCTTCCTCAAATAGGGACTTAGTTTCCAGATCGAGTTGGGGACGTGATGGGTTTACCGCCAGCTGTTTCCTACGTCCGTTCAGTCGTAAGCACACACGAGCGCGGACCAGTGCGTGATCGGTATCTACACACGTGTTCCAGAAGGAGCGACAATCTCCTACCGACCCACGCCAACGATGGCTTATTGCTATGTGGTCTATTTGTGTCCAGCGTTGGTTTGATGATGGAGGTCGCCAGGTAAGACAGTGTCTCTCCTTGTGTTTGAAGTTAGTGCTTACAAGAAACAAGTGATTATCTGAACAGAACTGTAGGAGACGGTCACCGTTGTCGGTTCGCTGGCACGGAATTCCGTATGTGCCACCAACATTCTTCTCAGATTGACACAATTTCCCCACTTGAGCATTAAAGTCACCAGCTAAAACGACTATATCTGAGCGTTTAGCCTTTCGCAGCAAACTAGACAGCTTTTGGTAGAACTCATCCTTCGTTTCATCCGAACTGCAGTCAGTGGGGGCGTAGGCGGAGATTACGAAAAGGCATCGGCGAGTAGTGCAGTCCTTTCTCCTTTTCACTGATCCGTTCAAACGGACAGCACACATTCGGCTATCTACCGGGATCCAGTCAAGTAGTGTCTTTTCTGCCCTAGTACTCAGAGCTATCCCAACACCAGCTAATCCTCGTGAGCTAGCCGTCTCATCTCCTGACACCCTCAAGGTGAATTTTGCAGATTCATCCTGTTGGCCAGGTGGGGTTAGGTGAATAACCACACTTGGGTCTTGTATGCGTGTTTCTGAAACACAACATACATCAATGGCTCGGGATGCCAGAGTCTTGGCTAGTGATGCCTGTTGTCCTATTTGGCAAAGTGTCCTAACATTAAATGCTCCTATATGAAATTGGTGGCGTGGCTTTAGGAGACTATCGATGGTGGCTTTTTGGCTTCCATCGTTATCAGTGCACACAGAGTGAAGAGGAAGTGAAGAGCCATTAATTAGAGGAGTTGCATTAGTAGAAGGAAGGAAAGATAATAGAGATGACGATGAAGACAAAGGTGAGTGAGGAATAGAGAGGTTTCGTGTGCTCTTCGGGTTGTGAGGGCGATTGTTGCTTCCCGGCTGCCCACACCGTGGAAGTTGGTTGCGTGACCGCAGAGCCCAGGGGACAACTGCTTGAGGCCGGTCACACACGGCCTGTTTTTGTTTGTTGTTTTTTATTTGGTGTGTCTCAGTAGCGTATTTATCACTTCTGCCCTGTGACACGGCAGCAGAAAGCGCGGTCGTTGTTAATCCGGGCCCCGACCGATCCGGCATGAAATTTTGTGATTTGCTTGAAGTCATTGGATTGGTTTGGGTAACTGCTTTTAGTCTAACCGCTATCCGAACAACCTTCCTGGCATGGTAGGACCTGCAGGAACATAGGTTCCAGCCAGTATAGCTTGTTGGGTCATTGCGGTGTTCAAGCCCGACCACCACGTCAAGGTAGCAGCTTTCGGTCGGGCTTATTCTAAACAACAAACACGTAATCGTTACTCCTAGAGGCTCCTGCAGATGAACAGTGAGGTCCTATTATTTTAACTAGATTTAAGTTTTAAAGCAACCTTATTGGGAATAAAAGAACTGATAGTGACATTTCATCCGATTCAAAGTTAATTATATTTGTTCCAAAATTGTGCTCTGTGATCTCCTAAGTACATGTCTTAACACTTTGTTCTCGATATTCATGGTCTTTCGGTTTGGTTTTAGCTATAAGTCTAAATAATTACCAAAATTCTAATGTCATGTGATACATAAATACTTTTCGTAATTGTTTTGGTATTTTGGTACTGCCTAAGTTGGGTTTTTGAAAAGAATTCGCATAATAAAAATGAGCTCATTATCTTACTACATTTGTTGTTTTTGCCGTGTTCAATTGTCCTGATAGATTTATGTCAGTGTACTCATCATTTGCCAATGTTTCTATTTCAGCACTGCGAACTCCTTATTTTCCTTCCTTCCATAAATTCCAGACTTACAAATGGAAAAACAACCGTCCCTTGAAGTGTTTTCTGTTGTAGAGCTAGAGGACTTGCTATTAAGGCAGATGAATTTGCATAAAAGGTTTGTCGTATGAAATTGTTTTAATTCTGGACGTAGCCTTTTTTCGAAGTTACCTGATTCCGGTGAAAAATTACAAAAGTCTATTCAAAAGATTCAGTCTGTTCTAACCGAGAAAAAGGTATTAACGTCTTAAATTCTCTTTTGTGAAGATCTGTTCTTTCTAGAACTTTGCTCCGCTAAAAACTACTGAAGAACTTACACCATCAAATATCCAAGGAGGTATCACCCGTAAACTATCAAAGTAATCCTAAATCTTTTGCTAATATAATATTCAATCTTCCTTTTTAGCTCTGTATCAAAAATCGAAGAAAATAACTCAACAAATGATATTGATGAAAATGTAGCTGTTGATTCAGTTGATGTTCTATCCAACGATCTGGCTAAAATATCCGTCAGTTTATGTTAGTGTACATGTGTTTATGATGTGTCATTACTATTCACTTTACCTGTGCACCGCTCATAATTCTTAGTATAATTATCCGGTTAAAAATGTTGCTTACCATAGTTTATCATATATTTATATATATAATCACAATAGATTGAAAATCCCCATTGAGTCATATGGAAAAGAGAAGACATTCAGCGAAGAGACTCTTTTCGGCGAATTCATTCACATAGCTGTACAATCGCATTTATATATAAATATTTGTGTGTGTGTGTGTACATGAGGTTTGTCAAGTTAAGATTAGTTAATACAAGAATGATGTAGTATAGAGACAAAGTTAATCAGACAGCAACTAAAGTAAGACTGAGTTAAAAAACTAGATGACGTAATATAATTGGCTAAAATATTACAACTTAGGTCAGGATAGCAACAGAGGTAATTACAGGTAGAGATTAAGTAGAAGTGAAATTGAGTGAATAAGTTGGATAACGTAACATGAATGACTAGAAACTGAGCGTTGTTCAAGTCAGTAACAGTGGTACTGACTTGAACAACGCTCAGTTTCTAGTCATTCATGTTACGTTATCCAACTTATTCACTCAATTTCACTTCTACTTAATCTCTACCTGTAATTACCTCTGTTGCTATCCTGACCTAAGTTGTAATATTTTAGCCAATTATATTACGTCATCTAGTTTTTTAACTCAGTCTTACTTTAGTTGCTGTCTGATTAACTTTGTCTCTATACTACATCATTCTTGTATTAACTAATCTTAACTTGACAAACCTCATGTACACACACACACACACAAATATTTATATATAAATGCGATTGTACAGCTATGTGAATGAATTCGCCGAAAAGAGTCTCTTCGCTGAATGTCTTCTCTTTTTCATAATCACAATAATTTTTATCAAAACAAATTTGGTACATTATGGGCACCAAGAGATGTGCGAGGGCCCGGATACTGCCTGTGCAGGTAGTTGTCTTAAAGGACTACCCTCGGAGGCTCTGACTTGAAACCACAAGATTGTGGAGTAGCGTCCTCATAGCTTCCGGGGACCAAACAGGTTTATACACCATTCGATCCAGCCGGATTCTAGAGGCCACGTATACTATTGGTTTGGAATCAGGACTTTCCAACTCCCCTAGGTAAACCACCATACTCACTAGTCTGGTTTTAAGTGCCAGAATTTCGTGTTTACCCTTTTACCTTGTGAGGAACATTCCAGCCACGTGAAGGTAGTGTATAGGACTTACCTTACAGAGACTATGAACGCGTGGCCATATGAGAAAATTTGGAGAGAAAGACTGAAGTCTATCCACCCTCAGTCATACCATCTCGTCTATAAGGGCATATACATGATCAGTTAGGTATTCGTGACCATCAGATTTGACTCTGTCTGACTCGTCAAATACATGGGGGTGAATTTTGTAGTGCTACTTGTGTGTGTGATGGAACTACAGTAAATAATCAGAATACAAACTTTCACAACTAAAATAGTCAGGAAATTTGTCACTAACACTTAGCTTTTCTTTCAATATCATTTGAAACAAGATTACATCAAAGAAAAGTTTACGGTAATTACATCAGAATGTATCCGCAATCTATGAAGTCTCTTATCTTTGGTTTAGCCGTTGAAGCTAGGTATAAGTAATAGGGAGTTTAAGAAGCAGTGATTTGAGATTCTTGGAAATATGGTCTAAAGTCGTCCACAATCGCAATCTCAGCACGGATACAAAAGACTCATGTGGCACTTGCTAACTTACGCTATCTCGTGCTTAGCAGACATGATATCCACCTATCAACCAAAGGACGTATGTACTGCTTACCAGTTCGCTGTGTTCTCCTCTATGTCTGTCAGTGATACATGGCCATTAAAAGTGGAAAACATGAAAGGCTGGTTAGCTGTCTTTGATCAAAAGTGTCTGCGTTCTATCTCCCTTGTTAGGTGGTATAATCGGGTGAGTAATATTGAGGTCAGGCTTCGAGTGTTGGACAATGAGAGAGTCAATCGATTGGGTTGTGATGCTACATCGATTGAGATGGCTAGAACATGCGTGTTACGTATCCCTAGCCATTGTCTTCCTCGACGGGGAATGTTATCCAACATAAAACCGATCAGGTTGGAGAAGAGTTAGTGGTGGTCAAACGAGAACACAGCATTAGTCCATGAAATCTTTGACAGTTAGTTTGAGCCAGTCATGCGGGGAGGTGTAGACTGCTTGGCTGTTTGGAGTCCTCGGGATTTTAAGAACCATTGCCGGGATATTGCTCAAAATCGTTCTCAATGGTGCAGATGCATTCACTCTTTGCGATCTGCCATATTCAGTAAAACCCAATTGTTTTTCTCTGTTACTATTCTCTCTCCCTCACATTTCTGTGTAATATCTTTCTTAAGCAGTATTCTCAAACATACTATTTCCTGTCTAATACGATAGGGCAGCTCTTCTTTTTATCACTGATATGTAAATTACGCACTCTTATTTGGTTTTATTTATTTTTATTTGTGATAGCTAGTTGTGATGTTACTGATTCATATTCGGATAATACGTATGACTCTGTCCCGTGTATGTCATTTGAAGAATATGCCGTTATCAGAAAATCTTTAAATCTTCCTTGCTCATATATGTTGAACACATTTCGATGGTTTACGTTTGCTATTCGATTTGTAGGAGATTTGGTATATCTGTCCGTAGTCGACTGTAGGTAAGTAATGAGGATATCATTGTATATAGTATAGGTTAATTATTGTTTTGTTTTTTATTAAATGCCGCTTATCAGCACAAAACTGTGTGGAGAAAATAAGTGTTTAGTGGTTGAGAGAAAGTTACACATTTTGGACTTCATTAAAAAAAGTGTACTCATAAGCTTGAGTGAAATGATATCAACGTAGATGTTCAAACCCTTTTCTTCCAGTGTTGTTGTAATCAAGTTGGCTTACCAGTTCAGATTGCAACTGATCACTTGTGAAGGTAAATCAAATACATTTACTAGCGGATGACGTATCATCTAATCTTCAGTGTTGGTCGGAATCTATCAGTTGCAAGGGATAATTTATAGATGAGGATATTTAGTTTTTACGTAGTAATTAAATTCTTTTATTCCTTCACGTTCCCGGTGGAAAATAGGGCTTCAAGCTAGAGGCTTGAAGTTTCAGCAGCAGTAGTGTTTATTCTTTACGGGATGGGGTTGCTAGCCTCATGCCCAACCTTCCCTCTTTGCCAGTTTTACTAATGGCTTAGCGAGGTAAAAGCGTGCGTCTGTGGCCGGGGATTGAACCCGGAACCAAATACGTGATTGGCGAGCATTCTACCGCTGTGCCACCGACGCCTGTGATTTATAATATCCAATAAAATTCTATTGATCTTCCATATCACTATTCTTTTTGCCTCATATCTCTGTTTATTATCTCTCTTTACTCTCTTCTCTTGCTTTGTGTGCTACGTAAAGTGTGGTAACTTGAACTGCTGCACATCGGTGCAAAGTTCTACGTTGAAACCAGTTAGTCAGTCAGTTTCTTTACAACTAACAGGTTTCATTGAGTTATGTTTAAGTATGACTATTGAAAATGTAAGAAAAAACAGTTCAGCAAATACTACTTTGGATATATATGGTTGTTTGTGCAATTTCTAAGAAAACCGATCCTCGCATTGACTTCAGCAAGCTTGATAGAATACCGCAGAAACCCATTACGTTCCTTCACTGTCAACGGGTCCGTGGATGGGTTTTTTTGGTGAATAGTAAAAATGTCGCCCACATTTTTCCCAGTGTTGTGTTAGCGTTTGTTATCACCAACTGATAGCAGGTTTTATACGTTGGCATCTTGTAGACATGGTGAAGATTTCACTAGTTGTTAGTTGAATGGGGATTTTTCCCTTTTTTATTACTTACTATCCATATTTTTTCGTGATATTTTGAAAATACGGCTTAATCACTGTAAACATTTGTGGTTATCAAGCTATAGATTTCTGTTTCAAACATAATCGCACCAACTTCATCTTGGGCATCCGGAGTGTATCCTAAACTTACACACACTAAGTGTATTAGGCAGCGTAGTTATAGCAATAATATTGGTTCTTTATTATTTACTGATACTATGTAGTGAGCGACGTGTAAGTTATGTACAAAGTTCTGCATATGGTAAGTTAAATGGGAAATTTAAACTCCTATCTCCCCTGGCGAGTGATTTATACATCATACACCTTTACACCGCCTATCTCAATGCTGACATGTTGTCAGAGGTCAGATGAGGTTACAAAAAAAGCTACGATTAGTCCGAAAAAGACATCGTATGAGTACATGGAGTCGGTGGCCAATTATAAGAGTCATTTAAAAAAAGTATAAAAGGTACACTTGATCACTGAGAGCTATCATTACAGAGTCATGGTTGCTGCTGCTGGATTCAACATAGAACTTGGCACCGAAGTGCAGCAGTTTGAGTTGCCACGTTCCAAATAACACACAAAGGTAGACAGGAAAATGAGAGAAGAGAATCAATAGAATTTAGATAAGTATAAGAGTGAAACAGAATGAGTAATGGTAGAAAGGAATATGAAAGATTACAGAGACTGAATACATCTGCGTAAGCCATTGACAACGATTTTGAGCCATTTCACCTATTGTCTCCAGCCATTGATTCTTAGAGTCCCGAGGGTGGGCCCCAACCCGGAAGTCTGCATCTCCCTACCTGACTCAGTTTAACTGTCAAGGATTTCATGGATTGATGCCATGTTTTTGTTTGGCCACCACTTACTCTTTTCCAACCTGCACCTATATCAGCTAGTAATGCCCGTCGGGGGAGGCGATGGTTAGGCATGCGCACCATGTGACCTAACCATCTCAATCTATGTAACTTCATAGCCTGGTGATAGTTTCCAGACCCGCTTTTGTTAGTCTTGGCCTTATTTCCCCATTTACCTTATCTTCCCTTTTGTTTTTGTTATACTTTTCGAGTATATCCTACTATTACTTTTGTCCATCTACTTGTCTCCCTTTTATGTTATTTTCTATTCGATATGCAGATTGAAGGTGTAGCACAACCCCTGGACTGTTGAATAGTAATACTCAGCTCTTTTTTCGTTAATGTCTGCAGTTCTCTCTGTTATGAAATTCAAGTACACCAGATATCAGTTTTCATAGAAGTTTTAAATTGTTTTGTTAAGGTTCATTAGACACGTACCCTATTCCATAAATGCACTTATAATTAGTCATTACGTAAGTGTGAACCTGCTCGCCAACCACACTGGAGGTCCACGTTTGATTCCAAATTGAAGCGCCCCTAAACTTTGCTTAGCCGGCAGTAAGCTGCTCAGTGAGAAGGAAAGGTTGGGTGTGTGTGTGTTGCGTGAGGCTAGAAACCCCACCCTGTAAAAAATCATCACTCTTACTGAAACTACAAAGCTTGAGCTTGAAGCTTTATATATGTGTATATTGAAGCTTTATTTTCCACTGGGAATTCGAGGGAATGAGAGAAAAGTCTGAGCTTACAGAGAACTCAAAGTATGCCGTTACCAAAGAAGAAGCATGCCTGTTTATTCTTGTTGGACCATTAAACATGTTTCGTAGGGAGAAATAATGTTTTGTTCGAATAATCACTAGATTTCCTCTTTTTTTGAGGCTTTCTACTTACTTCATATATAAGTAGATATGTTAGCGTTTGCTCTAATATAGTGATATCTTGAAACCCTATTGCATTGTTTTTGAAGAAATTTTTATCGCACAGTTGTCTTCATACAAAACTGTTTGAAAGATGAGGTAGTTAGTGGAATTCAAAACTGAAAGAGGTTGTCATTTTAGCATACCTTTCCCCGAAGTTTTTATCCGTGGTGTGGTTTGAGAAGTAGTGATGGAAATCAAGGTTAGTTGTCATGCTATGTATATATGTGGCTTCAGCATAGGAGTACTACTGACCAATTGCTTCCTCGACTTCCTGAAGCCTGCGTTAATAACCGGCCATGTTTGTTAACCAAACGGCATTACTTACTACTTAAATACAATTGAAGTCCGCGTGACTCAATGGTTAATGGACTCATCTTGTAAACTGAAGGTCTTAGGTTTGTTCCTCGGGGGGTGGGGGTGGGGGTCATGCATGCACACTTAAGTGAGTTGGCGGTTCACTGGTAGATTTAATGCTCGCCAACCAACTTACATGGTTCACGGTTGGATTCCGGACCGATGTACTCCTAAACCTAGTCTGATTTACGAGACAGTAGTTAGTCTGAAAAAAGAGAGTGAGTACGTTAGGGCGTGAGACTACCAACCCCACCCTCATAAAACAATACTATAACGCTAATGAAACTTAAAGGCTTGAAGCACTATGTTCCATCCAGAACACAAAGAAATGAAAAAAAAATAAACGGTGATAACTTCTCCAATTCAGACTGTGAATCCATTTTATGATTAAAAAAAAACAGTGCGTCGGTGGCACAGTGGTTAGGACTCTCGTCGACCATGCACATGGTCCGGGGTTCGATCTCCTGCCGGCGCACACCCGATATCTATGGTCGGCCTGAATTTGGGCTACCGATATCCATGCTGAAAATTCCATACTTGTACTGAAAATACGGCGTGGAATCAAGCTGTAAATCAAAATCAAAATAAATAAAAATTAAAAAAATAAATAAAATAAAAATTCTCCACCATGCTGGATTATTTGGGGGGGATTGTCATACAATTCCGTATTGAAATCTTAATGTGATTCATCTTCTGTTAGTGTAAGGCCACCTTTTATGGTCTGCTTGTAGAGTGTAATTCCTTTTTTTTCTCTCTTTTAATGCGATGTCGTGATAACGTCTGTTTTTTTGGAGTATCATTAGAATGGTAAACAGGTCTTTCTGCCAACCTAAACAGGTTACAGGATATATATATTAAATATCTCTTGATAGTGCATGCCCTTTTGTTTTCATTCATTTCAGGAGTCCAAACAGAAACCTTCTACGTGTTGGCCTCTTCAAAACATGGTTTCCTGGCATGGATTCACCAAATACAGTAAGGAAAAGTTCTAATGATGATATTCGTTATGATAATAACACTTCTATTTTTTATTGGATTTCACTAACAACCAGCATTTTTAGTTAGTGGAATCCAGGATGCTCATTTCGTCCTGTTTGAGACTCGTCATCCGGGTGTACCTGCATTCCCACTGAAATTCGAACCCTACACCCGTTGTTTCGAATTCTTTTGATGCCAAAATATCTTCGCGTTAATCCTCAAGCATCATTGGAACGTCCATACTAGAAGCCAGCATGTCGATAGAGACTGAGCATCTCGGTACAACATAATCACTTCTGGACACCTTGAGCAGCAATCTTCGTATGTTTTGCATGCGATTCGCCCCTGTAAAATGCAACATGCTGCTAAAGGACTGGACTACGTCAACTCCTAGCTTAGTGATAGGGAGTGAAGTGATAGAAAATGTTAACCACTTCACCTATTTGGGAAGTTGTATCAGCACCAACGGACTGATTGGCGACGAAATCTCAGCACGGATCCAAAAAGCTCGGGCTGCTTTCGCTAACTTACGCCATCTCTGGCGTAGGTGTGACATCCGACTATCAACCAAGGGACGTGTGTACTGCTCAGCAGTTCGCTCCGTCCTTCTCTATCGCTCTGAAACATGACCAAAACGAGTTGAAGACATGAAAAGGTTGACTGTTTTTGATCATAGATGTCTACGATCTCTTTCTCACGTTAGGTGGCGTAATAAGGTAAGTAATGTTGACGTTAGGCGTAGAGTGTTGGGCAAAGAGGGAAAATCAATCGAAGAGGCTATAAAGTTGCATATATTGAGATGGCTAGGTCACGTGCTGCGCATGCCTAGCCATCGCCTCCCCCGACGGGCATTACTAGCTGAAATGGGTGCAGGTTGGAAAAGAGTAAGTGGTGGCCAAACAAAAACATGGCATCAATCCATGAAATCCTTGACAGTTAAACTGAGTCAGGTAGGGAGATGCAGACTTCCGGCTTGGGCCCCACCCTCGGGACTCTAAGAATCAATGGCTGGAGACAATAGGTGACATGGCTCAAAATCGTTGTCAATGGCTTACGCAGATGTATTCAATCTCTGTAATCTTTCATATTCCTTTCTACCATTACTCATTCTGTTTCACTCTTATACTTGTCAAAACTCTATTGATTCTCTTCACTCATTTTCTTGTCTCGGTCGGTCCGTTTTCGACATAGAACTTTGCACATATGTGCGGCAGTTCAAGTCGCCACACTCCATGTAGCACACAAAGGAAGGGAAGAAAGTAGGAGAAATGCATAATATAGATAGAAAGTTGAGTTGTGAGACAAAGGAATAGTAATAACGAAGAACAAAACAGTTTCATTGGAAATCATAAGTTTTTTCTGTTGTTGGTTAATTAATAGAGCGATGGGGAGCCCTATTGGGCCCCTGTTAGCGGATATATTTATGTCGAAATTGGAGAAACAAATGCAAGGTATATTGTAGAATTTATGTTATATAAAGGTTATGTAGATGATACTTTCATTATTGGTAATAATATTAAATCTATTGAAAACTTTATTACGCTATTTAATTATATTCATCTAAATATCCGAGTGACTTCCAAACTCGAATTGAATAACAAACTCGGTTTCCTAGATATTACAAATACCAGGAGAGATGATGGAACGATTCAGCTATCTATTTTTCGTAGACAGACATGGAGTGGACAATATCTTCATTTCACCAGTTTCGTTCCTATCCAGTATAAACGTTCCCTAGTGAAATGTTTGTTCTCAAGGGCACGAAAAATATGCACGAGTGACACAATGATGGATGAGTTTCGACATATACATTCAGTTTTATTAGCTAATCGTTATCCAGAGAACTTCATCACTTGTCACAGTAAGGATAGACCACATCTAGAAAAAACAGCTTCTGTACCAAAGAAAGCTATCTTTATTAACCTACCATTCAAGGGTGACCAGATTATGCAGTTGACAGTTAGCTCAAAGACTTCGGTCAGCCATCAAACGCACATTCTTCGCCCCATCTTTTTTTCTCACATGCCGAACATTTTCGATCCCTGTACCTACGACTAAAGGAGGAAATTCTGTGGACTCTACTTTAAACTGTATCTGCAAGTTCACCTGCAGCTGCGGTGACATCTATGTAGGTAGAACTAATAGAATGTTCTAATGTCGTCGAAATGAATTTGTTCCAAAATGGTTAATAAAACATGTAGAAAATCCAAATACAATTAATCTGGATAGAAATCCATCATCATTCACTGCAAAGCACTTATGAATGTCAGGTCACAAAATCCATATTAATCACTGCTTCACAGTTATTTGAGATAACTCTCTTCAAGTGATGGAAGCACTTTGGATTAATCACACACACACACACACACACATCCTAAACTATGTGTATAAAAAACAATAGACTTCAACCTTCGCGTACCAAGGACTACTTGACGTATTTAAAAATATGATTGGTCATTAGTACTTACTTTTGTTTTTATTTAACTGAGTAATTGTTATGATCTTCATTTGATTATTGTGAACCATGTTAGTTGTAAAGCGGTTGTAAAGAAACTATGAAATGATATCATCTCGCGAAATTTGTCTTCTAAATGCCTTATTCAAATTTATCAAAGGGACTAATTGTTTTAATTATGGGAGTTTGTTTGAAGAATTTATTAACCTTCTGTAAAAGCTTTAACTTAAGACTTTAGATAAAATAGGAAAGCTGAAGCCTGTACTTCTCCACAGTCCCCAGCAGATAAGTTTTCTTTCTTTGTTTGTTTGTTTGAATTCAATTTCACCGAGAACTGAATGTAAGGTGAAAGTCTCACTAAATAGCTGTTTGTACTATCTTATGCATATGTAGGCCTAAGTCATTGCCTACTTTGTCTAGCAATGACATACGATTAGGTGGGAAAAGAGTTCAGAGTGGTTAAACCAAAACATGACATCAATCTATGAAGTTTTTGGTTGTTGCTTTCAGCTGGTTAGAGAGATGTAGACTGCTGCATGGCTGGGGCCGTTGAAACTCTAACAATCAATAGCTGGAAACTGTTGTTGACATGGCTCAGAATCGTTCTCATTGGGGCAGATTTATTCACTTCATATGCATTCGTAGACTTATTGACTGACTGCTTTCAACGTAGAACTTTGCACAGATATCCATCTGTCTGTCTGGATTCAACATAGAACTTGGCACTGAAGTGCAGCAGTTCGAGTTGCCACGTTCCAAATAGCACACAAAGGTAGACAAGAAAATGAGTGAAGAGAATCAATAGAGTTTTGACAAGTATAAGAGTGAAACAGAATGAGTAATGGTAGAAAGGAATATGAAAGATTACAGAGATTGAATACATCTGCGTAAGCCATTGACAACGATTTTGAGCCATGTCACCTATTGTCTCCAGCCATTGATTCTTAGAGTCCCGAGGGTGGGGCCCAAGCCGGAAGTCTGCATCTCCCTACCTGACTCAGTTTAACTGTCAAGGATTTCATGGATTGATGCCATGTTTTTGTTTGGCCACCACTTACTCTTTTCCAACCTGCACCCATTTCAGCTAGTAATGCCCGTCGGGGGAGGCGATGGCTAGGCATGCGCAGCACGTGACCTAGCCATCTCAATATATGCAACTTTATAGCCTCTTCGATTGATTTTCCCTCTTTGCCCAACACTCTACGCCTAACGTCAACATTACTTACCTTATTACGCCACCTAACGTGAGAAAGAGATCGTAGACATCTATGATCAAAAACAGTCAACCTTTTCATGTCTTCAACTCGTTTTGGTCATGTTTCAGAGCGATAGAGAAGGACGGAGCGAACTGCTGAGCAGTACACACGTCCTTTGGTTGATAGTCGGATGTCACGCCTATTCCAGAGACGGTGTAAGTTAGCGAAAGCAGCCTGAGATTTTTGAATCCGTGCTGGGATTTCGTCAGCAGTCAATCCGTTGGTGCTGATACAACTTCCCAAATAGGTGAAGTGGTCAACATGTTCTATCACTTCACTCCCTATCACTAAGCACAGATATAAAGCATTTCAAGTTGCTACACTTCACGTGGTACACAAAGCAAGAAGAGAGGGTAAAAAGAGATTCAAAAGAGAGATAATAATCAGAGATATGTGGCAAAAAGTCTAGTAATATCGAAGAGCAGGATAGTTTTATTGGATATTATAAATCACAAGGAGTGGGTGCATCTGCACCATTGAAAACGATTTTGAGCCATATCACCGTCCCGAGGACCCCGACCCTGCAGTCTACGCCTGCCTACATGACTGGCTCAAACTAACTGTCAACGATTTCATGGACTTATGTTGTGTTCTCGTTTGACCACCACTAACTCTTCTCCAACCTGATCGGTCCTATGTTGAATAACATTCCCCATCGAGGAAGGCAATGGCTAGGGATACGTAATACACATGTTCTAGCCATCTCAGTCGATATAGCATCACAATCTCATCGATTGACTCCCTCCTTACCCAACACTGGAAGACTAACCTCAATATTACTCACCCGATTATACCATCTAACAAGGGAGATAGAACGAAGATAGCTATGATCAAAGACAGCTAGCCAGTCTTTTTATGTTTTCCACTTTTAATGGCCATGTGTCACTGAAAGCCATAGAGGAGAACAGAACGGACTGGTGAGAAGTACACATATCCTTTGTTTGACAGCCGGATATGACGTCAACGCCAGAGATGAAATAAGTTGGCATATGCACATCGAGCCTTCTGTATCCGTCCTGAGATTTCATCAGCGGTCAACTTGCTGGGAACGGCTGATGCAACTCCCGAAATAAGTGAAGTGGTCATCATGATCTACCACTTCACTCCTGCTTATCTTTAAGCTAGTAGACAATGTAGTCCAGTCATCTTACATTTAACGGGGGCGAGTCGTATGCCAAACATTCGAAGATTGCTGCTGCTCAAAGTGTTCCGAAGACTCTGCTCTATTTTGTCAGCGTTTTCACCTGCAAGGACACTATCATCTGCATATTCTAAGTCAACGAGACTATTCTCTGATTGTAACAAATCAATCCATGAGTCGGTGAAGTGAGTTCGGGTTAAATCCATTAGTACATATATCATGAAATTAAACAGAAATGGAAACAGCAAGTAGTGACATCAGTGACACCACTGATTGTCACCACTTCAGATGACAACTCTTCCTAGGCTCTCACCTGACCTAGAATTATTAGACTTCGTTGGCCTCTAGGTAATCATTTCTTTCTCCCACATATTTCCTCTTATTATAGTTTCTTTTTCTGTACCTTTAAATGCGCTTATGAAGTGTGGCAATTAGAATTGCCTAACTTTTCTGCAGACTTCTACGTTAAAACTCAAACGGTTAGCCATTTTGTTTTATTTCTTGTGTTCCGAGTGGAACATATTGGGCTTCAAGCTTCAAAGTTTCAGTAGCCATTGTGTTACTTTTACAGGGATGGGGGGAGGTTACTATCCTTGCATCCAACCTTCTGTCTTTCCCGCACTTACTGGAGGCTTGTAAACTAAAAGTGTGTTAACCGTGAATCGAAACTCGAATATTCTCACGTGTCTGGTGAGTATCGGACTATTGAACCACGAACTTTTCAGTCAGTCATACATGTGTTGTAGATTTACCGAAACCCAGTGGACAGTTTATTTTCAAGTGTTTCTCTGTGGGGCTTTGATTAATTTGAAGTTTGTTTACGAAGTAACATCAGTTAAAGAAAAACCCATTGATAACCTTAAATTCCTGGGTCAGACCTCCTGTGGGATATTAGGTGCCTACTGATGAAGAATCCTAGACAGGGGCGAAACTCCCGTCCACTACTGTTCAGTTTTCAGTCGCTCTTTAACTAATATCACTACATGATCAAACAGTTTTTGTCCCTATTGTAATGCCTTGTATTCTTTATTTTTCCTCCATAGAAATCCAAACCCATCGATAATGTAAAAATGAAGAAGATGACACTTTATCAGCCAACTCAAGCATTACACGATTTATGGTTATTTTTAACAACAAAACCCAGTCAACATGGAACAGTATCATCGTCATTGAATAATGAAGTATGTTGCCTTATCTGTTATCCATTCGACAATAATGCCAACACTCCAAATGATATATTATACCTTAGTCGACTGATACGTTCTACACGTCATTCAAGTATTGTTCGTTCAATTCAACCATATGATTGTTACTTTACTAATGCTCAGTGTGCTTTAATGTCAATTGTCTCTTGTTCGGATAACAGAAATGCTACTGATGAAATTGTCAATTTTATAAATGATATGAAAAAACGGAATTATGATTACGAATGCTTAACCGATACTACTACTACTAATAATAATAATACTAGTAGTAATGCTACCAATGATGGTAAAGTGACTATCGATGCAGGTCAACATCTTATGGATGAGTGTTGTAAACTCTGTGAATTCTTATTTACTCAAGTAACCAGTGGTGATAATGTCAGCAGCACAGATGGCGATATCCAACTACGTCATTTTAGAAATCCAATGGAATATTTAAAGTTATCAAAAGTTAAAACAATGATGTGGATGGAGGTAGGATTAATTCGATTAATTTGGTTGTTTGTCAGTTTTTGTTATTCACTATTTATAATATTATTATTCCCTTGAATTTCAAGTGGAACGTAGGGCTTCAACAGCACATCTTTGTTTCACTGTGTTCTCTGCAGTATATTTTAGGCGGCTACTCGTCCTCACACTATTTGCTCCATATCCCCCTCAGACACATGCCCAACTCGTTGTTTTTCTCATTCGGATTCCACTCGAGCGGTGGCTTGGTGATGCATAATATCACATTCGAAGGTCTCTCCTCAGTGTGTTCCCGGTCCATCTCCATTTTCTTCGGCGTATTTGTTGAGCGAAAGGTTGTTAGTTGGTTCGCTGCACTGCCAGAGTCCCTTGTTGCTTTACCTTTCCAACGGGCCATCTGATCTTCAGTATGGAGCAGCAAAAGCAGCTATACAAAATTCTTTTTGTTGTGTTCTTGTAACCTAATTATTGACTCTTGATTCGTGTAAACTAAAAGTTGATAGTGTTATGTCGGTGATGATATAACGATAGCACTGCTGATTTGTGGTCTCGTTACTAACACTGTTCACCGACTACTTCTAACCCACAGAGTCAGCTATATAAAGTTGGGAAAGAGTCTGGTTCGTGTCGGTGAGAACAGTCCCATTTTTATTATACAAAAATACATTATACACAACAAATATATGACCTACCGCGGAAAGTTAAACCGACAAACAACCAATTATATTGATGATTGGGTTTTATAGATTGTTCAGTCATATTATAATAAATATATACTGCTTCAGCCAGCCTAATGCCTTAATTTCTCCAGACTGGTGTAAAGCTGTTTGAGCTGGTTTTAACTGTTTCTTATCAGAGATAAAGAGTACTCGAAAAACTATGCTTTACCGCCTCACCAACTGTCTGTTTTCGACATAGAACCTTGCACATATGTGCGGCAGTTCAAGTCGCCACACTCTTTGTAGCACACAAAGCAAGAGAAGAAAGGAGAAATGCATATTAGAGACAGTAAACAGAGGTGTGAGACAAAGGAATAGTAATAACGAAGAACAAAACAGTTCCATTGGAAATCATAAGTCACAAGGAGTGGATGCATCTGCGCCACTGAGAACAATTTTGAGCCATGTCACCAATTGTTTCCAACCATTGGTTTTTACCGTCCCGAGGACCCCAACTAGTCAGGAAGTCTACACCTTCCTACGTGGCTGGCTTAAACTAATTGTTGTGGATTTCATTGACTGATGAAGCCATGTTTTGGTTTGACCGCCGCTGGCTCTTTTCCAGCCCGACCTTATGTTAGCTAACATAGCCCATTGTCGAGGATGGCGATGACTAGGGATATGTAACACATGTCCTGCCCATCTCAGTCGATGTAATTTCACGGCCTCGTTGATTGATTTCCCCAACAACTCGACGCCTAACCTCAATATTGCTCACCTTATTGTACCACTTCACACGGGAGATAGAACGCAGACACCTATGATCAAAGAGAACTAATCTTTTCATGTCTTCCACTCTCAATGGCCCGGTCTCACAGCTAGTCATAAAGGAGGACGGAGCGAACTGATGAGCAGTACACACACCCTTTGGTAGGTAGCCGGATATCACGTCTACGCCAGAGACGGCGTAAACTGGCATATGCGAAACTAGCCCTCTGTATTTGGGCTGAGTATTCGTCTGAGATCAACCCGTTGAGACTGTCTGATGGCACTTCCCAAATAAGTGAAGTGGTCAACATGCTCTACCACTTCACTTCCTATTTCTAATCTAGGGGTCGGTGTAGTCCAGTCCTGTAGCATAATCTTACATTTGGCGGGAGCGAGTCGCATGTCCAACATTCGCAGATTGCTGCTCAGCTGAAGGTGTTCAGAAGACTGCATTTTGTCAGCGTCCTCGCCTATATCGTCTGCCTCACCAACTTAACATATCCAGTATGTATTCATTTCACTCTAGTGTCTAAGTTTGTTACGTACAGTAAAGTTGTTTTAACAGTCACCTGGTATTTTGTATCAGGAATTATTTTCACTCTTAATGCTGGTATACAGTGAAAGCTGTTTATGAGAAGGAAGCAATAAAAGATGTTACATAGAATTGGGATCTTGAAGTCGTATCAGAATCTCACACAAGAGTGTCACTTTCAGATTGACACGGTAGAAGATGAAGACTTGGTTAAGAAATGTTTATTTGGGAGTCGGTATCTCTGTATAGCCAAATTATGTATACGTTATTGTCAGCGCACCATTTGCTGTACAGATCTTCGTGTTGTGGTACTTCTGGACTTCCTTCATATTGTGCTTCTTTGTCTTTCTTTCACGTTTCCTATGTATCCTCACAACACTGTATCATTCACCTTCTGTGAAATCAATTGTATTTCCCTGGTATTTGTTTGATGTTTTTATGCCGATGAACATCTCTTAATATACTAGTGATATATCTTATCAGTAGCACTCACCACAAGATGTTTCACAAACCAACATCAGTTAAAGATCATTGAAAATGACAGAACACTGGACAACTATTTCTTCCTGATTTGGGACTCCTCATCAGTGCCGAACTAGGGCGAAACAGCTCTCCAGTACTCCTTTAGTTTTCCACTGGTTCTCTAACTGACGTCAAATCTGTAGCTTATCAAATCTCTAAACACCAACACCTGATATTTTATTTCGGTTGGTGATAACTAACAGTGGAATCCTCCTGTTTGAGACTAGTCAGCAAGATGTGAGTGTTGTATTCGTCAGTGGAACTCGAACACGACTACTCCTTGTCGTCCTAGTCGGAGGAGGAGTGCTATTACTCACCGAAAATGCTGACGAGTCCCGCATGGGACGAAAAGCTCATTGTGAACTTCACTGTTAGTCAAAATCAACCAAAAGAACATGACGTTAATCTTCAGGCAGGCATCGTCCGAATATCCGTACTTGGAGCCCTCATGTAAGCTGGTGGGAACTAGTGTTTCAGCTAAACATAATGAATAGTGGACCTAAAGTATTATTTATCAATCATATACATCACGTTATTGATCACTTTTTGGGGAAGAAGAAAAAGAGCAGTATTAAAATCTCATATTGCGAAACGGGTAGTAGACATCTCAACCTGTGTAGAAGTTAAAGTCGTTATGCTCTGTATCTACATTTTGGTCAAAAGGTGACATAAATTAGGGGAAGGGGGTGCGAGGAAGAATTAAGGATAATACGGTCAGCGTGTTGAAGATAGTTTAGTTTAATGTCAAACACACACACACACATACAGAGGATGGTCCTCTTGCCAGACGTGTTTGCGATGTTTCACTTATCATCTTTTTCGAGAAACATTTTGATAGCAAAACTGCAGATTCATTTGTTAACAGCCATCCTACTTATTTTGTACTTAAAGTCTTAACCTTGTTGAATACTTAAATCGCTCAGTTTTTCAACAGTTGAAAAAAAACGACCATAGTGTGTTTATCGGGAGGTAGGAGTTGCTGAAATAGTTAATAAGTAACTTATTAAGGCTGGAAGTTATTGTTGCATTATTATTATTTATTATTATTGTTTCCTTTAATTCCTAGAGGAACATAGGGCTTCAGTCGTGCGTCTCCATTGCGTTCGGTTCTCTGCTAGAGTCTTCACCTGGCTCCAAGTCTGTCCACACGTTTTCATCTCCTCTTCACATGACCTCCTCCAAGTCACCCTTGCATTGACGACCAACTCGCCGCTTCCTTTTCGGGTTCCACTCGAGCAACGGCTTGTCTAGTGATGCCACTTGATGGTTTGTTGTCTCAGAGTATGGCCAATCCATCTCCATTTCTTCCTGCTTATTTGTTGCACAATCGGTTTCTGGTTGGTTTGCTCTCACAGGTCCCTATGGCTGATCTTTTCTGGCTATCTGATCTTGAGTATTGAGCGAAGACAACTAGCTGTTAATGGAGGTCTGTAGTTTGTTTGAGATGCTCTTTATGATGCGCAGTGCAAGTCTCTGATCCGTCTAGTAGCACTGACTTCACATTGGAGTCGCATTGCAGTACATTAATCAGTCTCCATTGAGACATAAGTTTTGTGGTATCAATGTTACAATTGTTTTTGATAATAACTTTATTTGGTAAAGGATAATTACGGATTTGAGGTCACATATTTCATCTTAAACTGTGATTTACTAGCCTGCCTAGCAGTCGAAACTGTCTAGCACAGCCCTTCCAATAACATTGTACAAAGGGTAATGTTACTATCCAGTTGGCCAGGCTGATGTAGGTAAAGTGGGCTTTGAATCTGGGACCAATTAACTGTGACAGCCTAGTTGCCTAAGCCAATCAACCACATCTTCGAAATGTATCTATGCAAAACAAGCTAGTTCCTAACTCTTCTGTTTATTTATTTATTTATTTATTTTTGGTTTCATTCTTTGGCATCAGGCTTTCAGCTTTTGACGTCTCACTAAAACTTGTGTTGTTTTTACAGGATGGAGTTGCTAGCCTCACGCCCAACCTTTCCCCTCTTCAGGGATTGCTATCAGTTAGGCGAGGTTTAGGAGGGCAACAGCTGGAGATCGATCGAACTTCGGACCACATTCTTGGCTGATGGGTATTCTACCCGTGAACCACTGATGCACACATCGCCTTTAGTGTATATACGTTGTTCTACTACTTTATTCTTGGTGTTCTGTGATCATCACCTTTTTATCATATAAACCTATTTTATATACTTTTAACAGGCTCCTATGGAGTTATATCTCTTACGGAAGCTCAAAACTGCTTGTAGTATAATGACGAAAAAATCTACTTCAACTACAGAGAACAATGTATCCAATAACTTGAATAAAGTGCCTGATGAAATTTTGCGTCGATTAGCTCTTGTTGGTTTGGGTCGGACACGTTTAACTCGTTTAGCTGGTCTAGGCGGTTGGAAAGGATTTGCAGGATTCTTAGCTTACCGTTCATTATCATCTACTTCACAAGATACTTCAACAACTGATAATGATGATGATGCTAAGGGGAAGGCTTTTGTGACTGATGATTTACAGGTGATACATTCATTGTACAGTTATTTTAGAAATATTTACATGTAAGTTACTTTGTATATTTCTAGTGTTCAATGTTTGTTTTCGTTTTTCTCAGTTAGCCTTCATCAGATACATTGCCCTTTTTCCTTTTTATTGTGTTCCGGGTGGAACATAAGAATTCAAGATTTAGAGTCTCAGAGACGGTGGGGTGTGGGAGGAGTTGCTAGCCTCATGCTCAACGTTGTCTTCTTTCCAGGCTTTATTTGCTGCTGCTGCTGGATTCAACATAGCACCGAAGTGCAGCAGTTCGAGTTGCCACGTTCCAAATAGCACACAAAGGTAGACAAGAAAATGAGTGAAGAGAATCAATAGACTTTTGACAAGTATAAGAGTGAAATAGAATGAGTAATGGTAGAAAGGAATATGAAAGATTACAGAGACTGAATACATCTGCGTAAGCCATTGACAACGATTTTGAGCCATGTCACCTATTGTCTCCAGCCATTGATTCTTAGAGTCCCGAGGGTGGGCCCCAACCCGGAAGTCTGCATCTCCCTACCTGACTCAGTTTAACTGTCAAGGATTTCATGGATTGATGCCATGTTTTTGTTTGGCCACCACTTACTCTTTTCCAACCTGCACCCATTTCAGCTAGTAATGCCCGTCGGGGGAGGCGATGGCTAGGCATGCGCAGCACGTGACCTAGCCATCTCAATATATGTAACTTTATAGCCTCTTCGTTTGATTTTCCCTCTTTGCCCAACACTCTACGCCTAACGTCGACATTACTTACCTTATTATACCACCTAACGCGAGAAAGGTGGTATATTATGGGCACCAGGAAATGCGCTATACAAAAGTAAAACAACAATATATGAAGAAAAGTATATACCGTGTCACCAAAAATATTTCGAACAGGCTTCAGGCTTTTACCAACAGCGACCGCTGAGCGGACTGTTGACTGACCAAATGCTCCAGACAGACCATCAAGTAAAATCAAAATGGCAGGCGGAAACCCAGTCACCCAACAGTAACATGAGGGAAATCGCGTGAAAAGAAAAGAGCTTATTGGCGCAACCGTGTGTTTAGATTAACAGGACTTTAGACAACAGGATTAAATGAAGGTGTGCTGTTGAAGCTCTTTCTATGTTCCACTTAGAACCCAAGGGAATAATAATCATAATAATCAGGGATGGAAGCCGATTAGAGAATCGGAGGAGAATCGCAGAGCTATTTCATACATACCCTTGAATCTCACCTAGGGATCAAATCTACCAATTGCAGGTTACTAAAAGAACAGATTAACATTCAGCTGTTGGGCTGGAATCCAGTCACCTATAAATTATGACTTTTGTCAGTTCACAACATCTTTCAGCTCTATCAATCTCCTGTTACAGGTGTATTTTACCCTTATGCTACTGAGGGCTGCTTGGCTTTACCATATACGCATTACTGGGGCAACCTAAATTCACGTAAACAGTATGGTGTCAAGTTTAATTGCGGATTTATGTCAGTTTGAAAACCAGGGAGTACTGGATAGCTGTTTCGTCCTGGTTTGGGACTCCTCAACAATACGCACCTACGACCCCATTGAGAATCAGACTCAGGACCTTGGTAGCTAAGAGGCGAGTACGTTGACCATTCAATCATTGGAACAGAACTCAATGGCCTGTCAGCTATAACACCTATCAATTCCCGATATATATCACCACCACAGTCAGCCAATATCATCAGAGAGTATTTGTCCTCATATCCGACCTAGTGAACTCCACTAGTCACAACTTCTCACTGAAACTGCAGACAGCCTTGTCCTATATAGCCAGTCACTGGTGAGCAAGTGTTAGTTTGTTGGGGTGGTACATAATACTGAAGAGTCCCAAACCAGGACGAAACAACTGTTTAGTACTCTACCACTAGTTTTCAATGCTTCTCTCTCACTGATATCATTTCGTGGTCAGACTTCAAACCAATCAAATCTCTCTACAAACCAACATTTAAAAATCTGCTTTCAAATGAATTTATACGTAAACTACATGCTCCAAAACAGTTAACATTTGACTTTTTTTAAATTTTGTTCTAGGCACCTTGATCGTCATGAAAAATGTTATTTAGAAGATAATAAAAGTAATTATAAACAAGAGAGATCATTATTCAAACAAGCCATACCCAGTAGAAAAATATACAATCCATTACTATTATCAAATATAGATTATTTTAATGATGTCAAAATTCATCTTACTGGTAATAATAATATGATTAATAATCAAGAAAATAATAATAATAAACAGTCTGTTGTATGGAGTGAAAAACTTCAAGCATGGACAGCCTCTGGTAATCAGTTATTTGATCCACACGGTCAACGTCAACTATGTCGACTTAGTATGCAACAGTCAATGGATTTAATGAAAAAAGTTCAGCTAAATTATGAAGTAAGATTTGTTGTTGTGTTGTGTTGTGTTTTTTTTTCCCCGGTTAACTTGCATTTCTCGATTTTTGTTTATATGTTGGGCTACAGTGCCGCCACTAGTCTCTGTTGACATGATTTATTATTATTATTATTATATTATTATTTCCTTTAGTTCCTAGAGGAACATAGGGCTTCAGCCATGCGTCTCCATTGCGTTCGGTTCTCTGCTAGAGTTTTCACCTGGCTCCAAGTCTACCCATACGCTTTCAATTCTTCTTCACATGATCTCCTCCAGGTCACCCTTGCATGACGACCAACTCGCCGCTTCCCTTTCGGGTTCCACTCGAGCATGGCTTGTCTAGTGATGTCACTTGATGGTTTCCTCAGAGTGTGGCCAATCCATCTCCATTTCTTCCTGCCTATTTGTTTCACAATCGGTTCCTGGTTGGTTCGCTCCCAGAGATCTTTGTTGCTGATCCTTTCCGGCCATCTGATCTTGAGTATTGAGCGAAGACATCTGTTAATGAAGGTCTGTAGCTTGTTTGAGATGCTCTTTATGATGCGCAGTGCAAGTCTCTGATCCGTATAGTAGTACTGACTTCACATTGGAGTTGAAAATCCGGATCTTATTTTTGACGCTGAATGCTGTTGACCTCCACACAGACTTGAGAGTAATGAAAGCTTGCCTTGCTTTCCCGATCCTTGCTTTGATATCCTCGTCAGTTCCGCCTGTAGTTGAAACAATGCTTCCCAAGTAGGTAAAGGAGGTAGTTTCTTTCAGGTTCCTTCCATTTATGCTGATTGCTGTCTGTTGTTGTTGCTGTGGCTGTTGGTGTTGGCCAGGAATCTTCATCACCTCCGTTTTCTCTATGTTCACCTGGAGTCCTATCTTTGATGCTTCTTCTGCCAACTTGTTACTTTTCACTTGCATATCTTCCAGTTTGTGGGAAATCAGACATATATCATCGGCGAAGTCCAGATCCTCCAAGTTGTTTTGTGTGAGTCCATTTTATGCCTGTTTCCTCATTGCCCGCTGTCTGTCGCATTATCCAATCTACTGCAATCAGGAAAATCATTGGCGATAGTAGGCAGCCAGCTTGTCTTACTCCTGTCTTCACTTCGAAGGATTCCGTGAGCTTCCCGTTGTGGATTACTTGGCATGCAGCGTTGTCATACAACTGTTGGATGAGATGTATAATTGTCGGCGGCACCCCGTAGTAGCGAAGTAGTTTCCAAATCACCTCTCGATCGATGCTGTCGACGGCCTTTTCAAAGTCGATGAAGTTGAGATAGAGAGGTGACTGCCATTCCAAACTTTGTTCAATGATGATCCGTAGTGTGGCGATTTGATCAATACATGACTTGTTTCTCCTGAATCCAGCTTGTTCCGGTCGAAGTTTTTCATCCAGGGCTTGTTTGATCCTTTCCAGGATGATGCGGCTTAGTATTTTGCTTGGGATGGACAGGAGCATAATTCCGCGCCAGTTCTTGCATTGACTTAAGTCTCTTTTCTTTGGTAGTTTGAATAAGTATCCTTTCTTCCAATCCTCGGGTACTTTGCCTTCTTTCCACACCTTCTCCAGTAGTGGCGTCATCAAGTCCGCTGTTGTCTCTGGGTCCACTTTCAATGCTTCTGCTGGGATTCCATCTGGTCCTGCTGCTTTTCCAGCTTTCAGCATCTTGATTGCCTTCAGGACTTCTGATTTCGTCGGGGGGTTGATGTTCACTGGTAATTCTGCTTCCGTTGTTGGTATTGTTGGGCGCGTTGTAGGTGGCGGTCGGTTTAGTAGTCTTTTGAAGTGTCCAGCCCAGTGTTTCCTTTGCTCCACTTCTTTGGTGATTGACTTTCCATTGTCATCCTTCACTGGCTTAATTTGTGACGAATTTTTGCCTGAGAGGTACCTAGTTGTTTGGTAGAGTGTTGCGAGGTCTCCTTTGCCTTCAGCTTGTTCTGCTTCATTGGCCATGGCTTCATAATGCTTTCTTTTGTCTTCTCTGGCACTCTTCTTTACTCCTTTGTTCAGTGTATTGTAGCTTGCATTCAACTCCTGTTTCTGTTGCTCGTCGGTGCACTAGATAATCTTCTGTTTCACCATCCTTCTCTCTTCTATTAGCCTCCAAGTGTCCGTAGTGAGCCACGGTTTGTCCTGTCTCTTCTTTCTGCCCAGTACTTCCATGCAGGTTTCGCTCCATACCGCTTTCAGGTTGTCCCAGTGTTTTTCGACGCTGACCTCTTCGCTAATGTTGATTTGTGTCTCAGCTTTGTCCTTTATGCTTGCAGTAAAGATGTCCTTTGTATCCTGGTCCTTTAGTTTTTGAGTGTTGAACTTGGCTTGTGGTCTATCTGCAGCTCCTGTTGACATGAGGTTTAAAGCAATCGGTACAGTGTTAAAGTCCGATTGGCAACGCCTGACTGACTGGTTTCAACATGGGATACGTGCACAGAAGTGCACTAGTCCATGTTGCTACATTCCATTTAGGAAATGTAGGAAAAGAAACAAGATTCAAAAGAAAGATAATAAGCAGAAATGTGTGGGAGAAAGGATGGGTAGGTGGGAAAACAATAGGGTAAATTACAAATAGCCATTGAGGACGATTTCTAGCCATATCTTCTGAAGCCATTGGTTCTTAGAATTCTGAAGACTACAACCAGACAGTTTACACATCCCTGTGTGGCTCAAACTAACTGTTGAAGGTTTCATGAACTGATTCCATGTTTTTGTTTAAACCACCAATAACTTTTCCAGCACTACCACTCATTGGGATAACATGTACATCCAACTGACGAGGCTCAAATAGGATGAAATACGCATCTTGGATTCCACCTGTCGTTCCCATCAACCAACCAGATATCCCTAAGACGCACGTCTTGTCGTGTTTGGGACTTATCAGCTGAATGTGCTCGCAACCCTAGTAGGTGATGGTGTTCCCGATGAACCAAACCAAGCATTTAACGTTTCAAACCCTAGAAGTTAGAATTCAGGGACCATTGGATCGGGTGTCAGTGGCTTAATTGTCTACAAGCTCTTCTTGTAAACAGAAGGTCCTGGGTTTGACTCGTGCCACTGGGTGCGTTTTTATGAAGAGTCCCGAGCCAGTACTCCCAGATTTTCCAATCTTCCCCGAACCGATGTCAGTTCATGATGAAACCCTGAAATCCCTTGGCCATGATAGCCACGTCTTCTACAACAGGCATCAATTGTCATATGTTGTGGTTATTTGATATTTCTCGTTGATTAATTGTAACTCTAGTGGACCGAAATGATAGGCCTCTGTTAACATGTTGGCTACTGGTACAGCGTTTCAATGATATCTTATCACAGAACATTTCAGTGCAATATAATCATTAGATCAACGGCAAACTCATCGTAATCGCAATGAATAATAATAATTCCCTTGGGTTCCGAGTGGAACAAAGGGCTTCAACAACACATCTTCACTTTCTTCTATTTTCTGCTGCCCTCTTCAGCTGGGTCCACGGTTGCTCGTAATCTCTCATCTCCCCCTCCCCACACGATCTCCTCCATGTCACCGTAGGATGACACACTCGTCGCTTCCTATTTAGATTTCACTTGAGCGGTGGCCTGGCGTGTGATGTCATTTGATGGTTCCCTCAACATATGCCCGATCAATCCATCTCGATTTTCTCCTACATATTTGTTGAGCGATCACCTCTCTCCTGTTGTTTTGTTGCCAGTCAGTCCGATTTTCTTGTTTCTGATTCTTTCCGGCCATTCGATCTTCATTCGTTCTGACTGCCAGTGCTTGAAACGATGCAGCCTCGATGAGTGTAGGGAGTGACGTCTTTCACATTTCTCCCTTTGAGTGTGATTGGTGCTGGTTGTTGTTGTTGCGGTTCGATGGTTATCTTCATCACCTCTATCTTCTCTATGTTCACCTGGAATCCTGTATTCGCTGCTTCGCTCTTCGGCCAGTTTGTCGGTTATAGGTACTTTCTTCTCTTCATAGAATCTGCTATAATTGTTTCCAGTATACTACATACGCTTGTCAATCGGTCTACTAAGCTACGAAATATGTCTGTTCTTTTGACAGACTGATTGTATCGTTATAAGTTTTAGTAGTTAAGGCGAAATTTGAGTTTACTCTGTTATCACTTTGTTGTTTAAACTGATAGAACTTTGGAGAGACATATTATGGTGCAAATCAACCCGATTCTCATTTTCATTGACATTGAGGTTCATACTACACAATACAAAACTTTATGTTATTTCAAACTTGTATATGCATTCAATAAATGTGAATCATTATTCAACAAGGGAAATTTACTTCATCGACTTAGTCACCTTCAAAGACTGTGCTATTATCGTATTTATATATTTACTGAAATGTATAGCTGTTGGGGATTGAGTTCACTAAGTGCTCGAGAATTGAGCTAGTAACTGACTTTGCATTGTCCTCTTGATAACCATGTGGGGGGTAATGTTTTAAGGTTAGTTATGAACTGACACACTGAAAGCCAGTAAACATGACGTATTCCCAGCTGGTCATTCTTGCAATTACTAACCGCCTCTAACACACTGCTTAACTTCGGTGATTGGATAAAAGCTGGCGTTCCCTACGTGGTATGTTCACTAACAGTTCCAGAGTAACTGAGTTCTAGCAATTCTTAAGGCAATGCGCTTAGTTTGAGCAGAAGTTTCAACAATGTTAGTTGACTTGAACAACGGAAGAACAACAATCGTACTAGGATAATATTTACTTTTTTACTTTACTTCGGCTATCTCCTACGGGAGGATGAGCCGGCTTCATGAACATCTCGAATCATCGCTGCCCAGGCGCGGCGATCTGATGAAGAGAGTACATGAAGTTTCATGGGAATTTGGTACGAGTGATGTCCCCAGAATCGCTCGGCCTTTTGTTTGAGAGTGCAGCTCTAGCCTTTACACAACTAAGTGTGACCTACAAGGCAGTAGGAGTGGAGTAGGGAGTCCACTATCCATTGGCAGCCGGTGACCGGAGTTCGGTTCATACGCCTTTTTGAATGGGGCCAGACATCCAGGACATCCAAGAAGCCCTTTGTCCATACGTCTGCCGGTGAGCTCCAGTGAGCTTCATACGCCAGTTGTTGGAGGTTTGGAATCAGGGTTTAGCCATCTCCCCTAGACTGTCATCCAATGGACAGTCAACCCGGTGAAGAGCGCCGGGCATCCGCTTTCGCCCTCTCACTTTGGTGAAAAACACCTCCGCCACGTGAAGGCAGTGAGTAGGACTTCCTCAGGAGAGGCTATGTAAGACGCCCGGTCATATGGGAGCATTTCAAGAGGTGTGTGGAGGGGTGGCCCAACCCGCAGAGCAAGGCACCCACCCCCGACCATCCTGAGGCTTTGGAGGCTTGTATGATATGAGCTCATCTTTTATTATTTCGAGGATTCTTCTCAACTGGTTGCAACCTGAACGATAAAAAAATATGAATTACATTACATTAAAGATTTGAACACACTCTTCCACGATCACAAGGAGTAATTGGTGGGAAGTAAAAGTAACATTAGTCGGAAATGATTTAACTAATTAAGAGTTACAAATACTGACTATTTATAGAATAATTAGACAATTAGGCTTGGAAACAAAAACAGAGTTGCGTATATATATATGTGTGTATGGAAACATGGTTTAGCTAGAAAGAGCATAACAAAAAGTAGATTACGTAACCAAAGAAAACTTTTTATCTAATAGGCAACAGAAAAAAAAAGAAAAGAACAAGGTAGGGTGAGTCATGTTTAGATGAGAGAGTAGAGTTCTCTAAATAAGAAAAAGGGTGACTCATAAAAGTTGTATATTTTGTTATCACCAGGGCGGTGCAAGACTCAGCACTGTCTCTTTCTGCGTACATAGATTTGGTTTAAGTCGTTTGATAGCAATTGCTTCAGCAAAGCGTAGCAAGCTAGGTTTCTTTTGCTTGTTGATTATTTTGAACAACTTCAGGTTGTCGACAATATGACCAGTGTCCAATGGATGACGCGCAATCGCACTGCTTAATGCTTGCGGACCTTTCAGTCTCAGGTTCTTTGGTATGTGTTCAAAAATGCGGACAATAACCCTTCTCTCTGTTCTTCTAATGTATGTGCTTTGTCACGTACATGTAAATTGGTAGCCACAGTTGGAGGTAACATGAGGTGGATATTTGTCCACTTTTGATTGTCTCCAGCTTGGCGGCTGGATACGTTCTTTTCAGGGCAGCGTTCAGTCTGCATCTTATTATACTAGCAGTATCATCACCTTTGAATGCAAGCTGCAGAAAGATAGGCTTTTTCTCTACTGTGCTGTTTTTCACTTTTTCAACATGACGTCTCCCATACTTGTCGATGAACTTCTGTGGGTAACCGTTGTCGTGTAGGCATTTCTCCACAATGGATAGCTCTTCCTCAATCTTTTCTTCTGAACACAGCTTCCTTACACGATCAAATAATGTTCTCACCAATCCCTTTTTGTAACTTATAGGGCAGAAGCTTTTGAAGTTAAGATAAACCGCCCTCCAGGTCTCTTTCCTGTGTATATATCTTGGGATTTTGCCGTCCATATCTCGTTGGATAACCAGGTCAAGAAAATGGAACTTTTCCTCTTTTTCATACCCCATTGTAAACTTAATATTAGGATGGGCGCTGTTCAAGACTTTGAATACTTGAGATGCGTCATTAAAAGAATTACAAATAACGAAAGTTTCATCGACATACCTGGTATAGAATGTTGGTTAAGTTAGGAGACTTGTTCATCAAAAGACTTATCACAACCATTCCGAAACTGTGGTGTGATTTCTCTCTGATTCATCTTTTTTTGTTTTTCATTTAGAATTCTCGAATCAAATACAAATTACCATCCTACCCTACTATGCCACCAGAACCAACGAAACTGAACCGGTGAGTTAGTACATTATCACTAATATTGGCTTTTACACATATTATTATTATTGTTATTAGCATTGTTTCCTTGGATTCTGGATGGATTCTGCATAGGGCTTTAACAGTACGTTTCCATTTCATCCTGGTCTCTCCAGTCCTTTTTAGCTGGCTGGCTTCACAAATATCCACTCGCTTCTCACACAGTCCCTTCTGTGTCACCTTCGGAAAAGTATCAGACTCGTTGTTTCCCCTTTGGGGTTTCACTCGAGAGCCTACTTGCGCGTGTAATGTCATTTTACAGTCTTCTCGACCTAAATCCAATCCATCTCCCATTGCTGCTGTTTAATGTTGTCATTTCTGCTCTGAGCTGGATAGTTTAATTGCGAAACATTCATTATCTTTCTGGACAACATTTTCAGCGCTGACTTAAACACTGAAAATTATTACACCTGACTTAGAAATCTTCTCCTACTATTTTAAAATATATACCTTGCTGAATTTCGTATTTTTATTTTTCTAATAAAAATTCATAATGTTGGTGAATGCCTTTCACAATGATTTATTAATCACGTTAATTTGTCCTTTTAATTACATTAAACGATTGTAAGTGGAGGAGTTTTCAGTAACTCCTTAATTTACAATATATTTTCTATCTGTTTGCCTTAGGAATGGTTGTTTTAGTAGGGTACTGGTAAAGAGTTCCAGAGTAGGACAAAACAGATGTCCAGCACTGCCTGGTTTTCAATGTTTCTGTAACTGAAATCAATTGGTGATGTAACGTGAAAGCAAGCAACTCGTTGCAGATTAACACTTCATAAAATTAGTCTAGTACTCAGGATGGAGTTGTCTGAAGTCCTAATGGGGGAATTCGTGACCAGTGGTGTGTGTGTGTGTGTACACCAGGTCGAGTGTGAGGAGAAATACTCTTCGACTACACTGGCTAGCTAAGCTGTAGCACCATATATCGGGAATTGGCAGAAGTTAGAGCTGATGGGGCTGATGGATTTCGTCTCAGTGGTTGAGAATGGTCAACGAACTTGCCTTGTAACCCGAAGGTCCTGGTTCCGATCCCCGTTGGAGTCATCAGTGCGTACTGATGAAGAGTTCTAAACCACTAGGGGGAAATAGCTGTTCGGTAATCCATGGTTTGCAGTGCTTCCGTAACGGATATTAGTCTGTGATCTAAGATGAGATTTAAGTGTAATTCTATTTCGAATTGGAAAATAACGGATATTTAATAATAATGATAATATATTTTGATTCATCTATGAAATAAACTGTATTTTCAATAACATAGTATGGTCAAAATATTTGAATTATTCGCGCCTTGCTTTATATTATATCTATTCCCTTGGGTTCCCAATGGAACACAGAGCTTCAACAACGCATCTTCACTTTCTTCTATTTTCTGCTGCCCTCTTCAGCTGGGTCCACGATTGCCCGTAATCTCTCATCTCCTCCTCCCCACACAATCTCCTTCATGTCACCGTAGGATGACACACTCGTCGCTTCCTATTTAGATTTCACTCGAACGGTGGCCTGGCTTGCGATGTCATTCGATGGTTTCCTCAACATATGCCCGATCAATCCATCTCCATTTTCTCCTATATATTTGTTGAGCGGTAGGCTCTCGCCTGTTGGTTTGTTGCCAGTGAGCCCGAGTTTCTTGTTGTTGATTCTTTCTGGCCGGCTGGCAAGCCATCTGATCTTCAGTATGGAGACTGCCGGAAAAGGTAGATGTGTGGTGAAAGTCTGCAACCTATTGGAAATTCTTTTCGTGACACGCTGATCAAGTTTCTGACCCATATAGAAGAATTGACTGACCGACTTGACATTTGTGTTGAAAATGCGAATCTTGTCCTGTATGCTGAGTGGTTAAGATTTCCAAACTGGTATCAGGTTGATGAAAGCGTGCGTATCTTGCTTTTCCGATTCTAGCCTGCTTGACATCTTCATCCATTCCAGCTACCTGTAGCTGAAACGATGCTTCCTAGATAAGTGAAGGAGGTAACCTTTGTTAAATCTCTCCCGTAGATAGTGATTGGTGTCGCTTGTTGTTGCTGTTACTGTTCGTTGGTTATCTTCATCACCTCTGCCTTCTCTATGTTCACCTGGAATCCTGTCTTCGCTGCCTCTTCAGACAGTTTGTTGGGTTTCGCCTGCAAGTCTTCAACTTTGTGTGACAGGCATATATCATCATCGAAATCCAGATCTCCTAGAGTCTTCTTACCGCTGGTCCATTGTATTCCTGCCTCCTCACTCCCTATGCACAGTCTGACGCATAATCCAGTCCACCAAAATTAAGAATATCGTCGGTGAATAATATTGAGTTTGGGCATTAGAGTACTAGTTAAGGAGGAAATGTCAATCGATCAAGTAAGTTGTGAAGGCGAATTGATTGATATGACTTGGATGCGTGTCGCGCATTTCGTCTAGCCATCTTCTGACACCGGATTAGGTTGGAAAAGAGTAAGAGGAGGGGGAAGGGTCAAACCAAAACCTGGGATCAATATCCATGAAGTCTTTGACTCTCATATCCCTGTTTACTGTCTCTATTTTGCATTTGTTCTACCTACTTCTCTTGCTTTGTGTGCTACATGGAGGGAGTGTGGCGACTTGAACTGCTGCACATGGGTGCAAAGTTCTATGTTGAAAACAGACAGACAGACAGAAGTCTTTGACAGTCTGTTTGAACCAACCATGTAGGGAGGTATTGACTAACTGGTTAGGTAGGGTCCTTGGGATTCTAAGAATTAATGGCTGGAGACTATTGATGATAAGATGGCTTGAGACCGTTCTCAATGGTGCAGATGGATTCACTGTTTATTATCCTCATGTTTCCCTATCTGGTTATTCTTTCTGTTGTACGTTTGTATTTATTATAGTTCCTTTAAGTACCTTTTTTTCCCTTTCTCTATCTCTGTGCGGTATATAGTGTCTAATAACTTGGAATGTTACACTTCTATGGAAAGTTCTGTGTTGAAATTCAGTCAGTCAGTTAGCTAATCAACAACAGTTTCGTAAAGTCATAAGCAACTGTTGTTTTTTTGTTGTTGATCAAATGTCATTCACACTTACGCATACTTTTATTCTATACGAATTTCTTTTCTTTTGTTCTTCGACTTTTTAATTAGTTATCGTGATCCATCAGTAATGTTAATAAAAGAAGTAGAGGATTCGTCATCGTCGTCCTCTTCGTCCTCCTCCACATCATCAGATGCAGAAAGTTCGGATTCAGACAATGAGTCACTTCATCTTGAAGATGTCGACTGAAACGATAGCCATGGCAATATTATTATTGAATTCTATCCTCTGTAAAATACTACTGTAAATATTTTCTTAAAATATTTTCTCTGTAACCAGCTCTTGTTTTTCTATCTATTGCAAATAAAGTAAACTCTGATTATTAGTTTTTAGTTATTTTTGTTTAAAGGTGAAATGGGGAGTGGATGATGTTTTCAATTAGACATGTGAAGAATTCTGTTAAACAATGGTGTAATATCAGTGTGACATCACTGCACATGTAGGTTTCAGCGCAAACCAACATTCGTTAGCGAATCATTGAGAGCTAAGGAGGAGTATTGGACAGCTGTTTTGTTCTCAGCAGTATGCGCATCCAAGACCCAGCGACACCATACAGCCACTGGATTGGAATTCAGTGAGCCATACATTCTAATATCTGTTAGATTTGTCGTGAGGGCGTGGGCATGCGAGGTTGAACAGTCTTTAACTAGAACGAAACCACTGTGCAGTGTGCTATTTTCGGTTTTCAACCATTTTCTAGTTAATGTTGGTTCTTGACGAAGTCTACATTGAAATTAATTTACAACCTATAAAAATCCAAAATGAAAATATTCGTCGCCAGACTATTATTAGTGGTGACCTAACGGATATCTTGAAGTTCTAATGATAAGTCCTGGCCGTTAAGATCCGTTGCCTCAGAGTAAAGCAGATGTCTATCAATGATAGCATTGGTTGGAGGCAGTGTAATATCGTGAATTGATAGAAGTTAGAATTCACGGGACATTGAATTCTAACCAAGATATTGAAAGGTCAGTATGCTGGCCTCGTAACCCATAAAGTCGTATGTTCGACCCAAGGTATGCACTGTTGAAGGGTTGCAAACTAGGGCGAATTATTTGTGCAGTTTTCCCTCGGGTGTTTTTTTATCATTAGCTCGTTGTTGTTGTTGGTTAGTGACGAAAAATGTTGCACTAAGTTGAGCTCATCAAGCTATTTTACAATCATGCTCCGTCCTTCTTTATGGCTTTGAGACCTGGCCATTGAGAGTGGAAGACATGAAAAGATCAGCTCTTTAATCACAGGTGTCTGCGTTCTATCTCCCGTGTAAAGTGGTATAATAGGGTGAGAATATCGAGGTTAGGCATCGGTCGAGTTGTTGGATATAGAGGGGAAATCAATCGACGAGGCTGTAAAGCTACCTAAGAACCTGCCGAAGTAAATGAAAATCATGGGAGCAGTTAATTACGGAGGACCATTTTCTCAATCTCCTCTTATTGTGTGACTGTACTGATGAGTATTGTCCTCGTCTAAAGCATTTATGCAGTTTAGTTGAATTCTATACATAAATGATATACCATGCATTAATGCATCGAGGTGTTTTGCAGAAGTCAGTGCCCCTTTGACACAAAGATAGATAGTTGAGGGGACCCTTTCTTTAACTTGCAGATGGAGAACCATTTGCAATCTGCTGGTGAAGATATTTCTGTCTGAATGTCGGTTCACGCGAACGTTCTCAATAGAATTCGCTTCTTGCTGATGTTGCAGTGCCTATCATAGGCAAGGATCTGTTTAAGAATCACAGCCTACTTGAAGATTTCCACTAGTGATGACTGAAAGTCAGTACAACAAAACTTTGTTTGGGGGAACTACCCGCGTAGGTTGAAGGTTGCCACTGGTTAGGAAAATCATTGTTGTTATTTATGAAGATCTCATCAGAGGCCTGCAGAAATAAATGAATTCCAAGTATACTAAGGTATTCCCCGCTGAAGAAACGATTTAAATAGATCGTGATCATGTATGAGTGCTGAAAGCACTTTCATTGATACCGAAATGGTTCTTCTGGCAAGTTCATTGGTCTACAGTGTTTGAATTTGTAGTGTCATAAATTTCTTAAGTAAGAACTAAAGTCTACCAAAGAAAAGGTTATGGCGGAGAAAATACTGGACCTAGATTAGTTATAACTGTTGTTTCAAAACACTAAAATACACGACTGGTCACCTTGTACTGACAGAAGATAGGGGCCAGGCAACAGATCAAGGGGTATATATCGCGCGCTGTTTGGAAAAGGGAGTGCTTTTTTCACGTATTTCACGTTTTTGACAAATCGCTGTTTCTGTTGCGTTATTCACTTCAAGAACATTTTTCAAAGCTTTAACTTGACTTTTGTCTGTTAAGTTTTGATTTTAACCACTTATATAGTCTATATTGGGTAAATTGTCTTGGCTGTTCCAGTAGAAGTTCATTATGTCAAAAGTACCACATGAATGTAATAGGGCGGAGTGTTACTTTTTGGTAGATGATGGAATACAGTGTAATAACTGTAAAAAGTGGTATCATAAGATGTGTACTGGATTACGTACAGCTGCATACAAACGTTGTAGTGCTCCTACATCCCACTGGATGTGCAGAATGTGTTGCTCCCCAAAGATGACTTTGACAAGGAAGGCTGTCTAAAGCCATGGAACTTCTTGATGATAGCGTGGCTAGTAATAGTGACACAGACTGCCCGTCTGAAGATGACGCAGTAAATGCCATCACGAATGTTACCACACCGGCGGTTACTATCCCAGTTACCCCGGAAGTAAAACCTACTAGGCGTTCGAAGCGTCTTAGTAAGCGAAAAGGTAACAAAACGGAAGCTGCAAACAGCATCTCAGCACCAGAGAACACTGTAAGCGAAGTTCACCATGAAGGTGGTGCAGACACTAATCTTGATTGTAGCATCAAAAGCTGCAGCAGCCCAGAGAAGCAACTGCAGGCAGATGATCAGTGGGTAACGAAAATAAGCAATCGGAAGAAACATAGTAATATTGATGGTAGGCAAACGTCTATCACCCGTAGCCAGGCTGCATCAATAGTGGTGAGAAAAGACGTAGCCACTGCTAAACACGACAAGCTCTGCTTAGACTCTAACATAATTGTTGGAAATTTAGAAGAGTCCAAAGAATCTGATGCCGTAAAAAGGCACGATCGCGACCTTAAATTAGTGAGTAGTATTATAAGGAAGATGCTTCCAGAGAATTTCCCTGGAGTATCGATTAAAAAGCTGATTGGAATAGGCAAAAGAGATGATGAATGTTCTAATCAGCGTAGATTGCTTAAAGTAGTCTTAGGTTCTCCTGATGAACAGAATCATCTACTGGCTAATGTACACAACCTTGCCGGGTCAGGAATTTCAGTCAGACCTGATTTATCTCTTGAAGACAGACTTAAACGAAAAGAAGTTTTGTCCCAGCTAGAAACAAGACGTAAAAATGGTGAGACTAACCTTAAACTGGTGGGTTTTCAAATAGTCAGGTCTTGGAAACGTATGTGGATAAGCCGGACCGCATAGGAAGCCTGAAGGTAGTGTACACTAATATACGTAGTATCGGGAACAAACTTCACCAGCTAGGTGTATTAGTGGAAGACCTTAGACCAGGTATTGTGGCCATTACTGAAACATGGCTGGTTTCTGGATTAGATGACACACCTGAGCTATGCGGATTTAGTTGCTTGTGCAGCGACAGGGTTAAGGGTCGTAGAGGTGGCGGGGTTGCTCTGTACATTGTAGCGGTAAATAATTCCCCAAAATTATTAACCACAGCAATCATCACTCAACATTGGATGCTGACCCTCACTGTTTAAGTCGACTTGTTTAGCTGAAGGCTTCCGGTCAAGCATCCCCGCCATTTGGTGCTCCGTCGTGTCACGTGCGTGCACGATTACTAGCTAGCTAAGCATTCACCTCTACCCGCGATTTTGTCCCGAAATATAATACGTACTTTGGACGACAAAATCTGGTCTTTTGCTTTACCATTTGGTACTCGAAGAACGAACACTATAGAAGTTGTTGGTATAAGATCTTGCGTTAGTATAATCCGTACAGCTCGCGAACGTCGATACCTGTAAACACCTAAACTGGTGAGCCCAACCACGAACTACATCTTCACACGCAGATAAACCCGGTGAGTTCGTTCCTTTTTGTGTTTATTCTTGTACTATATTGTTATCGGCATACGTTTCGTCATGAGTGATCCTAGCCCCAAAGTTATTCGGATTCGCTCAACCGCCAAAACAATCCAGTTAGTACCATATTGGCCAGATAATGGTGAAACGTGGTTTCAGATTGCTGAGTCTGATTTTTGTGAACATGGCATAACTGATCAACGTTCACAGTTCCTTGCAGTTATTCACGCCCTACCGCGGGAATTCAGCAGGTGCGTAACTCTGCAGATGTCGGTAAGTAACTCGTACGAGTTGCTCAAAGGATCCATCCTTAAGAGAAACGTTCTCACAGATCGACAACGTCTGGATGAGTTATTTCGTAACATCGAGTTAGGAGATCAGTCAGCCGTGAGCATGCTGGCAAGAATGAAAGAGATCATTGGCCAAAGTCAGTTCTATGAAGGACTGTTCAGAGAACTATTTTTATCCAAACTGCCACAGTCAGTTCAGACTGTACTTGTGACACTTCAGGGTGTTCTCATGGATGATTTAGCTGTCTCTGCAGATAGAATTCTAGAGATAACGAAACGGCCAGTTACTGAAGTATACTCTGTTACCGAACAGACTTCGAGAAAGCATTCTGCAATGATAGAGTTAATCAACTCCGTCCAGCAGATGCTTAGGTCAAACAAGCCTAGCGATTCCTCCTATCGTCGTTCTAAATCCCCTAGACGGCAAAGCGCACGTGGACGATCTAAGTCCAACACACGTTCTCTCAGAAATCCTGACTGGTGTTGGTATCACAACACCTATGGCAAGGAAGCGAAATGTTGTCGAAAACCTTGTGATTTCGGCAAAGCCTCCAAGTCTGTGGGAAACTATCCCGCCGGCACGCGTTAGCGGCAACCGTCGCCGGTGGCACTAGCCGCTTACTTTACATCCATGATGTAATTAGCCAGACTAGATATCTAGTCGACACAGGCGCCGAAGTCAGCGTCCTTCCTGCTACAGCAGCAGATCGACAGAAAGATCCTAACTCCAACCTACAGGCTGCAAATGGAAAACCAATTGCAACCTATGGTCGGAAATACGTCTATCTGAACGTAGGCTTACGCAAACCTATTCAGTGGATTTTCCTAATCGCTGACGTCACAATGCCCATCATTGGCACGGACCTACTTAATCATCATGATTTGCTCGTAGACGTCCGCCGTAAACGATTAATTGACAACACTACTAGTTTGTCTATCAAAGGCATAACTTACGTAGGCCCAAGCTTGTCAATCGTTAAGATGAAAGCAATCCTCGATCCAAATTTTCAACCGATTGTTGACAAATATCCGGAACTCAATTGCCCATCTAACGATCTCCCGCGCATAACCAGCAATGTTATGCACCACATCATAACCTCAGGACAGCCCGTGACATCTAAAGCACGACGACTGGCCCCCGACAAACTGAGAATTGCCAGAAACGAATTCGATCATATGCTCACCCTTGGCATCATTCGGCCATCGAATAGTCCATGGGCATCCCCATTGCATATGGTACCGAAAAAGGATAGTAACGATTGGCGACCCACTGGTGATTACCGGCGAGTGAACGCCAAAACAACCCCTGATTGCTACCCTTTGCCTCACATACACGACTTGACGGCAACGTTATCTGGAGCATCTATATTCTCCAAAATCGACTTGGTTAAAGCATATAACCAAATCCCGATGGCAACGGAAGATATTCCGAAAACGGCTATCATCACGCCTTTCGGACTTTTCGAATTTCTACGTATGCCATTCGGCCTCCGGAATGCGGCCCAAACATTCCAACGCTTCATCGATGAAGTATTTCGCGGTCTCGACTTTGTATACGCATACTTAGACGACTGCCTCATTGCCAGTCCAGATAAGGAAACTCACCTTAGACACTTGGACTTGGCATTTGAAAGGTTACGCCAACGTGGTGTTACCATCAATATACAGAAGTGTCAGATAGGCGTTGACTCAATCGATTTTCTGGGTCACACTATTGACTGTCAGGGCATACGCCCACTGGCTACTAAAGTCGAAGCGATACTGAATTTTCCGGAGCCAAAGACAGTGAAAAGTCTTCGCACTTTCAACGGCTTGGTAAGTTATTACCGACGTTTTATTCCTAATTGTGCTTCTCTAATTCAGCCATTAACAGATCTCCTTCGAGGGAACAGCAAGTCTGTTGAACTCGACGCATCTTCTCGACATGCTTTTACTCAGGTAAAGAAAGCTATTGCGGATGCCACTCTTCTTATGTATCAGGATCCAACGGCACCGTTGAGTATCTCGGTTGATGCATCAGACACTGCAATCGGCGCAGTTCTGCAACAACTAGTTAACAACGAGTGGCAACCACTCGCCTTTTTCTCGAGGCGCCTTCAAGTAGCTGAAACGAAGTACAGCACATTCGGAAGAGAACTTCTAGCTATGTACTGTGCTATACGTCATTTTCGACATTCAGTTGAGGGTCGTGAATTCACCATTTTCACTGACCACAAACCTTTGACGTACTCTCTGAACTCAACTTCAGATAAGTATTCACCCAGGGAATCGCGACAACTAGATTACGTTTCACAGTTTTCATCAGATATTCGCCATGTTTCCGGAGTGAACAACACTGTGGCAGATGCCTTGTCACGTATTTGTTCTTTCACCCAAATCGACGGCATAGACCTTGTAAAACTGGCTCGTCTTCAAAAAGAAGATATTGAGCTTCAGCGTGAGTTGTCGAAAACAACTCTACAACTAGCCAAGAAACCCTTAGGTATAGGAAAGGATACTATTCTGTGTGACATTTCCACTAGTACTCCTCGCCCCATCGTACCTAAAAGTTATCGCCGTAACGTCTTCAATACGTTGCATGGCTTATCCCATCCAGGTATTCGAACTACTGTCAAGCTCGTAACTAGTCGGTTTTGCTGGCCTGGTATTAACAAGGAAGTAAGGGAGTGGGCACAGACGTGCTTAGCTTGCCAAAAGTGCAAGGTAATAAGACACACTAAAAGCCCCCTTGGCACTTTTCTTATCCCTGATGCCCGTTTCGAACACGTCCATATAGATTTAGTTGGCCCCCTCCCAGAATCTCATGGATATACTTATATGTTAACCTGCATCGATCGCTTCACACGATGGCCTGAAACAGTACCCCTCAAAGATATATCTGCTGAAACTGTCGCACGCGTCTTTGTAGAGAGATGGATCGCAAACGTTGGATGCCCATCTTCCATAACAACTGATCGCGGACGGCAATTCGAAAGCGGTTTATTCTTCGCTTTGACTAAAATCCTTGGTTGCATGCGTTTTCGAACAACAGCCTACCACCCACAAGCTAATGGTATGGTAGAACGTCTACACAGACAGTTGAAAGCTGGTTTATCAGCTGCAAATAACACCCATTGGACTGAATCCCTTCCGTTAGTTCTCCTAGGGATACGAAACGCCTTAAAAACCGATGCTGGTTGTACTACCTCTGAGCTAGTATATGGCACAACACTACGACTGTCAGGTGAGTTTGTTTCTCCCTCGAGCTTCCCACCAGTGGTAGATCACTCCTCATACGTCAGCAGGCTTACAAACGCTATGCGTTCAGTTAAACCTGCTCCCCTCCGACCACAGTCCATTGATGTTTTCGTTCACCCTTGTTTAAAAACTTCTTCACATGTATTTGTTCGTCGCGACTCGGTACGTCGTCCTCTAGAACCCCCATATGACGGACCATATAAAGTGATTAAGCGTACTGATAAATTCTTCGTTTTAGACAAAAAGGCCGCGAAGACACCGTCAGTATCGACCGTCTGAAACCAGCTTACTTGGAAGGTAACCCCATTAGCCTGGAGCTAAACGTACCCGATAATTCACAAGTAATTGAATCTACTTCAGTCTTCGAAGAACTCCCTAACACGGCGAAAGCCACCGAACCTTCGGTCGATCACGTTAGATTCCCAGAATACCTTCACACCTATTTCACATAACTGAGTGACACATCAATTTCTTCTATATTGCATCATTAAACACGAGTAAACGATATTTTTCCTATAACCGTACATAAAATTAATTTAGATGTATATATTTTTTCCCGATATTTTGAACTTTACATTATTTTACTGTATAGTAGATGCATGTCATATTTTTTTGGTAAAAAAACGCTTATTTGGTACATTTTTCTTGACAAGGTTCTCAGCATTCTTGTTTTCTTTTCCAGGTGCAACGGGCACTGGACAGGAAACAAACGAAGCACGGGATCCAACGAACAACATCGAGGAAGCTATGTACAGACACCCTATTAGCATAGGCAGACAGACCAGCAGGCCCTCCGTCAAGCCGCTCGGAAGATTTTTTTCACCCATCAGGGAACCATCGAGATTTTTTACTTCCGGTTGGTCATGTCTTAGGGTACTCACAAACCCACTAGGGGGGGAGTGAGCTGTAGCGGTAAATAATTCCCCAAAATTATTAACCACAGCAATCATCACTCAACATTGGATGCTGACCCTCACTGTTTAAGTCGACTTGTTTAGCTGAAGGCTTCCGGTCAAGCATCCCCGCCATTTGGTGCTCCGTCGTGTCACGTGCGTGCACGATTACTAGCTAGCTAAGCATTCACCTCTACCCGCGATTTTGTCCCGAAATATAATACGTAGTTTGGACGACAAAATCTGGTCTTTTGCTTTACCATTTGGTACTCGAAGAACGAACACTATAGAAGTTGTTGGTATAAGATCTTGCGTTAGTATAATCCGTACAGCTCGCGAACGTCGATACCTGTAAACACCTAAACTGGTGAGCCCGTCAACCTCTAAAACATCAACAACTACCTACATGTTCGTTCCGTAAAATCTGAAGCGCATGACAGTGGGACAAGTGAGGTAATTAGCTGTGAAGTAAGCTTTGCAACTGGCACTCTACTCATTGGTGTTCTGTATAGAAGTCCCTTTTGTCAGTGTGATGACTTTATTTTAGATCACCTCAAACAATGGAGTAAATACAATAGCTGTCTTATTCTAGGTGACTTTAATGCACCTCATATAGACTGGGTAGCTGCCACATCTCCAGGATCCGCTAATAAGTTTGAGAGCCGGTTACTCTTGACTACCATGGAAAATGCTCTGACACGACATGTCTTAGGTAGTACAAGATTCGATTCTACCAAAGGATCTTCCTTGCTGGACTTAGTGCTTACTCATGACAATGACGACGTGGATGGTCTAGTTATTCATCCACCCCTAGCAAACTGTGATCATGGGCTGTTAGATTTGAACTTAAGGGTTGGCACCTGGTTGCTGTTGTTGTGTTCGGGCTATCCCACGTTGTTTTGGGGAGTTTTTCTGCAGAAATGCATTTTAAAAACCTTTTTAATAAAAAACGTGTAAAAGGTGAGAAAATAGTCCTTTCAGTGTGTTGGCAAAATGCTGTCTCAGTTGGTAGTGGTGTTGAATCAGTCTTTGCAGTTTTCACCGCCCCGGATCCGTTCAGAGAAACTGATCTTTTCAAGCAAACATTGAGATGTTTATTCCTGAGGATACCCTCGGCCACATTCACAAATATCTGAGGATGTATACATACCAGGTAAACTGATCTTACCTCTGGTGAACAAATCCTTATCTAAGGCACACTGATTATGTGAACATAGGGGGGAACCATCATGGAGTTGCTGAAACTCTACAGATTGGTCTGTGGTGGCCAGAAAATATCAAATTATACGTTCACCATAAAATAGTAAAATTAATGAATTCACAGAAAATCATGGTTGTTACATCAGACTGAACAAGGACACTCCCTAGTTCCGCGCGAAATCAGGACTACACTTCTTCCCTCTCCAGCTTCTCGCCTTCCACATCTGCCAACCAACTGTGCTCCGTAGTGGATCAGTACAGTTTACAGTTTACAATTTATTTGGGATAGTAGGCTATATGCCTGTGTTAATCCTTTCGATTCGTCCAATCTCGCCTTGAATGAATCAACGGATGGCGCTGATATGACGTGTTCCGGTGGGGAGTTCCAATGGTTCACAATTCGATGCGAAAAGCGGATCTCCAGACGCAGACGATTCGACCGTGGTTTTTGAACCTTGAGGTGATGTCCTCGCAATTGATTGGTGCTAGAAGGAAGAAATAAATTAGATAAATTAGCTCCAAAATCATTTCTTAGGATACGGTATGCTAGTATTAGATCAGCCCTAAGTTGGCTGTATGACAGCGGAAACAAACCCAGTCGACTTAACCTCTCTTCATATGAGAGGGTTCAGAAACCCTTTATTAGCTTAGTTCCTACTCTTTGCACCCTTTCTAATAAGTCTATTTCGTATTTGAAACACGGGCTCGCTGCCTGGATCCCATATTCCAAATGAGGTCTGATATAAGTCGGATATAATATACGAAATATTTCAGCGTCAAAATTCGCAGAAGCCTTGCGTATGGCCCATAATATTCGAAAACCCTTAGTGGCTGCGGCTCTACAGTTTGTTGCTGTTTTCAAGTCATGCCGCGTGACCACTCTCAAGTCCTTGTACTCAGTGACCACTGGGAGAGTAATGCCATTCATTGAGTAATTGTGCACGTGAATATGAGGTACATGCATAACTACACTCTTGCTTAAGTTAATCTCCTGTAAAGCAAGTTGACCACTGTCATCGTGTAAAGCCCTCCATATCTTGATGTCATCAGCAAACAGTAGGCAGGATGACTTAACTACCGATGGAATCTCATTAACATAAATCAGGAAAAGAAGTGGGCCTAAAATTGTACCCTGAGGAACGCCACTCTTAACCGATTCCCATGTTGATAAAACCCCGTTAACTCGCACTCTTTGTCTTCTGTCCTTTAGAAAGTCTTGATTCCAGTCGGCAACCACTTTATTGATTCCCAGACTACCTAACCTTACTAGAAGACCTGAATGAGAAACCCTGTCAAACGCCTTACTAAGGTCGATGAATATGGCATCCACCGGTATATTAGCATCAGCTGAGCTTGCCCAACTTTCTCTGGCCAGAAGAGGGTTGGTCAAGCAAGAATTACCTGCTCTAAAACCATGCTGTTCCACAGCGAAAAGTTTGTTCCCTCCAATGAACTGAATGATAGCATCACGAATTATTCTTTCTAGCAGTTGAACAACAATACTGGTCAAACCAACAGGACGATAGTTCTGAACTTAGTTTCTAGATCCGGTTTTGAAGACCGGACTAATGATGGCATCTTTCCAGTCTCCTGGACATTTAGACTGGTCCAGAGACATATTGAAGATTACCGACAATGGCTCGGCTATGTTTTCAGCGTAACTTCTACACCCAAGAAGCAAGATTAGCTATATATAGAACGTGTATCCGCCCCAAACTTGAATATTGTGCTCTCCTGTATAGTAACCTAAGGTCTGCAGACCGAAAAAAATCGAAAGTGTTTAGAGATTCCTAACGAAACGCATAATAGGGTTTGACCAACCAGTGGAATATGTTGACAGGTGTATGCGACTGAATTTAGAACCTCTGTGGTTAAGGAGAGTGAAGTGCAACTTATTTCTACTATTCAAAGTCATAAGAAAACACTGTTATAGTAACTCATCCATAACGTGGGAAAATATTAAATAATATCAGCTGCGAAACCACAACTACCTTGTCAAGGTGGCTACCTACAAAAATCCATTAGGGCAAACTTTTTCACCATTAAATATTGCACTCTTTGGAACCAACTACCATCTGAAATTAGATGTTGTGAAAACCCCAATGGGTTCAAACGGAGCCTAGAGAGACACATTAACATGTCCACCCTAGCTTGTCTAAAAGACCACAAATGTTGGTAAAATGGTAAGTAAAAGCCGGTCCAGTCTTCAGCTCAGTTAGTTACATATAACTCGACTCTACTACTCATGCAGCGAACGTTTAACTAATTTACTGATTTTCCCTTCTGTATAGAATTCAATAAGTTATGTTAATATCAGTTCTTCTAGAAACGACTATATTAGCATCCACACCTTTTAATATTTTACATATGTATATACAGTTAATAATGCAATGCTATTATTTGTTGTCTGAATGACTTTACTCAGCCAATAACCACCTTTTCCCATACACCTTCCTAAAAGGACTACTGTGGTGAGTGCTACTTATAATCCGATATAAGTAGTATATCAGGAACGAAGTAACAACATGTTTGGCACACTGAAAAGAGCAATCAAAGAAGAAAACCATGAGAAGAATGTTGCCGTATGATGCAGAATCCAAGAAGCTATCGAATGAGACGATATTCGACCAATTCGTCAAGGATGTGGTGAAGATGTGCAAATGGCCGGTTTAGAATATGGTATTCCAAATTTAGCTATGTACCATACGTTTCACCAAATAAACAATCCTTTCAGTCTCCTCAGTCCTGTCTTCTTCACATTTGGTGTCGCTGCCTCTGTCGGAGATGAAGGTGCCGTGGCCGCAGGTGTTCGAGGATGGAGATGTGCGGACGTTCCTCAGGGACTTCGAAGCTGTCGCGGAGCTGGTTGGAGTGCAGGAGCAGAAGGCGAAGCTGGTGGTCTTGGAAACGCTGCTGAGGGGCCGCGCGATTGCTGCGTACGACAACGCTCGGGAGCTGGAAGGTGAGGCGGCGTGGGACAGGGTCGTCGAGAGGCTCGTGTGCGAGTTCGACAGCCCTGCGGACAGACAAGAGGCGCTGCAGAAGTTTCGGACGCTGAGACTTGGCCAGGATGGGGATCCGTTGGTTCTCGCAGTAACGCTGACGAATCACCTGCGACGCGCGTTACCCACCCTAGACGAAGATTCACGGGAGCAGTTGCTGGCATCTCAGTTCCTCGAATGCGTCCCGACAGATATCGCTCATCAGTTGCAGCTAGTTGACGCAGCTCAGCCAATATAATATAATATATATTTCCTATCAATGTAGGACACACCAGTTGTACAGGCATGGATAAGTATTATTTAAATTACATGAATTTGATTTATAGTGAAATTACATGGTTGCTGTCCTCTCTGATACCAGTTAGTGAGCACATTCTGATAGTTAGTCGTTCAATGGAGCACATAAAGAAATATAGTCTTCGCATTAACAAAAAAAACCCAAGTACGTGTCGGATAAATTACAAATATTTGGGAAAAAAATAAAGCTTGAAGTCAATTCCTCCATATAACTTTGTTGTGTGCGGCATCGTATCTTGTTTTATGTTCAAATTGTGTATTAATTTAAAATGAGTGATTAATTTTTATGATTTTGACATCATTTTTTTGCAAGTAATACCAGATGTGAGTTCAACTGAATGCAGATTAATATTGGTCATTGTCAAGCAGATTTGTTTTACTGCGCTCAAGTCACCCATAGCCCGCCATTTGTCACAGCATGGTTGCTCCGTACGAGTAAGTTGATAAACACGTAGAAAGCTATATAAAAACCATTTTAGATCGTTGACAGTGCTTGTATAAGATGCTGTACAGCGTCTTGTTATGGTGACAGTGGATTTCATCAAGGATGCTGAGCCATTACTAGCCAAACCTTGAGGGATGATATATGAGTAAGTGACTTCAATTGTTTCTCAGCTTCAGTCGGAATGTAGATCAATGCAACTTGTACTACAAAGTAAATACAACAGAAATGTACCAGAGGACAAAGAAGAAGCAGGTGGAGTCTAAAAGTTTTGATTATATTCGTTGTACATTGTAATTTGATGAACAAAAATTTGTTTCTACTATGTCTTTTTATGCATTTATGCTACTAGTTTATTTATAGTCTTTAGGGAAGTAAGGGTATTTAAGCGCGTTTAGGTACTGTAGTAGACTAATAGTTGATTCGTTCTAGGAATAAATAGTTTATTTATATAGTCGGTAGAGTGAAATAGTGTGTACAGAGAGCGTTTGAAACTTAAAACTGTATTGCAGTTCCTGATATCTAGGGGCAGATTGTTCCATATTTTAGAATACATGACTGTGAAGAAGTTTTCGCGGAGTGTTGACTTAAAGGCTTTTATTGTCACTGTGCAATTCTGGTTACGCAGATCGTAAGAGCCTTCTTGCGCGAATTGTATGTCCTTAATGTCTGAGAATGATATTTTGTGTAGGACCTTATAGAAGAATACTAGGTTTATAATTAGTCGTCTTGTCCAGAGTGGGTCAAGTTGTAGAATCATGCAACGTGAGATGTAGTCTTTCTTACATTCGTAGCCTAGTAGTTTCGAGGTAAAATATCGTTGGATACTTTCAATTCTTAGCTTTTCACGTGTGTGAGTGCTGCTAATAATAAATGGACAGTATTCTAGTAGTGGCCTCACACAGGTTTTGTAGAGAATGAGCTTTGCTTCATTGTCGTGAAAGTTCCTGAGTATGCATCCTAAGAGCATCCTCGACTTTTGAGTCTGTGATGCCACTTGCTCAGAGAATGTTAGGTTACTCGAGTACCTCAGACCTAGGTCAACGACACTTTGGAGTTTGGTTAGGTTAGCCGATTGAAGCGTTAACTTTATGTCGATTGAGGGTGCACCGAAGCAGATCCAGCCACATTTTTTAAGGTTAAATTGGAGGTTCCATAAAGACGACCAAGCAGTCACTTTATCTAGTTCTTTTTGTACAACATTCTGGAAGTACCCTAGGTCATCAGATTGGAATGTATAAGCTACTTTGAGGTCATCTGCAAAGATGAATGGTTTACCATGAGTAAAGCAAGCGCATATGTCGTTAATATATAGGGTAAATAGAAGGGGTCCAATGACACTACCTTGTACTACACCAGAGGTGATTTGGCTAGGTTTCGAAGTTATAGATCCGAGTTTAACTATTTGGGACCTATTGTTAAGGAATGATTTAAGCCATCCTAATAGCGGGTCACTTATTCCTAAGGATTTCAGCTTGTGCACTAGTAGTAAATGGTCGACACGGTCAAATGCCTTTGAGATGTCAAAGTAGATGACAAGTCCTAGTCGTCGTCTGTCACGACTGCTGGTCACAAAGTTAAAGAAGTCTAAGTGGCATGTTAAACAAGATCTGGATTTTAGGAATCCATGTTGGTTCGGACTTATAATATTGCAACTAAGCATATGCTTCATTAGGTTTTCTTTAACTAGTCTCTCCATAATTCTAGAAGCTATAGGTGTGATATTAATTGGCCTGTAGTTACTGACGTCTGTTTTCGAGCCAGATTTGTGTTTAGGCATAATAAATGTTGTTTTCCATACATCAGGGTAAGTTTGGGTTCCTAAAGACATTGTGAATATTTTAAGCAGGAGTAAGGGAATGTCAGGGCCACCATATTTATAAAAATAGGATGATATGCCGTCAGTACCGAAACCTTTTGAGCATTTTAGGGTTCTTATAGTTTGTTTAATGTTAGTATAGTTAAATTCAATAGTGCTAATTAAGTTTGGTGTGTGTGGAGATGGAGTCTGTGCCACATTAGTAGCAGGGTGTATATTGAGTAACTGGACTGTGGGCTTAAGGTAGTTACCTGCAAAAGTTGAGTTGAATAATTCACACATGTCTGCGGAATTAGTACATAGCCTACCTTTGTCTATGATGAGGGAAATGCTGTGATTTTTGCGATTCATTCGCTTCTTTAAGATTTCCGTGAGTGCATACACTCTAGCAGGACTGGCTACTGCGATGCGTTCTTCGTTTCTCATACGGAAATTTCGAGCTTGTGAGATGGAACTAAGGGTGTTAAGTATTAAACCTAGTGTGCCAAAGTCTTGGTGTTTGAAGTAACTTGTTGAGAGTTTCTTCAGTTTCATACGATCCTTTGGTTTTATGAATGACTTCCTATGTGGGGACAGCTCAAGTGTTTGGAGTGGAATGACAGCATCTAAGCATGTGTTCGAGTTATGGTAGAAGATGCTCAGAGCTCTCGAGAGGTCATCAGTAGTGAAGTATTCGCTCCATTCGGAGGATCTTAGCACTGATTCTACTAAGGTCCAGTTTGCCTTACTATAGTTCCTATATAGTACTTGTTGTGAAGTGGAGGTATGAGCTGCATTGCTATTCAGTGGAAGTGGCAGAGCACACATTACTGTTTTGTGGTCACTACCTGAAAGCTTAGAACCCACTAAGATTGAGAGGGGACTTATATCGTGACAGAATATTAAGTCTAGTACATTGTCACCTCTTGTAGGGATAGTGACAGTTTGTTTCCAGCCGAAGATGTCCAGTGTCCCTAAGAGCTTGTCGTATTTAGTTTGCCCTTTTAATAAGTCCCAGTTGATTTCGGGTAGGTTGAAGTCCCCACATATGATCTTATGCTCGTATGGAAGAGTGGATACTTGCTCCAGTACATTTATAAGTTGTGTCTCGTAATCACTAAAGGTGCCAGGTGCTCTATAGATACATCCTATTAGTAGTGTAGCACTTTTGAAGTGTACGTTGACCCATAGGGTGTCGTGCATGTCATTGAGTTCCTTATTTTTTAGCTGTAATACAGTAAGTGTGTTCAGGAAGTACATTAGGCAGCCTCCTCCCTTACCACTCTTCCTGTCACAGCGAAAGTGTATGTACCCTTCGATGCTTATCTCTTCGTCTGGTATATTGGAGTGACACCAGGATTCCGTAATAATGATTATAGGGGGTTTGTATACCAGTGTGTGTGCCCTGAGCATCGGTAGTTTGTTAAGGATAGATCTAGCATTAATAAGTATTAAGTAGAGTTGAGATTTGAAGTAGAGTTTGAAGTGTTTAAGCTCGTCAATAAGGTTCAAGTGTGGATCGGCATCCGCTGTTTCCGCGTGGCATATCAACCCTGTGTTTGCAGCTAGTTTGGGTCCTATGTCTGTCAAGTTACTATCTGTTTTTTTTAGTGGGTAATGGGTTTGATTATTAGATAAACTATACAATGACGTGGTTCTAGGCTTGGGTAGGTTGGAGACTTGGGTTGAGGTTTTTATTTGGCTTATGCTTGTGCAGTCTTTGGGTGTGACTAATAGTTCCGTGTGTACTAGCCCATGTCTGTTTTCTTCCCGATAGGGGGCCGACGTTAGTGGTAGGGGTTCAGAAGGGTTAACATCCCCACCAGCTGTTTGGTTAGCGCTGACAGGGATGTGTTGGATAAAAAATCATTGGTACCTTGTGATACCCATGACTTATTAATCTGCCTACTGTGTGTGGACATTCCAAGAGACCTTACATGGGTGTCGTTATATGCATAGCTGCACTGTGGTTTGTTTCCCAGAAGGCTTGTTCCGTATAATCTGCCAAAGTTAGTTTGTGTGTCATGCTTTGTAGACCCTGAGTACCTGGTGGCTGAGCTTCGAGTGTTGTCACCTATACTACTTTGCGTGATAGCGTCACTACACCAGCTACCAGTGTGACTTGGCACAGTATGCAAGTAGGTTGTGTCGTTGTTGTCCTTGGACTCTATGTCCTTATTTTTGTTTTTAGTTTGGTTGCTAGCATGGTTTTGAATATTATTTACCTTAAAGCGTGAGATATTCTTGGGAGTCTGAATATGTTGGGGAATCTTCGCAACAAGTGGCGTATTTCGGCCTGTTTTGTTACCGAGTTCCATTTGCGTTGTCACGTTTTGGTTAAGAGAGGATGTTGTCAGCTTACAAGAGGGATTGATTACCATCTTATGGCTGTCCATAGACATATCTAGATCCACCGTAGAGGGAGGAGAGGTTACTTTAGGAGTAAGACTATAGCTCATAAGTCTTTCGTTTCGTTTCATTTTCTCTGGAGCTATTTTTACGGGACTAGAGAGGGGGGAGGCTATGTGTTCTACCGTGTTGGTAGTGTGTATATCTATTTTAGTGGCTTGAGGTATCCTGCCATTTGGTTTATTAAGGTGATTGTAAGCACGCCTTTCAATCACTGTCTTATCTGCTACAACTTTTACCTGTTTGTAGCTTGTGTCCTGTAATAGGATACGTTGTGTGTTGGTGAATTTTTTAGCCTCTGTCTGCGTTTCGAACTGAAGGCGTATAGGACAGCAGTGGTCGTGCTGACTCTTCTTCAGTCTGTGACATTTTGTTTGGGAGTTAGGCATTTTCGCCGCCCTAAGTAAGATGCTTTGAACCTTTTTCAACCCCTCATTATCCGGTATATTGTAGACAATCACACTTAGTTTAGTATCAAGTCTTTTGATAACCTCTGTTGTGATGAAGTTTATCAAGGTGTCTATCTTAGATACTGATTCTGTGTCAAGTTCGCCAGGGTTTATGGTCTTAGTCAAGATGTTCAGAGGGGCAAGTTCACAGACCTGTGATTTTATATCGCCAACCTGTGTTGATAGTTCAGATAAGTTGGCCAAATTTTCTGAAAATCCTGCATCCATATCTTTTCTACACCTTATGTCCCGCATCTCAGTCTTCAGTTCTTCTACAGCCAGCTTTAGTCGTTCTATTTCTGAAGTAAGTGTTGGAGCTGGACTTGGAATCTGAAGTTTTGTGACACGTACATAGGGTGAAGTGAAGAGGTTTATGTCAGGACCAAGTGCTGAGTTTGTAGAAGCGTTGCTACTGCTGTTTGTCAGCAAGTTTTCGCCCTCAGTTTCAGCCACAGTAGATGGTAGTGAACCGGCAGCTCGACGCTTGCGGCGTATTGGCAAGCTGTGTGCCTCATTTCCATACTTTGTGGGAGTTGTGCTGTTCGTCGTTGCGAGCATATTTATACTATTAGTCATCACGTTGACAGGTGACTGAGTTCGTGGCTTTTTTGTATGACTAACCATAACTAATTAGTGAAAGAGTTATTGGTTAAATTTATGGAACTGGAGAAACACTTGTGCGAGTCTCACAGTTAAAATAGAAATATATAGCGAATCAAGCTAAAATGTAACGCAAACGTTGAACGTACCGCTACGAAGAGTGCAGTTTCGTTGATAGGTAGAGAACAGTGTAAGGAAATAAGGCCGTGCACATTAGCAGTTCAGACGGTAGGAGGACATCCGTTGCACATTCTTGGCGTTTCAGACTGCGTCGTAGAGATTGGAGCAGGAAAAATACGATATCCGTTTATTGTAACTTCTGATATAAGACGAACGATTTTGGGAGCAGACTTTCTCAGAGAAGTAGGAGCTGTAATCGATATGAAGAATAGAAAAGTAGTCACAAAACACGGGCAATTCGCGATACATGAGAATAGTGAAGTCGCTGAGGTGGAAACCACAACCATTGTTCAGCAAGAAGCACCACGTCTAACCACGTTGATGAGTAAATATGCCGGTTTATTCACTAGTGATGGAGACCCATACGGTTATTGTGATAAGGTAAAGCATAACATCCCACTGAAGGATACGGGGAAGACAGTCTTTTCATCGCGACGAGTTCCCGTTCACCTTGAAGAAGAAGTTAACCGACAAGTCAGAGAAATGTTAAACGACGGAATAATCGAAGAAGCCGACAGTCCGTACAGTTCGCCAATCCTTTTGGTGAAGAAAGCTAACGGGAAATATAGATTTTGTGTCGACTTCAGACAGCTGAATAGCCTCACCGAAGTCAAACAGTGTGTAATGCCTACCGTAACAGAAACTCTTGATCGCCTTCATAAAGCCAAGTTATTCACCGTGTTCGACCTACGATCGGGTTACTGGCAAATCCCAATAGCAGAAAGTGATCGAAGTAAGACAGCTTTCACAGTCGGGCAGAAACAATACCAGTTTAAACGAATGCCATTTGGATTGGTAGGTGCCCCATTTACATTCAGAAGATTAATGACCTTATTACTGAAGGGTCTGAAGAACGTCGAAGTATATGGAGATGACTTGGTGGTGTATAGTGAGACAGAAAGCGACCATATAGACCACATCGAAGCTATCTTAAAGAGAATTGATGACTTTGGACTGCGTATTAATAAGCACAAGTCCCAAATAGCTAAAAACACGGTTGTCCTCCTGGGTTACAAAGTGGGAAATGGCGAAATACGGCCATTGCCGGAGAAAATCCTGACGGTCAAAACCAGCGAAGTGCCAAATTCAAAGCGAAAGCTGAGACGGTTTTTGGGAAGAGCGGCATTCTACAGCCGATTTGTCAAAAATTTCAATGAGATAGCTAAACCGCTATATATGTTGCTGAGTGATGCGAAATTCATGTGGACGGAAGAGGCACAGCAAACGTTTGAGCGAATTAAAGAGCTGTTAGATGGTCAACAGGTGACGTTGAAACTGCCAGCGCCGGGGAAGCAGTTCACAGTTTCGACAGACGCCAGTGATTATGGTATAGGTGCTGTTTTAAGACAAACAGATGGGGTTGTTGAATACGCTAGCCGTGTGTTGACACTTGCAGAACAGAAGTATTCTACGGTGGAAAAGGAGTGTTTAGCTATCGTATGGGCACTAGAAAAATGGAGACCATATCTGATCGGCCGCCGATTCCACATTGAGACCGACCACAAACCTCTTCAGTGGTTGAAAACAGCACGGGATCCACGAGGGAAGTTATCACGATGGATGTTACGCCTACAAGAGTATGACTTCACGATTGGACATATTCCAGGAAAAGAAAATGTAATAGCTGACTATTTGTCGAGATCAGATAATGAGACTGAACTACCAGAAGTAGCGTATCCAGTAAACGCTTTGGAGCAAGATCCCTTACAACTTGTTCGCCACCAGAAGTCGGATCCTACTCTTAAGACAGTCATGCAGATGATACGTGAAGGGAAAGAAATTGAAATGGCAGCAGAGAATAAAGAGTTAAAGATGCTACTGCAGCAAAAACATAGACTCAAACTAAACGCTGCCGGCGTCCTAACTTGGAAAGACAGTGATGGTAGCTGGGTTACAGTGATACCAAAGAGCCTTCGTCGTGGGGTGATTCAAGAATGCCACCAACTAGCCTATACAGGAGTTACACGAACATACGACCTAGTGAGCCAAAGTGCATACTGGCCAAACATGAGAGGCGATATTGCAAACTACGTACTCGCTTGCCCACAGTGTCAATTGATGAAGGGTGATCGGTGCATTCGACCGCAGCTACAAACGATACCCGTAACGGCGGTTGGTGACTTATGGTCCGTGGACATAATGGGTCCTTTCCCTCAAACAGCAAGTGGAAATCAATACATTTTAATGATGACGGAACACGCCACGCGGTGGGTAAATGCTGTAGCGATTCCAGATCAGCGCGCCAAGACCGTAACCGAGGCGGTCATTCGACATATTGTGGCGGATCATGGTGTACCGAAAATGATATTGACAGATCAAGGCCCCTGTTTTGAAAGTGAGGAGTTCAAGACTCGTCTGGAGGCACTGGGTATTAAGAGGATTAGAGCGACTCCGTATCATCCGCAGACAAACGGCTTAACCGAAAGGAACAATCGTACACTCAAGGAATGGTTAGCTGCGAAAAGAGGCAACTGGGAAACTGACTTACCGTTGGTATTACTAGCACATCGTGCCACAGTACAAGGGACAACAAAAAAGTCGCCTTTCCAGCTGATGTATGGGAGGAAACCACGCTTACCGGTGCACCATAAGACTTGGCCACAACAACAAAAATGGAACAGTAAGAGATGGACAAATGAGCGGAAACAAGCTATTCAGAATATACAAGAGAAGTGCAAGAAAGACATCGAAAATTATGGCAAGAAACAAATCAAAGCTTGGAAGCTGTTTGAAGTAGGTGACCAGGTGAAATGTAGAGAACGAAAGTATACTACCGGAAGTGGACCAGGATCAGGAAAGCTTCTGCCGAAGTGGGAGGGACCATATGTGGTCACATCGAGACGCGGTCCAGTGTACACAATAAAGAGAGGAGATAAAGAGAAAAGAGTAAACGCCAGTCTGCTACAAAGATGGAGAGAAGAATGTCAAGATGAGGTAACAGAAGAGCAGCAGGAAGAAACGTCTGTGCGGCGATCAAGGCGGTTACAGGAGAGACTTTATAATGAGGGGGCGAGTGTGGTGAGTGCTACTTATAATCCGATATAAGTAGTATATCAGGAACGAAGTAACAACATGTTTGGCACACTGAAAAGATCAATCAAAGAAGAAAACCATGAGAAGAATGTTGCCGTATGATGCAGAATCCAAGAAGCTATCGAATGAGACGATATTCGACCAATTCGTCAAGGATGTGGTGAAGATGTGCAAATGGCCGGTTTAGAATATGGTATTCCAAATTTAGCTATGTACCATACGTTTCACCAAATAAACAATCCTTTCAGTCTCCTCAGTCTTGTCTTCTTCACACTACTACATAATCCTATGGAAGGAGTGCGTACGCCTCCCTACAAGAAATGAAAACACTCTTGACTTAATCCTTTGTCATGAAATTGAGCCCATCTCGATAGAGGCAGGAAATAAACTTGATAACAGTGATCACAACATATTGTACTGCACGCTACCATTCCGACTAACAACTAAACACACACCTAAAAATTCCCCGGTGCACTATCAGTATAGGGACTATAAGAATGCCGATTGGGAATTCCTACCAGATCTGCTGAGAAGTTCTGACTGGGAAGAATACTTCATTAACAATAACTTAGAAGTATCGCTCGATATTTTCTACAAAACAATTGGCTCAGCAAGAGACATAATCGCGCCCCTAAAATCTGCTCTAAAGACACCAACTCCATTTATAGACCGCAAAACGCGACTAAAACTAAAGAAATTGAAAAGGAAATACCATGTATTTAAGGAATTTAATGCGTTAAACCAAATACATGAAACTCTCAAACGGCTCGAAGATAAACACAAAATGAGGTCACAACTTGAAGAAAATAAACGCTTGTGGGTAACTCCAAAACTCAGGAACTTTGTAGGATATTGCAGAGACGTCTAAAAAGTAGTAAAGACAATACTGTAAGCAGCTTGGTACATAAGGGTATAATATACAATGATCCCCAGGTTATAAGTGAACTCCTCAATGAGTGGTTTTGCAATGACGCCAGAGTGCACCCAACCCCAAATTTCCAAATGACCTGCAAAAGCAACCACAAATTAGGCGGAATAGACTTTAATATACAAAATATAGACTCAGCGATTAAGACTTTGAAGTCTAATGGTAGTACTGGAACAGATGACATACCATCTGTCATGTACAAAAATGGTAGCACGGAAATGGTAGTCTTGTTACTTAGAATATTTACTCTCTCATTAGAAACTGGAACTTATCCTGAAGTGTGGAAAACCACATACATATTACCTAAGCACAAAGCAGGGGCCAAAACCAGTGTATGCAACTATAGACCTATCAATATAACACCGGTAATATCCCGAATAATGGAGAAAGTGGTTAAAGACCAAGTGTCAGACAACTTACTAGAACATGAACTTATCAATCCATCACAACACGGATTTCTCAAAAAGCGATCATGCGTGACCTGCCACATAGACTTTTTCAATGAAGTTACACGAGGTAGGGACAACAGAGAACTGGTAATTGTGCTATATTTCGATATGACAAAAGCCTTCGACAGAGTTCCCCATAATCTGCTAGTCAGCAGGTTATGCTTACTAGGGATATGTGACCCTCTCCTGAGCTGGATAAAATCATTTCTCTGTGGCCTAAGTCAGACAACGAAAGTTGGCTCGATAATCTCAAGGCCTAAACCAGTAAGTAGTGGTGTGATCCAGGGAAGTGTATTAGGCCCACTCTTATTCATAATATATATAAACAGTATCTGTGAATGCTTTAGTGTAGGTAAACCAATACTATATGCAGATGACTTAAAAGTGAAGTATAAATGCAAGAACACAGATCTTGGAATAACAGTAAACGCCATACAGCAAGAATTAGAAAAAATGGATAGATGGTGTGACGCCTGGCAACTCCAATTTAATGTCGAAAAATGTGGCTGGCTCTGCATAGGTTGCAACAATTTAGAACTCGACCTGACAATTCAAGGCCATGCACTTCAACGACTGGAATCTGTACTGGACCTAGGGCTGAAATATTCACATAACTTATCATTTTCTGAACACATCTCCAAACAAGTGTCAAAGTCACGCAGACTTATCGGCTTTCTACTCAGGAACTTCTACAGAAATGAGTCTAGAATTCTGTTGTACAAGGTTTGTGTGCGTCCTTTATTTGATTACTGTTCATTCATGTATAGTAGCATACACATAGAGGACAAATTGAAAGTCGAGGGAGTGCAGAGGTACTTCACGTTAAAATTACTCGGAACCGGAAATGGTACGAACTACTCCACTAGATGTGATACCCTAGGACTAGAAACACTATGGCTAAGACGCCTGAGACTAAACTTGACACTTTACTATAAGCTTCTAAACCACTTACTTTTTACCTCTACTAATGGCACTCGACTTTCAGATGACAATGGCTACAAACTAAGACACACTAAGGGTACAGTAGCTATTGAACAATGTAAAACAGCCGCCAGGCAAAAGTTTCACTCTATTAGGTATGCACAGATATAGAATAAACTACCAGTGGAAATGCGTCAAGCAAGCACATTGGCCTCCTTCAAAAAGGTGCTTAATGACAAACTACAAGAGTTTTCAAACGATAGTAGTTCTAGTTCCTATCTAAGAGCCTCCGAAATTATTGGTCCATTTAATGTATAAGCTTAAATACTACACCTGTTGTTTTTTGCCTATATTTATAATTCTAGATAAAACATTAACGGTTAACATACGTATCCTCAAACAGACAACAAATCTCGTTTGTAAAACTACTACCCAACACAATAGGTGGAATAAAATGGACATAAACCGACAACATGAAAAAGGTATAACTCACCACAACATCACAAGGACAGATGAACGCTCGTTGGGTACCATATATCCCTCACCAACTGCAACCCACCTTTACTTAGATAATGTGATGAACTTATACCCATAATGTTGCTGAGCAGTTAATATTCTCAACTCCTGTCGGAACAGCTGAAACTCATAAACCTTCCTAACGCTAAGAAAATACCCACAAGCAGTAGAAATCCATTAATTAATGCGTCCGAAGCTTATGTACTTACACCCAACAATGACATTGCAGATCAAATGAGATAAACACATCACTGATTTCAAAATAACACATCAATGAACTATAATTCGAGGACTCTGCACACAACAAAGTTATGTATGAATATTTACTTCAAGCTTTGTTTTTTTCCCAGGCACTTATAATCCATCCACCAAAGACCTGGTTTTTTGTTAATGCGAAGACAATACTTCTGTATTTCCTGATGTGTTGCACTCACTGACAATCTAGCAGATTTTTCCAACTGTGCACAGAAATGATTGTATATAAGTGAAAAGGCTGTTTTACACTGCTGGGATTAACATTTATCAAGTGTATGTATAATCTCCAGCGAACATGTAAAGCATATCTTGCTACTGCCTGTAAATTGTGATTGAATTATATGGTTCTATTTCTGTAACAATTTGATGATGCCTGTAAACTGGCGTCCCTCATGTACTGTACTATGAGAATAAATTTATTTATTTTTATTTATTTATTTATTATATATTTATTATATAAAGGTGGGAGGGTGGAGTTAGCTGATCAGTAGATATGGTGGTGGACACTAAGGTGAATCGCCCCATTCTGCAGGAACAGCATTAAAAAATTTGAAGGCTCGAGATATTTCTGGTTTTTATGAGGGCTTAAATCTTTATCTTGAAAAAGATAACAATGAACGCCTTGACAGATCATGCTTCTACCTTTAAATATATACCATTCACCCAGCCTATTGTTGAGATGCGACCATGTGGGATCTGCTCAGATTTATGGGGCATCTTATAAATTAACTTGCTGTCTATCGTCAGATCTTTTCATACCACTCCACAATGTCTTATCTCATTTATTTTCTGACAACGTCTTTACTTGATCCTCATTTTACTCCATTAAACTTAACATCTTATAGCTCTTCATTACTTATTATACTCCTACTCTCTGAAGGGTACGGTAGTGCACTAAATGCACAAAAAGGTATAAAATAAAAACAACTGGCATGAGGATAATTGTATTAAAACCAAAAGTTGATATCATGATAGTTTGTGATATATCTGTAGCATTATACATTGCAAATGAATGTTGTTACCCTAGGGTGTTTCCTTTATTAATGCATTTATTAATGATACTTGCACTTACCTATTTCATTACAATTTAATGATTCACCTCAGCACTTTAATTTTTCTAAAACAGATTCCAATCCCTTGTAAAAGGTGTACTTACCTCAATATCGGTTGGTTATCGTATGCCTACAACCACGGGATGAAAACGGAACGAAGTCGATTTTCCCGCTCAACCTGGAGGACAACTGTACAATTCAATAACTATACGGCCTAATTCAGAAAATGAGTGTATTATATGTATCGAATATTTAACAGTTGAAATACGATTAACTTGTAGACAATCTACGATTTGATATTATATCATACTTGATCGTGCCTGTAAAAATGGCATGCATTTTCATGTAAATTTGTAAATTTATATGAAATACATTATTATTATTATTATTATTATTATGAATTTTTTAGAAAATTATATGAAAATGGGTAAGTGTTGACTGAAGATAGTCATTTCAACTCAAAAATTAGTACTACTAATATTATTAATATATTTGTAGCAGACGCCTTGGAAATTGTGTTTAAGAAGTATGAAGTATAGAAGTAGCTAGTATTACAGCAACTAAGTTGAAGTCTATTTAGCAGAGTAAAAAGTGTAGTGGAACAATTAGTGATAAAATTATGTATAATGATCCTGAAGAAAACAGCCGGTAAACAGAGCTAGCTATGCTAAATTGTTCATGACCGATTTTCATACGGTGCGCATTAGATATTGCAAAGTAACCCGTCAACTTATATAATGTTAAAAATACTGCGAAATATTATAAAGGTTATACGTTTTAGGAAGGTGTATGGGAAAAGGTGGTTATTGGCTGAGTAAAGTCATTCAGACAACAAATAATAGCATTGCATTATTAACTGTATATACATATGTAAAATATTAAAAGGTGTGGATGCTAATATAGTCGTTTCTAGAAGAACTGATATTAACATAACTTATTGAATTCTATACAGAAGGGAAAATCAGTAAATTAGTTAAACGTTCGCTGCATGAGTAGTAGAGTCGAGTTATATGTAACTAACTGAGCTGAAGACTGGACCGGCTTTTACTTACCATTTTACCAACATTTGTGGTCTTTTAGACAAGCTAGGGTGGACATGTTAATGTGTCTCTCTAGGCTCCGTTTGAACCCATTGGGGTTTTCACAACATCTAATTTCAGATGGTAGTTGGTTCCAAAGAGTGCAATATTTAATGGTGAAAAAGTTTGCCCTAATGGATTTTTGTAGGTAGCCACCTTGACAAGGTAGTTGTGGTTTCGCAGCTGATATTATTTAATATTTTCCCACGTTATGGATGAGTTACTATAACAGTGTTTTCTTATGACTTTGAATAGTAGAAATAAGTTGCACTTCACTCTCCTTAACCACAGAGGTTCTAAATTCAGTCGCATACACCTGTCAACATATTCCACTGGTTGGTCAAACCCTATTATGCGTTTCGTTAGGAATCTCTAAACACTTTCGATTTTTTTCGGTCTGCAGACCTTAGGTTACTATACAGGAGAGCACAATATTCAAGTTTGGGGCGGATACACGTTCTATATATAGCTAATCTTGCTTCTTGGGTGTAGAAGTTACGCTGAAAACATAGCCGAGCCATTGTCGGTAATCTTCAATATGTCTCTGGACCAGTCTAAATGTCCAGGAGACTGGAAAGATGCCATCATTAGTCCGGTCTTCAAAACCGGATCTAGAAACTAAGTTCAGAACTATCGTCCTGTTGGTTTGACCAGTATTGTTGTTCAACTGCTAGAAAGAATAATTCGTGATGCTATCATTCAGTTCATTGGAGGGAACAAACTTTTCGCTGTGGAACAGCATGGTTTTAGAGCAGGTAATTCTTGCTTGACCAACCCTCTTCTGGCCAGAGAAAGTTGGGCAAGCTCAGCTGATGCTAATATACCGGTGGATGCCATATTCATCGACCTTAGTAAGGCGTTTGACAGGGTTTCTCATTCAGGTCTTCTAGTAAGGTTAGGTAGTCTGGGAATCAATAAAGTGGTTGCCGACTGGAATCAAGACTTTCTAAAGGACAGAAGACAAAGAGTGCGAGTTAACGGGGTTTTATCAACATGGGAATCGGTTAAGAGTGGCGTTCCTCAGGGTACAATTTTAGGCCCACTTCTTTTCCTGATTTATGTTAATGAGATTCCATCGGTAGTTAAGTCATCCTGCCTACTGTTTGCTGATGACATCAAGATATGGAGGGCTTTACACGATGACAGTGGTCAACTTGCTTTACAGGAGATTAACTTAAGCAAGAGTGTAGTTATGCATGTACCTCATATTCACGTGCACAATTACTCAATGAATGGCATTACTCTCCCAGTGGTCACTGAGTACAAGGACTTGAGAGTGGTCACGCGGCATGACTTGAAAACAGCAACAAACTGTAGAGCTGCAGCCACTAAGGGTTTTCGAATATTATGGGCCATACGCAAGGCTTCTGCGAATTTTGACGCTGAAATATTTCGTATATTATATCCGACTTATATCAGACCTCATTTGGAATATGGGATCCAGGCAGCGAGCCCGTGTTTCAAATACGAAATAGACTTATTAGAAAGGGTGCAAAGAGTAGGAACTAAGCTAATAAAGGGTTTCTGAACCCTCTCATATGAAGAGAGGTTAAGTCGACTGGGTTTGTTTCCGCTGTCATACAGCCAACTTAGGGCTGATCTAATACTAGCATACCGTATCCTAAGAAATGATTTTGGAGCTAATTTATCTAATTTATTTCTTCCTTCTAGCACCAATCAATTGCGAGGACATCACCTCAAGGTTCAAAAACCACGGTCGAATCGTCTGCGTCTGGAGATCCGCTTTTCGCATCGAATTGTGAACCATTGGAACTCCCCACCGGAACACGTCATATCAGCGCCATCCGTTGATTCATTCAAGGCGAGATTGGACGAATCGAAAGGATTAACACAGGCATATAGCCTACTATCCCAAATAAATTGTAAACTGTAAACTGTACTGATCCACTACGGAGCACAGTTGGTTGGCAGATGTGGAAGGCGAGAAGCTGGAGAGGGAAGAAGTGTAGTCCTGATTTCGCGCGGAACTAGGGAGTGTCCTTGTTCAGTCTGATGTAACAACCATGATTTTCTGTGAATTCATTAATTTTACTATTTTATGGTGAACGTATAATTTGATATTTTCTGGCCACCACAGACCAATCTGTAGAGTTTCAGCAACTCCATGATGGTTCCCCCCTATGTTCACATAATCAGTGTGCCTTAGATAAGGATTTGTTCACCAGAGGTAAGATCAGTTTACCTGGTATGTATACATCCTCAGATATTTGTGAATGTGGCCGAGGGTATCCTCAGGAATAAACATCTCAATGTTTGCTTGAAAAGATCAGTTTCTCTGAACGGATCCGGGGCGGTGAAAACTGCAAAGACTGATTCAACACCACTACCAACTGAGACAGCATTTTGCCAACACACTGAAAGGACTATTTTCTCACCTTTTACACGTTTTTTATTAAAAAGGTTTTTAAAATGCATTTCTGCAGAAAAACTCCCCAAAACAACGTGGGATAGCCCGAACACAACAACACGATAACACTGGATATCTGCAGCAATCAGCTGATTTGTCCCTCTATCCTCCGCCTTTAGTTTGTAAACATTCATGAGTCAGACAGAATTAAAGCTAAATAAAAAAAGTATAGTTGTACCATTTAATATGACAAATCTTTAGTACTAAGGAATAATAGTAGTTTGCATCAAAAATAGAGAATTAGATGAACCACGGTACTGGAAAATATAAACCTCAAATTTCCCTAAGAGGCTAACCACAAAAGAAAGTAAGTTACATAGAAATAAACCACCATGTCCTAATCAAAACGGGATCAGAATTCAATCTCGAGGAATCGAGAACAAAATATGTGTTTCACAGACGGTCCTAGGTCAAACAGTCACTTTACAGTGCAGTTTTCAGTTTATTCATACAGAGTAGCCACAGCATAAAAAAACACTGCTGTTAAGAGTCCAGCATCACCCAGCCGGAAAAAATACTGAATTATGAGTCGAAATAGTACATGCAAGTGTCAGGGTGATGAGATGAAGGTCGGCAAAGTGGACAATAATTGCAGAAGTAGTTAAGATACTGATAGAGATATCAAAACTGCAAATAGACTGCTTCTTTCAGCGCAGATGTACAGTCTCCGTAATCTTTTCAAGGTTTGTATCTGTTTCATGAAGCAGCAGCAGTATTCGGGATTCAGCGTCATCTGCGGCAATGGCCACGTTGCCGTGGTCACGTGTAGTGAAACCGCAATCTATAGTGATTAGACACTAAATGATTCTTCATTCTCTCCTCCTGAGGAATGAGAATCTGAAACTAATTCTCTAACACAAGAGATGGGAAAACTGCAAAAATTCAACATCAATGAAAATAAGAAGGAACGACACATTTTGGATGCTCTGTTTCATCTCTTCAACTTCAATTTTGAGCACAGTACATTTGCCTGCCTCAGCTGGTGTTCTGTTTTCGCTATTCGTATGACTGTTAATCTGTATGTTGCAGCATACCATTGCGTAGAAATCTGTCTTTTTCAAGCAGCTGAAACATTTTTTCAGATATATTTTACAACTCCAACAACCTTAATTTTATGGATAAGTCACTGCTGAAATTTATGGCATTGAATATTGAAGGTTTTCATATGCGGTCTGACTGAAGGTAGCGGTGCGTAAGTAGATCCTATCAATGACTATCTCTCATAAGTGAATTTAGCGTCATTCCAAACAATTTATTCACTAATATTCCTAATGATAATATCTCTCGAGCAAGCGGGTAGCCTGTAAGACTTAGTTCACCACTTAGATTCGTCGATTTTAGATTATAATGTTTGATACTTCCTAGATAGAAAAATTTGGGGGTGATGTAACGGAGAAATTCTATGGAAATCCTGATCCACAGAAAGCCTCAAACCTCTCTCTGAAACCTCCAATTTTCTCTTAAACACCCTATCCTTATATTTGAACTTGTGATTCACTTGTGAATTTCCTCAGCTTACCATAATGCTGAATTAAACCTCACTAATTCTGAAATAATTGTAGTATTATATAGTGAGCAAATACTGAATCATTTGTGAAATGGTTTCGTTGATGGCACAGACTAGAACTCAATGCTGGTTTTCAGCATTACTTGCACTAATTTAGCGCCTCTTTCTCTTCTAGGCATTTTCAGGAGTAGAACAGAACCGTCTCGGTTCGCTTACCAGCGTTGTTCCAGCCCTCACAGAACATAATTAGCACTGAATAGCATTATTTAAGAACGAAAAACGTAATTCAACACATAGTGGCAATTTTTCGTCGTATTCTTATTTACTGTTACACCTGTGGTCAAATAGACCAGTCATATTATATGTAATCCCCAAACAAGTATGTCACCGTCACACTATGTATTCCGTGTGTAACCTACTCTTTGCGGATTGGTTGGTCTCAATAAACTATGTCCAGATAGAGTGCAATTTTTCAGTACTAACCGCAGCAGTTATGCATGCAGTGCTTATTTTCAGCACTAAAGGCACTATTTCAGATACTAATCTTATTTTTAAGATTTTGTAGCATTAGTTAAGCACCCAGCTCTCTTTATAAATACGACCAGCGTTATTTCAGAACATAGTGGGTAGATAAAATCTTCATTTACCATAAAAAGTCATTATTGAAGAGTAGGTTAGAAAAAGTTTAGAATTGCTGTAAGCTTGGGTTGTTACTCATTTGGAATGTTATCTACCATTTGTGGCTCCCTTGCATGAAAACATATGTTCTTTTAAGGTGCTCAGTTTTCCATGACGCCAATTCACACTAGAGCAGCACAGCTAAAATACTGTCCACAGATCGTAAGCGTCGGACGCACTACAAAATCGTTGGACTAAGGATTCTTGGAGATGCATTTAGTCATAGGATCTGTTTATCTAGCGTGTGCCCCAAATTGTTTGCAGTGAGCCCGGTATATGCCCCGAAGTTTCTTCAGTGCACCGCAATTAGTCCATGTAACCAAAACTTCATATACACACCACGTCCTCTCAACTCAGTGACGTCCTGATACTAAAGGCGAGTGAGATTTAAATGACATGTCTAAGAATGAGGAGAAATTCATTTAAAAATTCCGTGTCACCGGCTGAAGAGAGACTGAAATGTAATTATATTTAGGCAACCTTTTGTTACCTTGGAATTGGAGGAGACTTCTGGAGAGTTAGGGTCCCAAATCGGAATCCCCCATCCAACTTAATCGTAAACTTCATATTTTGTCTCTATTTTCACCTGACTTCAAACAAGCTGGTTCTTCACGGCAGAAGAGCAAGTTGTGAAACAGAAGTATATCTTCCCGATAGAAAGATACCTACTACTTTTTCTGTCTCAGCTGAACTAAGGGATAACAGTGATCACTTGGTACATTTGATAGGAATGTTCTCTTACTTCAGGTTGTGCACCTGAACACATGTTGAACTGTCTGTTAATACATTTGCACCGAGTGTTATTCAATAATAGCTTCATAAATGTGCTCATGAAAATGTCTGTACTCTCTCACGGATTGATATCGCAGTAGATATTTGACTTGGATTGCACAAATGCCATAGTCAGGAATGAAAGCTTTTTAAACTCCGAGTAACAGCGTGAAAGTATTTAGGATTTAAGTCTTAAATCTTAAGCCTTAAGTGTTGACATAAAACTGGTATATATTGATACCCCATTTAACTGCATAGGTTGAATTGGACGAGTCCGTTGACCAACTAATTTACCTAACATATCTCAGTTGTTGCTAATCATTTTCCGACAAAATCTTATCACTGATATAAATGACTCACGTAATCTTTTTTCACCTAAGTGTCTTATCTCAAACCGTGAATTTAACTTCGGTACAATTCACATTATGGTCCGGATAGATATATGATAGTCTGTAGAGTCTGTAGAGGCAATTTTTGTATAGACTATTCAAAAACAGGAGAGAAGGTTTTCAGTAATGATGCTTTTACTTGTGCTATTTTCCATAATTTAAACTTTTTGAAGGTTGAACAGGTACCGGAGACATCTGGTACTGAAAATCTTCATCCATGTTCCAGAACTAGTGGGATGATAAAAATACTTATCCTAGGCATAATTTATATGATTAATCTGTTTATCAGTTTGCATGTATTGTAACCTTAAATTCCACTTTCATGAATCAGAAATAAAATGTTTAGTCATAAACACTCCACTTTTGAAAGTATTTTTAATCTGCCTATGTCTGTCTGCGATTTTAAAAGTACTCTAATCTGTTTCTATTAACTTTCAGTTTGTTCTTCATGACATAAAACTCAGGTGTGTGTGTGAAACATGCAGTTCTATGTAACATTTGTGGCTGTGTTAATCATCCACAATGCATTGGTAAGATTTTATATTTTTCAGACTAATGTTTTTGTCTTCAAACTCTAGGGAGCTTATGAAGACACTCGGTGTAAATGTGTCTGTTTGCTTCCAGCCTCTGTCACTAATGAAACCAAGTCTACGAAGAAAATATTTGTAAAAGCGATTTCTTCAGAAAAATGGTAATATACTTCATATTTTATAATAAAATGTTCTTATTTGTCTATAGCACTTGTGAATATATGTTACAAAATGACAAACGTTTTTGTCCTTTTTGTGAGTGCAAATTCCAAGTTCGAAATACTACGACAATCAAGGTAAGTCCTAATCTCAGTGTATTTGGTTTGACGTATCTCTTAATGTCTGCTATTTAGCTCACATAACAATCTATGAAGCATGAATTTATCAAGACATGGATGAAATCCATATACGAGTTGTGATACCTAAACGTTCTTAGGTCGTTTGTCTTATAAAATGAACAGCAGCTCTCCGGTTAAATAACCGGTTATTGAGTAATTCAAGAGTATTTATCAAAGTGGTTTCTTCACTGTTAGGACAGTTTATCAAACATCTTAGCGTTACCAGAACCAAATTCCATTTAGTTGTTATTGCTGTGATTTGGAAGGTTGTTGCATATGTAGCAGAATTTGTAACTTACTAAGCAAGAGAATAATAAGAGTATTCATTTAACCTAATTTTTATTTGTCAGAAGACAAGAGTCTAAGCACCCATAGATATATGACAAGCAAGTTACTTTTAGCTTACCATGTCCTATTAATTGAGTGCCGAAGTTATTTGTTAACAGGTGTACGAAGTCGGGTATAAAAGAAGTTGTTACCAAGCGTGGGGAATAATTTAACTGACTGACTGACTGATTGAGTTTCAGCATAGAATTTCGCACAGAAGTACGGCAGTTCAAGTTGCTACATTTTGTGCAGCATACAAAGGTAGAGTAAATGGAGAAAAAAGAAATTCAAAAGAATTATAATGAGCATAAGTGTGAAGGAAAAAGAAGAATGGCATAAAAACACGAGAAATTAATGGATCTGGGAGATTACATAGGGTGATTGCAGATGCACCATTGAGAACGATTTTGAGCCATATCACTAAAACCCTCAAGCGTTGGTTCTCAGAATCCTAAAGGCTTCAACCAAGAAATTTTTACCTCCCTATATGATTGGCTGAAACCAACTGTCAAAGATATCATGGATCGATGCCAGGTTTTGGTTTAACCACCACTAACTCCTCCCACCTAATTGACGACAAAGGTGGTAGCTTTTGCATAGGCAGCACGTAACCGATGCATCTCAATCGATGTAGTTTAACAACCACATCGATTGGCTTCCCTTCCTTACCTAATACTTTCCCCCTAACATCAGTATTACTTACTATATAATACTACTTAAGACGAGAGATAAAACACAGGCACATATGATCAGAGACAGCTAGCTTTTCCATATCTGCCAAATGCAGTGGCCATGTCTCGTTGGCATAGAGGCGGACGGGGCAAACTGCTAGGCGGTGCATACCTTTTTCGATTGATAGGTGGATACCACGTCCAAGCCAGAGATGAAGTGAGTTTGCAAATGCCATACCGGCCTTTTTGTATCCTTAGTGACAATTCTTTAGCAGTTATACCATTAAGGCTGATACAACTTCCTAAATAAATGAAGTGGTCATCACACTCTGCCACTTCACTCGCTATCTTTAAGCTAGGAGTCAGTTGAGTCTAGTCCTGCAGCGTCATCATACATTTGACAGAAGCAAATTGCATGCAAAGCATTCGAAAACTTTTACCGAAGCTGTCCAAGATAATTTAACGATGTTTGCTGGAAAAGTATAAGTCAGTTATGCATGTATAGTCGAGCGATAAAATAGAAGAGTACTTGTTACGGTGTAGTGATAAATAATTCCCCTCGGATTATTAGCCTACAGCTGCCATCATTCAACATTAGGTGCTGACCTCCACTTTTTCAGTTGACCTAGTTAGGTCGAAGGTAGGCGGTGCAGCACCCTGGTCATTTAGGCTTGAGGATCATATACGCATTGGTGGTTCAGTGGCAGAGTATTGGTCAACCACTCCACATATGGTCCGGGATTCGATTCTCAGTCGATGCACTCCTATGCCTCATTTATCCTATAGATCCTATAGTAAGATAAAGAGGGAATCTTAGGTGTGAGGCTAGCAACTCCACCCCTTAAGAAAGAATACCATTGTTGGAATTGTTTGATTATTACCAATAACAAAACTTATCATTGTGTGTAAACTATTGAAATATAATTATACTTTATTTGAAAGAATACCACCCCTACTGAAACTCTATAGCCCAAGCTTGAAGCCTTATGTTGCACTTAGAACGCATAGGAATAGAACAAAAACTGTATATGTGTACCCATGCTCACTGGCATCCTTCATCTTCGAAAATATTGAAAGCCTCTTAGGAAAAAAAACAGTTCAGTGGAAGCACTTCTACTAGCACTACGTCTTGTGTTAGTTTAATCATCAATTTAACTGTTGGTGAGCATAATTTTTAACTCTTTGTCGTGAATGGGTTGTTCAGAAGGACTAATCACTTGAGATTATGACTGTTGGTAGTGAAGTACTAAAATTTCAAGTGGGTATCAGTTCATCTAAGTAAATATTAGGATATGTACATTCCCTAGTTGGGAATTTTCAAGATAATAAGAACTAATGGCTGAGGGCTGTTGGGGAAGTGGTACAAAGTTGTTCTCAGTGTCGCAGATGCATTCACTCTTCATAATCTCCTAAACCCATTAATTCTTCATGATTTTTTTCCATGTTACTATTCTTTCTCCTCTGTCTTTCTTACTCATTGTAGTTATTTTGAGTGTCTTACTCCACATTTGTGTGCTACATGTAGTGTGACACCTTGAAATACTGTAGTTCTGTGGAACGTTCCACGTTAAAGCTCAGTCACCAAGTACTGTACTAGAAAACAATAGGAGTGATGATGTTTGTGGTGTTTTTAATGGTCATTTTACTCCACTCATCTTATTGAAAACAACCGTATCTGTTCTGTTTTTATACCCACATATACTTCACATAGTTTATTTTTGACCATCGTTCAGTTTATTCACATTTACTCAGAGATGAATAGAAAATCAATTTATGCTCAATGAGTTTTCGCATATTTATGCATCTTGTCTAACTGGATAATAAATTTTTAGACGAAGGAATTTGTTATATAAAACGAACAACAACGAAGCGTTTTCATTGTGCTATTGGTTCTCTTGACATGGATTGTACTTTATAACTGTGAGACACGACCATTGACTGACTTCAACATAGAACTTTGCACAGAAGTGCAGCAATTCGAGTTACCACACTCCATTTAGCACACAAAGCAAGAGAAGAGAGTAGCGGAGATTCAAAAGAAAGATAATAGACAGAAGGGTGGGGGAAAAAGAGTAGTAATATGGAAGAACAATAGAGTTTTTTTGGATATGACAAGTCACAAAGAATGAATGCATCTGCGCTTTTGAGAAGAATTTGGAACCATATCACCAATAGTTTCCAGCTATTGGTTCTTACCATCCCGAAGACTCCAACCATTTAGTCTATACCTCCTTTTTTTCCTTCACGTTCCCCAGTGGAACAAAGGGCTTCAAGCTAGAGGCTTGAAGTTTCTGTAGCAGTGTTTATTTTTACAGGATGGGGTTGCTAGCCTCATGTCCAACCTTTCGTCTTCACCAGCTTTAGTTCTGGTTTAGCGAGGTAAAGGAGTGCGCCGGCCGGGGATCGAACCCCGGACCATATGCATGGTCGGCGAGCGTCCTTACCGCTATGCCACTGACGCAGCTATACCTCCTTACGTGGGTCAAACTAATTATCAAAGATTTCATCGAGTGATGTCGGATTTCAATTTAACCATCACTAGCTAACTCTTTTCCAACTTGATCCTATGTCAGCTAACATTACCCATTGTCGAGGGAGGTGATGGCCAGGCGTGCATGCGTAACACATGTCCTAAACATCTCAATCAGTGTAACTTCACAGCTTCGTTGATTGATTTCCCCTCTTTACCTCACAACTCGCCCCCTGCCTGAGCTCAATATTGCTCACCCGATTATACCACTTAACACGAGAGATAGAACGCAAGCACCTATGATCAAAGACAACTGGCCAGCCAGCCTCTTCATGTCTTTCACTCTCAGTGGCCATGTCTCGCTCATAGCCACAAAGGAGAACAAGGCGAATTGGTGAGCAGTGCACACATTCTTTGGTCGACCACCAGCCGGATATCACGTCTACTAAGCCAGAGATGGCGTAAGTTGGCGTATGCCAATCGAGTTTCCTGTATCCATGCTGACATGAGCTTCGAAGGTGAAGGAAATGAAAAGGCTAGCTTTCTTTGACCGTAGGTGTCCGTGATCTGCATTTCGTGTTAGGTGAGTAGTACTGAGGTTAGGCAGAGAGAGAGAGAGCTAGGTAAAGAAGGAAAATCCATTTGTGAAGTTGTGAAGCTAAAACGTTTGAGATGTATGTGTTACGCACATGTTACGCATATTTTGAATCACTGCTTTCTTCGTTAAGCGACGTCAACTGACATAGGATCAGGGTGGAAAAAGAGTTGGGAATAGTCAGACTAAAACCTGACAACAGTCCATGAAGTGTAGAGTGCCTATATTTGGGGCGCTAGGGATTCTAAGATGCAATGATTGTCAACTGTGTTGATGTTGAAATTGTTCTCAGTGATGCAGATGCTTTCTTTCTGTGTAATCTGTCAACTCCACTGAACTCTCATGTTCTTCCATGTAATTATACTTTTCGCCCTACATTCCTTTGAAATTTTTGCCTTTTTATTGGTGTATGAAGTTTGGCTATTTGAAGTGCTGCACACTTGTGTGTAAAGTTCTACATTGAAAGTCAGTTAATCAATCAGTCAACAACTAGTTGAGATTGCTGATATCGTATGTCACAAGTAGTCAGTTGAAGTCATTCATTAGCCGATATTTATTCATGAATCTTTGTGTCGGAGAAGATTAATAAAGACGATTATTGTGTGTCAGTTTAGTGTTTCCATATATAGATTCATTCCGCTTCGAGGACTTTTCAGCACTACAGTCTTTTGATGATCACAGTAATTGTCTTAATGAATTTGGTCATTATGTGAACTACCGGGAATTTTGTTCGGTCAATATCAATCGTAATAAGTTTTGATATTCGATCAGTATGCACTCAGGATTCATTGGTGGTAGTGCAAGTCTAACCAGTTTTAGTTAATTTCAAGTGCTTATTTATATTTGATTGATTCACTTTTACTGGTAGAGGTAATCACTACAAGTCGGATAATCGATAGCCTAACACGAAGTGCTGTCATTTATACCCAAAATCGATTACATTATTGACTGAAATTATTTTGGGTTTATTGTGAATTGATTTTGCTAGACTGGAATGCTTGTCCCCTTGGCATTTTGGCTCCTAGTAACTTGTACTTCAACAATATCTGGAGATTTACTTGGTGTTAATTGGGTGATAGTGAGTAGCAGTGAAATTCAGTACGGGTGTTTTATCCTGCTGTCGACCTCAGATACACGTTTCGCTATTTCTTCCTTAAATAGGGACTCAGTGTCTTTATCTAGTTGGAGACGTAACTTTTTCGCTGCCAGTAACTTCTAATGTCTGTTTAGTCGTAAGCTTAAACGTGCGCGAACCAGAGCGTGATTGGTGTCTACGCACGTGTTCCCAAAGGACCGGCAGTCTTCTACTGACCCTCGCCAACGATACCCTATGGCTATGTGGTCTATCTGAGTCCAGCGTTGATTTGGTGATGGAGGTCTTCAGGTTACACAATGTCTTTCTTTGTGCCTAAAGTTAGAGCTGACTAGGAACAGATGATTATCTGAGCAAAACTGTACAAGACGATCACTGTTGTCGGTTCGCCGACAGGGAACTCCATACGTACCACCTACATGCTTCTCAGTCTGGCCCAACTTCCCTACTTGGGCATTGAAGTCACCTGCTAGAACAATTACATCTGAACGTTTTGGCTTTTGCAGCAAATTAGATAGTTTCAGGTAGAAATCATCCCTTAGTTCATCCGAACTGCAATCTGTTGGGGCGTAAGCGGAGACTACGAAAAGACTGATGGGTAACGCCGTCCTTCCTTCTTCTAACGAACCCATTCAGACGGACCGCACACATACGAATATTTACTGGGATCCAGTCAAGAAGTGATTTTTCTGCCCTAACACTCAATGTTATCTGTACCTACACCTGCGAGTCCTCGCGAGCTAGCTGAGGGGTTTCCTGATCCCCTTAAAGTGAATTTTGCAGATTCACCGTGTTGGTTGGGTGAGGTTAATTGAATGACCACACTCGGGTCTTGTATGCGTGTCTCCGAAACACAACATACATCCATAGCTAGAAATGCCAGAGTACTGGCTAGTGATACCTGTTGTCCGAGTTGGCAGAGGGTCCTGACGTCGAATGCTCCTGTATGAAGTTGTCGACGTGGCTTTAAGAGGCTGTCGGGGATGTTTCTATGGCTCTGATCGTTGTTTGTGGTCACAGAGTGAAGTGAAGATGACTCACCAGCCTGAAGAAAAATACTAACTTTAGTAGGGGAGTAAGATGATGAAGGTGATGTGGGTAAAGGAGAATGATGTTGATCGGGGAGGCTTCGTGTGCGTTTGGAAGTGTATGGGTGGTTGTTACTTCCCGGCTGGCCACACCGTGTAAGTTGATTGATTCTTCGGGTACCTGGAACAGAGAGAGGATTAGTGTTGCGTGACTGCAGAGCCCAGGGGACAACTGCTTGATGCTGGCCGGTTACACACGGCGTGTATGAACTGGTTTGTTGGTTTGGTTTGGTATTAGTAAACCTACTGCTTGTTACGGAGCACCGTAGGTTGGGTAAGTCGTGATGTACAATTGTTGGGGCCGACCTTTTCTAACCCCCTCTCTCCAGCAGAGTGGACAGACAGCATAGGTGGCTGGCATGCTGGTCATCTGAGGGAAACACCTCACTTCTGTTACATCCCTGTTCCCCGTTGGCAGTACAACTTCGCCCACAGAACCTCAGCATAGTGTAAAAAAGAAAAATTCCTACACTATGCCGGCAACTGCTTTTAGTGTAGTCGTTATCCTAACAACCTTTCTGGCATGGTAGGACGTGCAGGAACAATAGTTCCAGCCAGTGTAGCTTGTTAGGTCATTGCGATGTACAATCCCGACCACCACATCAAGGTAGCAGCTATCGGTCGGGAATGATTAATGATTAAAAGCCAAAATGTTTGCATTAATGTTATGACATTGTCTAAAAATGACTACTTCTCTTGGTGTAAAAGAGTAAAGCGGTAAATTCAAATGTATGAAATATGAATTTTTGAAGCTTTCCAATGTCCTCCTTTTTTTGTTGAAAAATTCTTACCTTAATTTCTTCAAGCTCAAGGCGAAAGTATGTCATCTAAGAGTGCAATCGTACTAACAGAGATAAACTGCTATGAACGCATAATGTAATTATCAAGAATCCTGTTATTTGTAAAATTTCCAAGGTTGTTCAGGTGTACACCTAAATTTTCACCATCAACGAGAAAACTACTACTTTCCAATAATTCTCTAACTGATGTCTAGCTCGTGACCAAACAAAAAAATCCCCGCAAACCAACACATAGTGATTAATCTGATGCTCACTAGTGACTGGCTGTATAGAAGTTACCCGGAGTCCTAGTGAGAGAAGTCATAAACAGCGGGGTGTCCACCAAGTCAGGTAAGAAAACAGTTACTTGCTCATGACATTAGCTGGCGGTTTCTCTCCTATGTACATGTCATGAATGCGTAGAAGTTGGAATTCATGGGCCACTGAATCGTGTCCCAGTGCTCGAATAGTTTACGAATTCGCTTTGTAGCCTGAAGGTCCTGGATCCGAATCCCGGGGTTGGGCATGGGTACGTGTTCCCGAAGAGTCCCGAACTGAGACAAAATGACTCTACTGTCCAGTACTCCCTGGTTTTCCTGTGATTCTCTAAATGAATGTCATCTCTTGATCAAACTTCTAGCCAATCAAATCCTTACGAATCAACACTTGATACTACTTTATCATTAGTAGTAGTATAGCAGTTGTATGTATCAGTCAACACGATAACTCCTTCTTTTATCCACTTCAACAGTTTTTTCTCTTGTTTCTTTTTCCTTTTCCTTTGTTTCTAGGTTGTAGTTTGTTTCATTTTGACAATTATTTCAGCATTGATTCTATACATGCTATTTCTACTGCTTCTTGAACCACTCTTATCGACAAGACGTTTAGGGCATAAAACAATGGTTAATATTGGAATGTGTTCAGAATCGCATCAGACTGTAAACTCTACTGTAGAACAAGATAATATTGGTAAGGCGGCTGGTGATATAAGATCACCAAATTCATGGAGTACAATGAATATGCCTGTAACTACTGGTAGTAGTAGTAGTAATAGTGGAGTTGGCGATAATTCATCATTTTCATCAAAAGCATTCGATAAGGCGGTGATTTGGAATAAGTCTCAGCTGAATTCTGAACAACTGATCAATTCAAATTTGAGAATAATTAGTGAGTTTCAAATTTTTCTTTCTTTTTTTTCTTTTTGAGTATGAATTTAACTAGTTTCTCGTTTAACAGTTTCGTTTTATTCGTGTCTGTGATATTTACTGTGTGAAATGAGCCAAGCACTCTCATATTGTGAGCGTTTCTGCGCAACGAAGTGCCAGGTGGTGATCTTCAACAGAAAACTGAGCAAAGCCTTTGAACTCTAGAAAGGAATAGGACAAGGCTGCCTACTATCACCGGTAATATTTCTGATTATAGTGGACTTGGATCATACAGCAGACTGTGGGGAGCAAGAATACAGGACCGACAGGAAAAGCACTGAAAGATGCTGGACTTCTCGGACGATTTATATTTGATGTCCCATAAACTTGAAGATCTACAGGTGAAAAAACCAGCATATAGGCGGAAGAAGCAGTGACCACAGGACTTCAAGTGGGCATAGAGAAGACAGAGGTAATGAAGATATCACGCGCCAATCCCTGTCAGTGACAGGAATCTAATGGAAGTCATACATATATGTTGCTTAAGCGCCTTGACTAGCATTGTTTCAACTACATGCGGGCGGCACAGATGAGAATGTCAAACTCAGCCAGGATCAGGAGCTGACTTGAACTGGCCTTTATTATTCTGAAATGAGTGTAGAAATCTGTTTCACCCAGTATAAGTAACAAGATTCATATTTTCAGCCCTAGTTTCAAATCACCAAAAATATTTTTAATAGGCTGCAGACATTCATCATCATCATCAGCAGCTGCCTTGACTGGTTGGATACTGAGGATCAGATTGCCGGTTGGCGGAAAAGGACTAGTAACAAGGAGAACTCTGCCAGGCAGCGAACCAGTCGAGATGTGAAGCAAACGGAGATAGATGATTAGATACACTCTGAAAAGACCGTTAAATGGTATTACGCGTCAGCCAGGTCAGTCCTTCGAATGGGAAGCGACGAGTTGGGCGTGGGTCCCAGGGTGGCAATGAGGAGATCGTGCCAGGAGTGTGTGTGTGTGTATGGAGGGCAATTGAAAAAGAATGTAGATTTGGTGCTGTGGAGCCCTACATTTCACTAGGAACCCAAGGAAATAATAATAATAACAATAAGTGATTGGGCTGAGGTACGCGTTGCGAAATATGAACCCAAGACGCGATCCCATTGGCTAAAAGTTGATTACTCAAGCCACTGAACCCCATATCTCCACTGTGTGTGTGTGTATGTGTTTGTTCACTATTGTCTTTACTTAAAAAGGCATAAACTTTGTGCGTATCATTAAACACTAGAGATTACAGAAAATAATGTTAAACGAGAAATTACAGACCATAGTTAAAGAAAGCCAATGTGGTTCGTAAGTTGAAAACATTTGTCTCTTTGATAATAATAAGAAGGTTGTAACAACGGTATACGTCATTTAAGAACAGTCGCAGACACACACACACACACACACTCGCACACGCACACATGCATAACATTGGAATACAGAAGAAATAAGTTGAACATATCAATTAGTTATAAATAAAAGTCTGAAGGAGAGGTAAAAGGATCGTTAATCCAGTTGTCCATGGGATTGGCTGTCTATGGGATTGAATGTATCCAGTTATACAACATAAACAGTCTTTTAAGAGATCAGTATGTTTAACCTATGATAAACCTATAAACACCTAATACATAATTATCAGGATAATTAATTATAGGTTGAAAATGTTTGATTGTAACAATTTCGATGGGAGAAAAAAATAGAGGGCCGAGGAGATTTATTATCAATAGCTGTCTTTTTAATGCTATATATGTAGAGAAAAGTGGCCTTTGACTTTTACTAGTTGAGGAGGGACTTAACTCACTCTACTAAGCATTAATCTATATTGTTGATTAGGTTGTGACTGTTTTCTGAATTGTTTCTTCCAATTATCAAGAAAGTAACAGTCATGTAACGTGTCCAAATTTTTAGTAGAATTATGGTTTCAAGTCTTTGTATAACAGCTTTAGCAATCAGTCCTGATATGGGCGACCTCATATAGGTGTCCTTCTTGCCTATTTAATCCAATTTTTGATTTTCCCGTTGATTGATTGGATCGAAGTGCTCGGTTTCAGGTTAACATGTCGGCTTCTTGTGCAGATGCTTCGACGATGTCTGGGTATGTAATTATAAGTTAATTGGTGGATGGTGACTAGTAGTGGAATCCAGGATGCGCATTTCGTCCTATTTGGGGCTCGTCATCTGGATGTAACTGCATTCCGCAGTGAGTGATGATGTTCCCACCGAGGCTCGAACCCAGTGCCCATAGTGGCCCAAGTGGTCTAGCGGATAACGCTTTGGCGTTTGGGACTATGGACACTGGGTTCGAGCCTCGGTGGGAACATCATCACTCACTGCGGAATGCAGTTACATCCAGATGACGAGCCCCAAATAGGACGAAATGCGCATCCTGGATTCCACTACTAGTCACCATCCACCAATTAACTTATAATTACATACCCAGACATCGTCGAAGCATCTGCACAAGAAGCCGACATGTTAACCTGAGACCGAGCACTTCGGTCCAATCAATCAACAGGAAAATCAAAAATTGGATTAAATAGGCAAGAAGGACACCTATATGAGGTCGCCCATATCAGGACTGATTGCTAAAGCTGTTATACATAGACTTGAAACCATAATTCTACTAAAAATTTGGACACGTTACATGACTGTTACTTTCTTGATAATTAGAAGAAACAATTCAGAAAACAGTCACAAACTAATCAACAATATCGAATTTTCAAGAGGAGAGGAATTTGACGTCTCTTCGATAAGTGAACAAAAACAGAAGAATTAGAAACTTAAGTGTACAGGAAATCAACTCACACAAATCAAGTAATCAATTACAACAGCAACAATCCAACAGTACACAAAAGTTGTATACAAATATTATTCAGAAGGGTCAGGACTCACTGTAGCACTCCTACTTTGAGAAGAATAGAATAGAAATATCTTATGACTTTCTTCCAGAAAAATTGATATGCGCTAAATTTTAATCAAAAAAAAATGCCTACTCAAAAGTATTCTAATAAAGCACACAAAACTCGTCCTACTATATACAGAGAGCGTCTCTGAAATCACTCCAAAACTATTGAAACTTTTTGGAGTACCTGTTACCCACAAACCGAGACAATCACTCCAATCTTTACTATGTCAACCAAAAGTTGCATTAGAGAAAAAAAAAGACAAAACCAACGTCAACCACAAGATAAATTGCAAAGACTAAAAAAGTCTTCGTGTTTTCCTCGTCTTTGCATCCACAAATATAAACTGCTGTCAAAAATCATAAAATCCATTCCGTCATATCAATGCACACGGACAACTACGGACACCATTTCGACTGTGAAAATGTACAAATCTCACAGTAAAAAGAAAGCCCCGAAACTGTCAGAAAATTCCTACGTATCTACAGACACACTCACATAGATAAGATTTACCAATCATTGAAAGGGAAGTCACATAGACAAAAGGCCAACAAAATAATCAATACCAATACAAGAGTATGAGACTTTGAATGATTTCCCAAATGAAGCTGAGTTTCTAAGATGTTCTATTATCAAACTGAAGACGCAACTTCCGTTCTCCCTTTACTAGCCAAACTGGATAATGTTAGTCATTAGCTCATCTTACAAGTGGACAACCAAATTTATTCGATTCCACAGCAGCAAGTGAACTGGTATATATGCATGTTGATGTAGTCTTTCACATACCGACGAAACAGTCTATTACAAGGAAGTGTTCTCAAAGGCTCGCTATTTTACTGAAAGATTTTGAAAGTCATTTGGAGAACTTCTGCTACACTTTTAAATTTGAGAATCAACAACAGAATATTTTGAGGAGAGAGAGGGCCACCTGGATTCTTCAGTTTTGGGTTCTTGTCTATGTGCGAAACCATTTTCCGGCTGGATTATTCCGAAATTGTGCAACGGATTCTTGAGGGAATAAGGACTATTGGAATTCATATAGTTTCCTGTCCGTTGGAGTCTTCTGTGAAGAATCATTCCCTAGTAGGCGATCATTGCTCAATCTTTCACTTACCTCCAAAAGTATACGACTGTTTTTTTTTATCATCACTATACACATATATTGGCGTATTGTCGCCTTCAGAATTCACGACGGAGTTATTTATTTCATACTGCTAAGCAGTAGGGTTTGATGACATAGCTTTGTAACATTTCAAGTTGTGTGAAAGATAATGCGACGACAAAGATATGGAAATGGATATGATCAAGGCAGAACAGATGATGAGATTTGATATGATAGCAGCACGCAAGATCGACTGTGAGAGCTGTATCTCATAGCGCCTCAAACTATAGACCTGAAAAAATCTGGTCAAATGTAGCCATTTATCGAATAATCCACCGTTTGTTCATTTCTGAAATACCCACTCCTGAAGGCGAACGACCAATTTCCACTTATTTTAAAGTGAAGGCAGAATTCTAATGTATCTCTCGACGGGTAGAAATATCTCATTCTAAAAGGATTGTGGAGAAAATCACTCTGGGATTTAGATAGTTTTGTCAAAATTTATAGATAGTTATCGATTGAAATGACAATAGTCCCTAGTGTCTGTCAGCTAAGTGCCATGTCTGTCTTCTTTGATTTTATTGCTAACATACTAGTGAATGTGACTCAATTCCACTTGTTATCAGGTAAAGGTCGTATTGATTACCGGCGTTAGTTGGAGTAACATTTTATTTATTTTATTCCTTGGCGTTTTGAATGGAATATAGGGCTTCAAGATGATGCTTTGACGTTTTATTATCAGCGATGTTTATTTTTTTTATGGGGTGGGATTGCCAGCCTCATGCCCAACCTCCTCTGATTACCGTGCTTACTACCGGCTAAGCGAGGTTAAGTAGTGCATCGGCTAGGGTAGTTGACGAACACACGACGTTGTAACACATCAATTCTTTTCTGATCACCTAAAGTGGAGCAATATGAAAAATAGTAATGTTATGATCAGGAAAGTAATTCTGTCAATCCACTTAACAATGATTATTCAAATTTTCAAATATTGGATTTGTAGGGATTTTGTTTGATTGCATGGAGGACTTCATCATGAGCTTGACGTCAGTTAGAGAACCACTGGAAGACCTGGGAGTACTAGAAAACTGTTTCGTCCTAGTTTGGGACTCTTCAGCAGTACGCACCCATCGGGGTTCAAACCCAGGACCTTCTGGTTTTCTAGTGGTCCTCTAACTGATGTCAGCTCATAATGAAGCCCTCCATGAGATTATTCAAATCTTTTATATGACAGATTATCTATCGTGCTACTCTTGTTGCACCAACCTCGACAGATGTAATTCAGTCGGAGTCCACAAGGTCAGTCGTGTGCCTAATCTAATCATCTGAATCTTGATTCCTTTATCACCACTAAAAAAGCAATTTGTTGCTCTTTTCTTTCTTTCTTTTTCATTTCAGCAGCTCCATCGAGTCGTGGACGTGTACGTCATCGTACTGCCGGTTCATTACATGATCAACACGTTGACGATTCAAATTCACTGCATCTTACTCCAATTCCAAGTACATCTGTTGGTATGTCAAATGTCGTGAATCGTGTTCGTGATCAACAACAACGTTGGAAAGGAAATGTTGAAGCGCAACGTGCTCGTGTATTCAGTGAACGCAGTTTATTGAATTAATTCATCTGAATTATTTCGGTTGATTCATACATATACATATATCTATATTTTATTATGTGCATTTCTTTCCATTATTAAAATGATTTTCTAATCTACCTACCTACCTACCTATCTACCTACCCATCTCTCTTTCGATCTATCTACCATGTGATAATTTTTGTTTAAGCCATAGACGACAGAAAATTTTACGGTTAACAGTGCTGTTTTGTATTTGATGAGTTAACAACTTTGAAGCTGTTGATTTTGTCTTTTTATTTTCATGTACGTCTGTGTTCATCATCTTCCGTCTCCCCTGTAATCAAAGGTGAGTGAGGAGAAACAAAAAAAAAGAATCATTTCCTTTCATCTTATCATCAAATTTCTCTTTTTTTTTTAAATTTATCATACACACTACTTATATATAAACTTCAGTCATATATTGAAATTGCTTTATTCTCTTAATCTTACACAGCGTAATGTACAACGTTTATTTCAGGTTTCTAAGGTGGATAAACTTCATTCGATTTGGTTATTTTTTTAATTTTTTCAATTTGTTCAACTTTCACTTGCCTAAAAAGGTAAGACTGAGGATAAGTAGTGAAGTGAGTGGTTGAGCCGTAGTGAATGACCACCACCAACTTTACTTATCTGGGGAGTTATTATTATTATTATTAGTGTTGTTCCCTTCGGTTCCCAGCGGAACATGGGGCCGCCACAGCACGTTTCCACTTTGTTCTATTCTCTGCTGTCCTCTTTAGCTGATTCCACGATTGACCATAATCTTTCACCACCCCTTCCTCCTCCCCAAACGATCTCCTCCATGTCACCCTTGGACCAACGACCTACTCGTCTCTTTCCATTCGGCTTCCACTCGAGCAATGGCCTGGCGCTCGATGTCATTCGATGGTGTCTTCAGTGTGTGCCTACCCAGTTCAAGTCCATTTTCTTCTGCATAATTGTTGAGCTGTGTAGGCTCTCGGTTGTTTTTATCCCCATAGTTTCTTGTCGCTGGTTATATATCTGGCCGGCTATTTGATCTTCAATATAGAGCCAGCGAAGGTGGCAACTGTTGATAAAATTCTACAGTAGCCTCTGTTGGAAATGATTTTCGTGATGTGCTGGGCAAATTTCTGATCCATGTAGAAGAAGAGACTGACTGACCTACTTGACATTAGTGGTAAAAAATCCGAATCTTGTTCGTCTTTATGCTTCAGAGTGATAAGAGATTTCCAAATCGATTTCGGATTGATGAAGGTGAACCTTGCCCATTTCCGATTCTGGCCTGCTTTAACTTCTTTATCCGTGCTGATTACCTGTACTTGAAACAGTGATTCGCCCACTAGATAAGCGAAGGAAGTAATCTCTTTCACAATTTCTCCCATCGATAGTGATTGATTAGTTGGGAAGTTACATCAACCCTAATAAGGATTGACTGATTGCTGATGAAATTTCAGTATGAACCAGGAAGCCAGTCTACACCTTCCTACGTGGCTGACTTAAACTAACTGTTGTGGATTTCATCGACTGGTGCCATGTTTTGGTTTGACCGCCGCTAGCTCTTTTCCAGCCTGGCCCTATATCAGCTAACATAGCCCGTTGTTGAGGAAGGCGATGACTAGGCATACGTAGCACATGTTCCAACCATCTCAGCCGATGTAATTTCACAGCCTCGTCGATTGATTTCCCCTCCTTACGTAGCACTCGATGCCTAACCTCAATATTCCTCACCTTATTATACCACTTCACACGGGAGATAGAACGCAGACACCTGTGATCAAAGACAGTTAATCTTTTCATGTCTTCCACTCAATGGCCAGGTCTCACAGCTGGCCATAAAGGAGGACGGAGCCGACTGGAGAGCAGTACACCCGCCCTTTGGTAGATAGCCAGTCGGATATCACGTCTACTAAGCCAGAGACGGCGTAAACTGGCATATGCGAAACTAGCCCTCTGTGTCCGTGCTGAGATTTCGTCAGAGATTAACCCATTGGGGCTTCCCAAATAATTGAAGCGGTCAACGTGCTCTACCATTTCACTCCCTATTTCTAAACTAGGAGTCAGTGTAGTCCAGTCCTGCAGCATCATCTTACATTTTACAGGGGCGAATCGCATTCCAAACATACGGAGATTGTTGCTTAGGGCGTTCAGAAGACTCTGCATTTTGTCAGCGTCCTCACCTAGAAGGACTATATCGTCCACATATTCTAAGTCAACGAGATTATTCCCTGGTAGCAAGTCAATCCCTGAGTCGCTGAAGTGTGTTAGGGTTAAGTCCATTAGTACGCCCATGATGAAGTTGAATAGAAATGGGGATAATGAGCATCCTTGGCGGACGCCACTAGTCGTCACCACTTCAGATGACAACTCGCCGTAAGCCCTCACCTGGCTGCCTGAGTACGAGTAGAGTGCCTTAATCAGTGCAATGTATTTTCTCAGCATTCCCTTTACAGCCAAGCATCGCTAGAGAACCTCTCGGTCGACAGAATCGAATGACGCCTTAAGGTCAAGAAATATAATGATTGTTGGACGCCGGTAGGAATGCCTATGTTCTAGAATCTGTCTCTGACGTAGACTTGGCGTCTGGTTATCGATCAGTTGTTTTTATACCTACGCATACTTCACATAGCTTATTTTTTCTAACTATCTGTTAATTTATTCATGTTTACTTCAAGATGAACAGAAAATCAGTTCGTGATCAATGAGCTTTCGCATATTTTATGCATTGTGTTTTTTAATTGGATAATGAGTCGATAATGGGTAGAGAATTTGTTACATAAAAAGAATAAAAATGAAGCCTGTTTATGCCTGTGAGACATGGTCATTGAAAGTGGAAGATATAGGAGAATGGCGTTTGTCTTTGACTACAGATGTTTGCATTCTATTTCCCCCTGGTAAGGATGGTAAGTCGATCGATGAAGTTGTGAAGCTTCATCGGTTGATATGGCTGTCTGTCTGGATTCAACATAGAACTTGCCACCGAAGTGCAGCAGTTCGAGTTGTCACGTTCCAAATAGCACGCAAAGTTAGACAAGAAGATGATAGAAGAGAATCAATAGAGTTTTGACAAGTATAAGAGTGAAACAGAATGAGTAATGGTAGAAAGGAATATGAAAGATTACAGAGACTGAATACATCTGCGTAAGCCATTGACAACGATTTTGAGCCATGTCACCTATTGTCTCCAGCCATTGATTCTTGGAGTCCCGAGGGCCCCAACCCGGAAGTCTGTATCTCCCTACTTCACTCAGTTTAACTGTCAAGGATTTCATGGATTGATGAGGCCATGTTTTTGTTTGGCCACCACTTACTCTTTTCCAACCTGCACCTATATCAGCTAGTAATGCCCGTCCGTCGAGGGAGGCGATGGTTAGGCATGCGCAGCACGTGACCTAGCCATCTCAATCTATGTAACTTTATAGCCTCTTCGATTGATTTTCCCTCTTTGCCCAACACTACGCCTAACGTCAACATTACTTACCTTATTATGCCACCTAACGTGAGAAAGAGATCGTAGACATCTATGATCAAAAACAGTCAACCTTTTCATGTCTTCAAATCGTATTGGCCATGTTTCAGAGTCATAGAGAAGGACGGAGCGAACTGGTGAGCAGTACACACATCCCTTGGTTGATAGTCGGATGTCACGCCTACGCCAGAGATGGTGTAAGTTAGCGAAAGCAGCTCGAGCTTTTTGGATCCGTGCCGAGATTTCGTCACTAATCAATCTGTTGTTGGTTGATATGGCTAGGGCATGTGCTGCTCATTCCTAGCTATCGTATTCCTTGTTGAGCAATGTCGGATGACATAGGATTAATTTGGAAAAGACTTATGAGAAGGGTGAAACCAAAACCTAGCAACAAAGAATCAATAAAAGTGTTTGACAGTTAGTATGAGCCAGTCACATAGGGAGGTGTAGACTGTGTGGTGTCCTCAGGATGTTCAGAACTAATAGCTAGAGAATGCTGATGATTTGGCATGAAACCTTTCTCAATGGTGCAGCAGATGAATCCACTCTTTGTAATCTCCCAGATCCATTATTTCCTTCATGTTTCTCCATGTAATTATTCTTTCTTCCGTGCATATCTGCTCATTTCTTTCTCTCTAACTTTGTATGGTATATGGAGTGTGTCAACTTAAAGTGTGACGCGCTTCTGTGCAAAGTTCTATGTCGAAACTCAGATAAATCGTGTAGCTTAAAGTATCACTCTGAGAGTGAAGTTGTGCTTCTCTAGCAACACTAAGCTGTTAACTCGTAAAACACCAGCAGGCCATTTTTGCCACCTTTGTAGTTACGTGAGTTTGAGTAAAAAAATTTCAGTTCATTAAGAAGAATGGTATTATTTTCATCTATTATTTATTATTATTATTATTTCCTTTAATTCATATAGGAACATAAGGCTTCAGCCGCACGTCTCCATTGCGTTTGGTTCTCTGCCTACGTTTTCATTTGGCTCCATGTATGCCCACATGCTTCCATCTCCTCTTCACATGACCTCCTCCATGTCACACTCGAACTGACGACCAACTAACACACAGCTTCCCATTAGGGTTCCACTCGAGCGATGGCCTGCTGTGTGTTGTCACTCACTTGATGGTTTGTTTTCTCAGAGTACGGCCGATCCACCTCCATTTCTTCCTGCATATTTGTTGCACAATCGGTTCCTGCTGGGTTGGTTCGCTCATTGACGGAGATCTCCCACTATTGCTGATATATTCTGGCCATCAGATCTTGAGTAGTATTGAGCGAAGACAGCTTTTGATGTAGGTCTGTAGTTTGTTTGAAGTGTTCTTCGTGACGCGGCGCGGCGCCAAGTCTCTGATCCGTATAGTAGCAGTGACTTCACATTGGACTTGAGAATCCGGATCTTATTTTCATGCTGAGCAATGTTGACCTCCACACAAACTTGCGAGTAATGGAAGCTTGCCTTGCTTTCCTGATCCTCGCTTTGTTATCCTCATCAGTTCTGTCGGCCTGTATTTGAAACGATTCTTCCCAGGTAGGTAGGTGAAGGAGGTTGCTTCTTTCAGATTCTTCCCATCTGTAATGATTGTTGTCTGTTGTTATTGCTGTTGCTGTTGGCCAAGAATCTTCATCACCTGTTTTCTCTATGTTCACCTGAAGGAAGTCCTACCTTCTCTGGATGCTTCCTCTGCCAACTTGTTGCTTTTCACTTGCTTATCTTCTAGTTTGTGGGAAATCAGACATAAATATATCATCGGCAAAGTTCAGATCTTCCAAGTACTTTGTGTGTGGGTCCATCTTATGCCTATTATTATTTATTATTTTCACTATGATCTGGAAACTAGTGAGGATTATTGATAACTTGTACCCAGAAGTTAATGTAAGCCATTTGGCTTCTGACCAACGTCAAGAGACGGATTCCGTCCGGTCTCGGACATAACTTTATCTCCCTGAACATAAATGATCTAAAACTCTTCAGCTATCTAAGTTCGTTAAGCATAAGGGCCCCGAAGAAATGGATCTCTGAAAACAGTAGAAATCCATAGACGTCTCATTAGACAACTAAAAAGTTAAGCATAATATTTTGTAGTACTGTTTAACTGACCTACCACTACATTACAGTTTCCCACTATTCATATACGCATTCAGAATAAGACGTAGGTACTGGTCCATTGGTTCCAGTCATGTATATAAATGTTTCAGACTTGAAATGGGACGAACTAAGATATAGGAATTATTAAAAAGACGGTTGCAACCAAGAAGAAAATTTTCTTTTCGACAAAGTCATCAACTAGGCTGTACGTTTGTTCATTTATAGCTAGCGGGGGAGAAAGCTCCAGAACTATTTCCAGTCAAGGGTCTAATTAATAAAATTACAGAGTGTAATGTACAGAAAGATCAGATAAATAACACTGTAAGGTCATAATTACTGAGAAACTTCCCCGTTTTTTGCATTTAGGGATTACAAACGTAGTAATGACAAAATAGGCGGGAAATTCGGATAAAAAACAGTAATGCGGCTAGAATCTTTAAAAAAACGTAAAAATAAGAGAAATAAACAGGAAGATTGATAGGACTGACGTTCTCATGATGGCTATGGTAGGGACAACGGTTGGACGTATTTCCTTCGAATACATGACGTGGGCTTGAACTTATGGACCGCTAGTGCCTCAGCTATCCACAGATGCCTCGATTTCACTCCCTTTGAGAGGTTTAATCAGATCTTGCATTTGATTTTGAAGGACTTTTCAGATGGAGGTGAATATCCTGCATTCATCAGATGTTCTATTGTAACGACAGAAGACAAGGGCCAGGCAACAGATCGTTTTTTGAGAAAATCAAGAGGCATTTATAGATTTTTATGTACATTATTGCTGGCGGAGAAGCATCCTCCTCTGATTGATTGTTTTCTTGCTGAAGGTTATTCTGTTATCTCTTTGAGACAGTCTCTCAGAAAGTCAAGCCATATATCTGCGAATCATATTTCCACACTTTAACTCTGCTGTGATTGGCTGGTGATTTCCTCAAGGCTGAGCTTTGTTATTGTTTTTTCTCGTGACCCTGATTCGGGAGGTGAACATTGACGTAAATTGGTGTCTACAATTTTTGACTTTCAGCCAGCTCTCTCGACACTATTATTGAATTATATACACGCTTGCTTTCTTCCTTTCTATTATTTTTACGTTTTTTTTTAAAAAAATTCCTAGCTGTATTATTGTTTTTAGTCCGAATTTCCCGCCTATTTTGTCATTACTATGTTTGTAATCCCTAATTGCCTAAAAAAGTCAAGTTATTTATCTGATCTTCCTGTACATTGCACTTTTTAGTTTTGTTAATTTGACCCTTGACTGGAAATATTTCTGGAGCTTTCTCCCCCACTGGCTATAAATACACGAATGTACAGCCTAGTTGATGACTTTGTTGAAAAGAAAATTTTCTTCTTGGCTGTAACGTCTTTCTTAGTAATCCCTATGAAGTAAAATATCTTGCAGGGTGAACTCTAGAAAAGTTTTTCGAAATGCACTGATAAGGAATTACTAGTCAGAATCACTAACGAACTACTAGCTAGGGGATATCCGATTGCTCTGTTCTTGCCTAATTTTGTTGTAGACGCAATGATACAGATGAGTCTATTGATCTTCTGTGCCTTAGGAATAGATTTACTGCCAAGGGAAGAGAGTAGGTTGACTAAGAGTAGTGGTAAACAGATGCTGTAGTTCTTTTAAATGAAGACACTGATAAAATATTAAATGAAACCCTCCAACCAATCAAACGAAATCCCTACAGAACCAATTCTTGAAAATTCCTCTGATGCTCACTAGTGACTGGCCCTGTTCAGGCAGTTAACCTGGAGTTCTAGAGGGAAGCTATGACCAGTAGGGTACAGCAGGTTGAAGGTGAGGCAGTAACTCATTGAAGAAAACATTACTAGGTGGTTGCTCTATGTCATGAATTGGTAGAAGTTAGAATTCATGGGCTAGCCATTGGATCAGGTGCCAGTGGGTTAATGGTCTATGAGCACGCTAACCTTGTAACCAGAAGGTCCTGGGTCTGAATTCTGGCGGTGGGTGCGTACTGATGAAGAGTCCCAAACTAGGCTAACGAAACAGCTGTCCAGTACTCCCTGCAGGTTTTTCAGTGGTTCTCTAATTGATGTCAGCTCATGATGAAACCCTCCAACCAATCAAAATGTTAAGGATTTTCATAATATATTATTTCGTTTGAATGATGGAGTACTACACGAATAGAATATCATTACTGCAAACATTATCACCTACAATAGTATTCTACAATATATAACATTGATTATATATTTTGACTGTTTCAGTAAGCAAGTTAGTTAGTCAGTTAATTTATTCACACTGTGTGCATTAATTAATTATGATGAGGATAACTTTTTTTATTTAGAATAACATGTGTAAGCTAACCATATTGTTTTCACAATTAGACCTTATTATGCTTTAGTCTAACATGCATAAATTTATCAACAAAACATCCTTGATCCTATGATCCTAGTCAACTGCACCTGTACAAGAGAAACGCAGGTGATACGTTCATAGTTTGTGATGAGAAATCTGATCTAGACTACCTCCTCAAAACTTTCAACGGGGCAAACCCATTAATAAAATTCACCCTAGAATGTGAATCAAACATGACGTTTCCATTCCTGGATGTATCAGTCACTAAAAGATAAGACTACTTGATCCAATAATTATTTAATATACAGCAAACCAACATGGAGTGCGTCGGTGGCATAGCGGTTAGGACGCTCGCCGACCATGCACATGGTCCGGGGTTCGATCCCCGGCCGACGCACTCCTTTACCACGCTAAGCCAGATGTAATGCTGGTGAAGAGGAAAGTTTGGGCATGAGGCTAGCAACCCCATTATGTAAAATAAACAGTGCTATAGAAAATTGAAGCCCTATGTTTCCACTGGGGAACGTGAAGGAAAATAAAACCGAACACGGACTGGATAGCTGATTAATTTTCGGAGCTTTGTCCCACTGATTCGAAAGCTAAACTTAGTACGTACCTTATGCCCAAGCATTTGGAAAATCTGTTCAGAAGATACGAGAGAAAATGAATTCAGCAAAACCCTACTGGAGAATAGGTATCCACTCAGGTTTATCGACAAAAACAATAAAGAAAAACCTCCGTCGCCAAAAGTCGCAGTTGTTCCTTAGAAAACTCTCTTCATTTACCTGGAATTCAAAACTGACAATAAAGCAGAAATTCTCTGAAACCGCCTTTCTAAATGTTTGAAGAAGACATTTCAACCAGCCATCTTACGAATTGCATTCTTCAGCCAGACAGTTAATCCATTCACGAGTTAACGATAAGATACTGCTTTCGGCAATCTAAGGGTGTATTTATCAGTTAAAATGTTTCTGTGGAGCAAAGTGTATTGACTGTAAATAACGTCGAATCCGCAGACATATTCTGGAACACTGCTCACTCAACTAAGCTAGCCACAGGAGAGAAGAAGAATACCAACAGCTGTATTCTCGAACACCTTGTCAACTCTGAACATTGAGCACCTCCGCATGACTGTATCACAGTGCTGCACATCTATACATAACCGAATGATTGGCTATTCAGGATCTGAAACCGGATATCTGCGTTCACAAGCACTACATACATTCACTCACTCTGCCATGACCAGAGTAAAGTTCTTACCACAGTTTTTCTTCAATTTATTGTGTAAGTGTACTATTGTAATTATTCTTATTTTATTATCTACTAATAACATTGCACTTTCGTACAGACTTTATGTAGACAATTTACTGTCTTTCCTCTAATTTCTGTCCACTTTATACAGAATATAGCTCAGCAATAACTTCTCTGACTTCAGCACTCACTGGATGACGCGGGTTCGAATCCCAGAAGGGACATGTGTCCCTTCAAGATTGTAGATACGCATTTCTAACTGGTGAGTGCCAACTACCACGAAGCCTAGCTCTAAGACTTCCTGCTGATTGCCTCCAATCATCTAACATGATTGTTAAATATAAGTACGATTGTACAGCTTTTGAAAATGATTCGTCAGAAAGAAAATTGTCTTCTCTGTTTACGTGTAAACCGATCATGTTGATCTGTGAATAGAATGATAAGATTGTTCACTTAGATGATGCAATGTCTGAATAATTCTATTAACACCATTAATGAGGAATTAAGCAACTTGTGATAATAAAGATAGGGCGAAATGTCATGATTATACAAACAAATCTTCACATATAAGAAAAGCAACAAAAGTGAATAAAGCAGGATTTAAAGAATTCATCAAATTTCGGTAGAACTCTTCATCTGAATACTCTACATATAGGGATATATATATATATATATATATAATTATTATTATTAGAATTACATTGGGAGAAATAAGATTGATAAGCAATGAACAAAGAGTAACAGATGGCAGCATACAAACGACGCTATGTAGAAAAACTGCATGATCTTAGAGATTCCTTGATTATCACTCAGCTTATCCAATCACGGTAAAACGAGGATTAATACAAGGTCTTGCAGATAGAATATGTAAACTTACAACAATACGAGATGACCTGCGAAAAGAAATAAACGTCCTATTCAAAATGTTACACGACAACTACCCAAAAGAATTTTTCTTTTTCGAAAAATCTATCTATATCGAACAAATTAACTCCAAGGCAAAGGCAATTCAATAAACTTATGAATTGGAAAGTCAGGAAGGGAAGCTTCCAATGTTAGATTGCAACGTAACAAGGAAAGAAGATGGGAAGTTAAACACTAGTGTTTAAAGGAAACCCACATATTCAAACAGATATTCGGACTTCCGATCATCCCATCCTTTGTCAGTAAAAATAGGATTGGTGAAATGTTTAAGTGACAGAGAACAAAAACTAAGTAACACCAAGGAAAATCTAAAACAGGAACTGATACACATAAAAGAAGCCTTGAAACTTAATAATTACCCGGATAAATTATTCAGGAAATATGTAAGGAAATGTAAAAATAAAATAAATAATGATAGTAGCGATAGTGATAATAATAATAATAATAATAATAATGACTACACCAACAATAAGGAATCTAAATCATCAGTAGTAATTGCATACAAGGAAGGAACCTCACAAACCTTACGCAGAATTCTTAACAAGGCAGGAATAAAAGTGTCTGGCATTCAAACCGCACACAAACTCAATTAGAAACAAGCTTTGCCGGTTAAAGAAACAATCTTGTGGCGCCAATTAAACAAAACAATTTAGTTTATCTAATACCCTGCCTGCGTTGATTATCAGGACAAATGCATATGTTAAACTAGTAGAACAGGGCAGTCAGACTAGCAGAAAATAAAAACATAGAAGCAAAATCTAGATTGGTTGGCTCGAATAAGATAAGAAATGTAGAGAATAGTTCAGCTATAGCACTCACTACGTGCACTTACAAACAACCACAAAATAGGATGGGATAGGATGACAGTTTTAAAATCGAATGTAACAGCTAGGTGGAGGGAGAGATTGATAACAGAAGCTTTGTTTATCGAATCAACTGCAAACACGTGTAATAGGAATGATTCAACACCTGTCCAGTTGGACATCTGGAGAATTCTACAACACCAACGACGACAAATATGAGGGAACAGAGAAAACTATCAAACTGAAGTTTCGAAGTCGTGTGATTCTAATTGATATGATTATCAACCACGATAAATTTTGTTCGAAACTGTGTCACCCATTAAATATTACTGTTTCATTGTGTGATATATCTAACATAGAAACTAATATGGAATTACAAGTTTAGAAAAAAATTCATCTATAGCCGCACATGCATGGGACAAAAACCACACTATCGATTGGAACACTGTTTGTATTTTAGAAACTAATATGAACAAACTGAAAGAGAGACTTATTTTGATAGCATTATTGGAAGACGGAGATTATCTGAAAAATGTGATGTATTAGCGCTATACATTTCGAACACTCTGATCACACATTTACTTGTCAAGTCAATATATATGGAAAAGTTAAATTAAACAAGGTGACAAAAAAAAGAATTAAGAATAATTAACACAAACGTTTGGTAATCCAATCAAATAAGGATTACCAAGGTAGGTTAAGAGTAATAACAAACTGTTTTTGAATACACAAGGGGGGCTTAAGTTTATAACAGAATCTATATTCATTAAGGTCACCCCGGATACAAGTAACAAGAGTGACTCAACACAACTATCAAAAACCTGGAATATAAGTCTGAATACAAAAAAATGAACTACATGTATGAGTATAAATCAGAAACCTGTGAATTAAAAACAAAACAATTCCAACTGTTGGTGTGATCAAGGGTAGTAATTTTGCTCGAAATTATTACCAAAAAACAAAAACTTATCATTGTGTGTGAACCATTGAAATATTATTATACTTTATTTGATCTGTTCCTTAATACTCAAACGTTTTACTGACACAAATAAACTACATTGAATTAGTCACGCAAAACGACACGTATGAATGTTTTTCAAGTCATGGTCGAAGATTATTTAACTGAATTTAAGATTTTCCTGTCGATTGATTGGACCGAAGTGCTCGGTCTCAGGTTGACGTTTCGGCTTTTTGTGCAGATGCTTCGACGATGTCTTGGCATGTAATTAGAGGTTAATTGGAGGATGGTGACTAGCATCGGCGAAGCATCTGCACAAGTAGCCTACATGCCAACCTGAGACTGAGCACTTCGGTCCAATTAATCGACGGGAAAATCTAAAATTCAATTAAATAATTAATATGGCCCGTTGCACAAGAGGCGGTTCTCGTGGCCCAAGTGGTCTAGTGGGTAACGCTTTGGTGTCTGAAACTGCGGGTACTGGGTTCGAGCCTCGGTGGGAAAATCATCAGTCACTGAAGGATGCAGATACATCCAGATGATGAGTCTCAAACAGGACGAAGTGCGCATCCTGGATTCCACTACTAGTCACCATCCACCAATTAACCATCTTCAAAGAGTTAGGAGGAAGGGAGTGTGAGAGATTAAAATTAAGATAAAATACATCACGGTTCATATATGTGTAAAACTTGGGCACTGTGGTAGTATGTAATTCCATATTAATTTGTTTATTAGATAAATCACACAGTGAAACAGTATTATTTATTGGATAACGTTTCGTAGTCGTGTGATTACAACTGATATGATTATGAACAATAAATTGTGTTCGAAACTGTATCACCCAGTAAATAATACTGTTTCACTGTGTGATATATCTAATAAACAAATTAATATATAATTATATTACGGTTCAGTTATATCACTTAGATAAACAATTCATCATCGGAGAAAGAACTTAAAAAATCAAGTATTACGAAGTGAATAATATCAATAATAATAGGAATAACAATATTGTTCAAGCGAGTTAAGATAATATAGTTTTAAATGAATCAGGAGTAATAATAAGAGGTAGAATAAAGTGTTAATAATAATGGTGATAATAACGGTTAATAAGTAAGATGTATTACCATGGTAGATTCAAACTGACGACCATTTCCTTTTGTACCCAGAGAACTGGTTTATAAATGTTCAGATAAGCTACGAAAAACGGATAGTCTGATTGTGTAAGAGCAGTAAGTTAACTAAGTCTTAAGGAGGATGCAACAAGACTGAGAAGGGGTTTCCAACGTGATGATAAGAAAAGGGATTAAAAATATGAGGCGTGGTGGTGGTGGTTGTATAATCAGTTAGTTATGTCTTCACTAACCTCGCCTAGATTACTAGGTCACTAGTATTCTAGCCGGTCCCAAGCCCGGATAAAGAGGGAGGGTTGGGGCGTGGTGCTAGCAACTCCACCCCCAAAACTTAACCAAATTGCTACTAAAACTTCAACGCACAAATATATTCAAAATTCTAAAATTACAAATAGTGACCTTATTTCTCGCTGGAATCGGGGAAGTGAAATGACGCGGGCTGGTGAAAGCCTTCGGGAAGCCAGTCAGCCGATGTGCCTTCTTTCGATGAAAGCAAAAATAAGGATGGGGACGTGGAATGTTCGTACAATGTACGAAGCTGGGAAGGCTGCTCAGGTAGCCGCAGAAATGAGGAGATATAAAATAGAAGTGTTGGGAATCTGCGAGAGCAGATGGAATGGATGCGGAAGGTGCCAACTACCAACTGGAGAGACAATAATCTACTCCGGTCACCCAGAAGACGATCACGAGCACACTGAGGGAGTAGCCATCATGATGTCACCAACAGCGGCTAAAGCTCTCATGCAGTGGGAACCAATCTCCTCCAGGATAATGACAGCCAGGTTCAACTCAAAAGGAAGGAAGGTTACAATCATTCAATGCTACGCGCCTACAAACGTCTCAGAACATGAGAAGAAGGAGGATTTCTACAGTCAACTACAAACAGTAATGGACAACGTCCCAAAGAGCGATATCAAAATCCTGATGGGTGACATGAATGAGAAACTGGGAGGAGACAACACAGGAAGAGAACTCACCATGGGTCGTGAGGCCCTCGGTGAAATGAACGAAAATGGTGAACTCTTCTCAGACTTCTGCGCCTTCAATGATTTTGGTGATTGGTGGCAGTGTGTTCAAACACAGGGATATACACAAGGCAACATGGATTTCACCAGATGGACACACCAAAAACCAGATAGACTTCATTTCAATCTCAAGGAAGTGAAGACGGAGCCTACTGGACACAATGTCGAGGAGAGGAGCAGATGTGGGTTTACACCACTATCTGGTACAAGGGACTTTCAAGGTGAAACTGAAAGCCTCGAGGATACCTGGGGATAGGCCACAATGCAAGTTCAACACGCAAAAACTGAAGGACGCAACCACAAAGGACACTTTCACTGCAACTGTCAGAGCAAAGCAGGAAACACTACGTGGCACCACTGAGGAATCATCCGTGGAAGACCATTGGAAGTCTCTGAAAATAATTTTCAACGAAACGTGCTCAACGGTTTTAGGAAGAAAGAAGAAACAAGACAAGGAATGGCTCTCAACAGACACTTGGAAACTAGTAGAGGAGAGGAGAATGATGAAAGAAAAAATGATTCAATGCAAAGATGGACAAGAGAAAGAGACGCTGAACTCAACTTACACAGCACTGGACAAAGAAGTGAAGAAGAGTGCCAGGAAGGACAAAAGACAATTCTACGACAACTTGGCTACTGAAGCTGAGAAGGCAGCAGGCAAAAGGGACCTGAGGACACTATATCAGATAACCAAGTCTCTATCCGGGAAGAGATCAACACAAGTGAAGCCTATGAAAGACAGCCAAGGGAACCCAATTACCAAAGAAGAAAGACAGATTAAACAATGGGCGGACCACTTCAAAGGACTCTTGAATCGACCACCACCTACAACACGTCCAGTAATACCAACAACAGCACGTACACAACTGCAAGTTGACACCAATCCTCCAACGAAAACTGAAGTCTTGAATGCTATCAACCTTCTGAAAGCTGGAAAGGCAGCTGGACCAGATGGAATACCCCCGGAAGCACTAAAAGCGGACCCAGAAACGACAGCAGATATGCTGACTCCATTATTGCAAAAGGTCTGGAAAGAGGGAAAGGTGCCTACTGACTGGAGGAAAGGTTACCTGGCGAAACTACCAAAGAAGGGCGACCTGGGACTCTGAAAGAACTGGCGAGGAATCATGCTCCTGTCGACGCCAAGTAAAATCCTGAGTCGCATCATCCTGGAGAGAATAAAGGACGCACTGGACACAGAACTCCGACCAGAACAAGCTGGATTCAGGAAAGGCAAATCATGTTCTGACCAAATTGCAACTCTACGCATCATCATCATCGAACAAAGCATGGAATGGCAATCAAATATCTACCTCAACTTTATAGACTCTGAGAAGGCCTTCGACAGCGTTGACCACGGAGTAATTTGGAAACTACTCGAGTACTACGGCGTACCCCAAATATTCATCAACCTTATTCAACAGCTGTACGACAACAGCACATGTCAAGTGATCCACAACGGAAAACTCAGCGAAGCGTTTGGGGTAAACACAGGAGTCAGACAAGGGTGCTTATTATCACCAATGATATTCCTAATTGTGGTGGACTGGATTATGTGTCAGACAGTGGGAAACGAGAAGACAGGGATATCCTGGACCGACGGGAAGAACCTAGAAGACCTGGATTTCGCGCGTGGATGATTTATGTTTTGTGTCACACAAAAATCGAAGACTTACAAGCGAAAACCGACAAAGTGGTTGAAGAAGCAGCAAAGACAGAACTCCAGGTGAACGTAGACAAGATGGAGGTTATGAAAATAACCAAACAACAACAACAGCATCAACATCCAGTGCCAATCACCATCAACGGGAGGGATTTGAAAGAGGTTACTTCATTCACTTATCTAGGGAGCATTGTCTCAACTACAGGAGGAACGGACGAGGATGTCAAATCGAGAATCGGGAAGGCGAGAAACACATTCATCAACCTGAAACCAATCTGGAAATCTTCGTCACTCAGCATCAACAACAAAATTCGGATTTTCAATACAAACGTCAAGTCAGTTCTTCTATACGGATGGATCAGAAACTTGGCCACTGTGTCACAAAGAATATTTCCAACAGCCTGTTGCAGACCTTTATCGACAGCTGTCTTCGTTCTATACTCAAGATCAGATGGCCGGAAGGAATCACAAACAAGAAACTATGGGAACAAACAAAACAAGAACCAATCGCTCAACAAATATGCAGGAGAAAGTGGAGATGGATTGGATACTCGCTGAGGAGGCCGTTGGGTGACATCGCGCGTCAGGCCATAGCTCGAATGGAACCCGAAAGGGAAGCGGTGAGTGGGACGTCTAAGGGTGACATGGAGGAGATCGTGTGAGGAGGAGATGAAACAGTATGGACTAACATGGATGCAAGTGAAAAGTACAGCAGAAGACAGAAGCAAGTGGAGACGTGTAGTTGAAGCCCCAGGTTCCACTAGGAACCCAAGGGAACAATAATAATAATACCAGAGACCCAAAACAGTAATAATAAATCGATGTTACCCTTTCAGTTATGAAAGAATTAAAAGACTGCACAACGTAGAATTCCAAGGTATTAGTTGCCTTATGATTAAACTTGACTGCATAACTACTTTATTTCATAAATAATTCCAATCCAGGCATTAATGAGCAAAACAAAACAAATAGTCCAGCGGAATCTTCGACATTCATTTGGAAGCAACTCGCATAACACTGAACTGAAGATCTCTGAGAAATATATTGTCAGAGTTGTGGGATGAGCGTCCAAATCGGGTCAGCGTAGTTCACTGCAATAACTTTCAAGTGACTTTGTATTAGGACAAATATGATTCCCTTGTGCAGAACCATTTCAGATATCTGTGACTACTCATATAATCGTTGAGAAAAGGTAATATTTGCGTCCACTACAGTAAGCTTGACAGAAATCCTTTGAGTTCCTTGACTGTTGATAGGTCATTTCTATTTTTTTTTAATTCATGAATAATCCCTAACCGGGTATCAATGAAAATACAAAACCTGTAATTTTATTTATACGCTTGGGACAAACTGATAGTTATTCAGATACTTAACATGAGATAAATATGAATGACTAGAATGACAGGCTGAAAGTCAAATGAAATGACTTCGGCGAAGTACAAGAATAGCGTCCCAGGCGTGCGAACGCTCAAATGACCTAGAACGCTTGCCAGTCGTTGGTTGAGGAAACTTACCAATATTCTAGTGCGAAAATGAACGGTGTTCATCTGTTGAGATGCAAATTTCATCCAGATCACGTTTTTCAATACTGCTTAGATAATGGATTAATAGAACGTACTCGGATATGTAGTTGTGGTGCTTCTATGAACCTCCAGCCGGATACCCAGCTCATTGATGGATATGTATTTAGATGTACACAATGTAGGAAACGAATAAGTGTTCGTTCTGGTAAGTGACACTCAGTTAATTGTCTTCCAGGAACTTTCTTTGAAAAGTCGAAACTTTCGTTGACCAATATCCTGTTTCTGTGCCATTACTGGGTTTTAAAGTCCAGGGTGCGATCAACTGCGGCTCAGTCAGACAACACGTTAACGTCTACTATGCAGCGGTTCCAGTTTTGTCGAAATTTCGCGTCGTGGAAAATGAATAGTATTACTCAAGTGTTGGGAGGAGTCGGTGTAGTCGTTCATATTGATGAAACGGTTCTTATAAAAAAGAAGTACAATCGTGGATGAGCTAGAGCTAACAACGTTTGAGTTCTGGGAATTTATGACATACAGATTCGAAAAAAATTTATCGAACTTATTCCAGATAGGAGTGCTGATACACTCCTCCTTATTATTCAGAGGCTCGTCTTACCAGACACCACCATTCACACGGATGAATGGGCAGGATATAATGACCTCGTCGACCCCAGAACCGGTACTCATACGAATTCAATAGAAGGTTTTTATGGAAGACTCAAAAATAGAATCGGAGCTATCAACGGATCTCAAAACCAAGTTATTTTCAGTCATCTGGATGAATATATGTATAGAAATTGGTTTAATTTAAAAACTGAAACTCCTCATTATAATTGGGACATTTTTTTATCTCACATTAGACAAAAATACCCTGTTTAATGTTTTTTCATGCTTTTTATGTAAATATACGTAAAACTTTATGCACAAATCCTCCTTTTTGCTGATTGGTCGGCTCAAGGTCACTCGTGAGTTCGCATTCTTGGGACATTATTGTAGAACTTTGCCATGACTTCATCTTAACTTGTTTGCATTGGTCTTAGGGAATGTGTTATTCATTTTACCTAAATGTATTTTGATCACTATCATATAAACACTGTGACAAACGACTGTCTCGAACAACAGTATATGATACACTTTTGGTTGATGGTGCCTGGCATGAGAATCAACGATGTGTATTTCATCCCGTCATCCTGATGTGCATGGATTCCCAGTAAGTGATGAATGACGTCCTCACTTAGAAAAATGGAAACAGACACTAGGCATTTCAGTGCAATGAGAGATTGACATTAATTTTGAGAATTGTTGAAAACCAAGGAGTACTGAACAGTTGTTTCGTCCTAGTCTGGGACTCTTCACAGTACGCTATCACAACCCCACTGAGTAAATCAGTTGACTAGTTTTGGATGGTAAGGACACATTGTTTGTGATGATATGAGATGATTGGAGGCAATCGGCAGGAAGCCTTGGATCTAGGTTTCGTGCTAGTTGGCACTCGTCAGCAAGGCGTATCTGCAACCTTGAAGGAACTGATGTCCCTTCTGAGATTCGAACCCGCGTCACCCAGTGCTGAAGTCAGAGACGTTACCAGTGAGCTATTCGGGCTCGCGATTGACCTCCTGTAGGACTGTAGTGGATATTCTGATTTGACACTAGCCTTCTTCCACGAGCAATGTTAGCTGACATTGGACTGAGTTGGAAAAGAGTTATGGGTGGTTAAATCAAAACCTGACGCTAATCCATGAAGACTCTGACAGTTGATGTGAGGTGCAGCTGCATGTCTCTGGGTTCGTCGGGATGCTAAGAAACCATGACTGGAGACTGTTGGTGTTATGACTCTGTGTGTTCTGCACAGAATGTGACAGCTCTAAGTGATGCATTTCTGCGCAAATTTCTATTCTGAAACTCTGTCAATCAGTCAGTCAGTCAGGAGCGAATCCAGGATCTTCTGATAATGAGACCAAACTCGTTGACCACTCAGTGGTTTTAGTGGTTCTCTAAGTGCCACCCCGTGATCAAACTTTTAAACCGATCAAACCCCTACTATAGTAATTTTTGAAACAAAGTGTATGAAATGTGTGAACCGTAAAATCAAAGCATTGTATTCAACTGCTAAATGTCCAGGAGTCCGAAGAAAAGAATTTAATTTGAATAGTAACTTATATTAACTTACATAGGAAGGATTACACAGATTTCTTGAAGACAGAGGGAGAGGGAGAGATTAACAATAAACCAAGATCTTAGGTAGTGAAATTCTAAAACTTCTAAGTCAAGCAGATAATAGAATATCACGATTTGACGTTAATACATTTTATCTGGTAAGACTCATTAATACAGTGACAGTTTAAAAACTTACATAATATGTGTATCTGTCGCAATAATCACGTAAATGACAAGTTGCAGTGCACTCTTGACACGTTTACATGTGCTCTATATCACAATTCATTATCATGAAAATATCAATCACATATGCAAACAACCTGTATTTTACAAGCACCTGTAAAATCTAAATCCATTTGTAGTCATTTTGTAAGTCGTATTATGAGACTTTGCAATACACCATTTCATTCATTAGCGTTTAATGGACGCCAGTGATGCTGTCAATAACAGTAATACTTGAATTTCAACAGCTTCTGCCCGGTGAGATACAAACGAACGCTGGTGAAAACGTTTTTCTCTAGGACGAAGAGAATATGTTCGCCAAACAAACTAGACAATGAACTAATGTTTCTTGAAAAATGCTTGAAAGAAAATGGTTACCCACAAGGTTTCATTAACAAATATGGCAAGAATGAACTCAAAATGCTTGACACAGCTACAGTTAGTAAGAAGCTTATTCTCATCAAACTCGAATACAAGGGCGACGACATTATGAGAATGATAAATAAAAGATTAAGCTCAGCCCTGTCTAGGACATATCCTGCAGCGTTATTTGTCTTTCTATCCCAAACAACCTCTTCACTGGTGCAGTCAAAGATTGACAAATACCCCTCACATGTTACCTCCAACTGTGTATACCAATTCACATGTATCTGCAATAGCAGTTACATTGGAAGAACAGAGAGCAGGGCCTACGTCAGATTCTGCGAACATGTACCAGGGAGCCTCCGGTTAAAGGGACCGGATTATTTAAGCTCTTCAATCGCCAAACACCTGATTGATACAGGCACCGAGTAGATGTGCTGGAATCATTCAAAATAATTAACAGACAAAGTACCTCAAGTCTTCTCAGGTTTGCTGAAGCTATAGCAATAAAACGATTTAAGCCTGACTTATGTGTCCAAAAAGAATCCGTCGTTGGACTTCAATTACCCTGGTAACTGACTTCTTAGTAACTCTTTGTTTTCTAATTTTGTTAATTTTGTTAACTTATCTTTTCACTCCACCCCTCCCCTTTATGTTTCGTTTGAGATAATTTTTCTTGATCTTCTGAGTTCTGTTCACTGTATTACATCATCAACTTCTCATCTGACCTCATATGCACCGTAATTTTAAAAAATTTTGATCTTCTCTTATCTAATTACGTAACTATTGCTAATTGTCTTTTGTTACCACCCTAACAACACAACTGTTAACTAATTTTTTTCAAGAAACTTCTCTCTACCTATATATATATACATGTCGTGACATTTTAGACACCTTGTAAATCTCAATGCCTTATTTTACTATGACGCTCTGACACTATGCTTGCTAATGGACAAAGGTTTGTTAAAAAAAATGTACGCTGTTTATTTTTAATAACAAAAATTCAGGTTGTACGCAGCTGATGAGAACCAACGAAATAAAATGGATCCAGATTATTCTGCGCCAATGTTTCTTCTCTCTTTGTTCAAACAGTAATACGGTTAAACATCCTAGGATATCATATAACCCCATTCTCTACAGGATTCCTCCAACATAAAAGTCTTACCTTCTCCCTGTTGAGTAATTTCAAACTAGAATGATCCTTCATAGTCACACTTAATTGTATGAAGTGCAAATATTTCATAGGACCGGGGTTAAAGTCCCATGAACTGACATATACATTCAGTAGCAAATTCACTTCATTTTATCCTGAAGCAGACAAATAACAAACCCGGATAAACATAGTTAACTCTACAAGACGATAAAGTTATGACGACAATAAACGTTTATTGTCAACTGACGGTTAATCAGGGGGTAGAGGATACATATACGATCCATTTGTTGTGTGAATTTTCTACAGCTGCATAGAAAATCACAGTCAACCATAAGTGTGTGAAAACCAAACAACGAAATGCTAGATGTTAGGATAAGATAATAGGTGGGAGGTCGTTGATCCACCTTCTGTGCTTGTTGGCGATCATAGAAAGTCACAAATTCATACCCCGGGATTCAGATTCACTACAGTATTCAGCTTAGATCCAAGAAAACAATACTCATTACAAGGCAAGCTCGTATACCATTCAGCCACTGTGACCTGATTCAATGGCCACTCCATGAATTCTAACTTCCACCAATTCCTGATTTTGGTACGACCACCAACCAATGTCATCGGTGGGACATCCATTCTCACTCTTGACTGGATAGACCTCACCGGTCACAAATTCCCACTAGAACACCAGGAAACTCCATCCTGTAGCAAGTCAATAGCGAGCATCAGATTAATTTCCAAGAGTTGGTTTGTGAGGATTGGTTTTCTTTTTACGAGTTGATCACGGATTGATATCAGATGGAGAACCATTGAAAACCAGGGAGTACCAGACAGCTGTTTCATCCTAGTTTGAGAATTATCGGCTGTACGCACTCACAGTGTGAAATAGTTTTGTATCAACTGACTTACTGACCATATGATACACTTTGTTGACAATTTGAACTCAGTAGGTTTCGTCGGTACTTTGTCAAATCTGATGTAGTGTACGAGAGATTTGATTATGAGCAATAGTTTGTGCTCGAAACGTCATCAGTTGATATTACTGTACAACACTGTGTGATTTATCAAAATAAAATCTTACCCATAATGGAGTTATGCTCTACCACAGTACCCAAGTTTTATACTTATACCTTTTCTTCTCCCCAAACCTTTTGCCACAATGGTGTGAGCACAACTGCCTCATTTTCTGGGTTCGCTTTTAGTGCATTGGGGGGAATTCCGTCCAGTCCTGCTGCCTTCCCGGCCGGTGTTCAGTAGCTTGATCGCATTCAGTATTTCTTCTTCCGCTGGAGGACTGATGTCCACCGGCAGTTCTATGCGTCCTGCCAGTAGTGGTATTTCTGGGCAAATTGAGGGTGGTGGTCGATTCAAGAGTCCTTTAAAGTGATCAGCCCATTGTTCGATTTGTTTCTCCCCCTTCGTAGTCAGGTTCCCTTGGGCATCTTTTATTGGTTTCATCATCTGGGTTGATCTCTTCCCGGATAGAGGCTTGGTTATCTAATATAGTGTCCTGATGTCTATTTTGTCTGCGGCCTGTTCTGCTTCAGTTGCCAGTGTTTCATAGAATTGTCTTGTGCCTTTTCTAGCACCCTTTTTCACTTCTTTCTTCATTCAGTGCAGTGTACATTGAACTTAGCTTCTCCTTGTGTTGTCTGTCTTTGCATTGAGTCATCTTCTCTTTGACCATCCTCCTCCCCTCTCTTCTAATTGCTTCCACATAGGTGTCCGTTGACAGTCATTCCTTGTCTTGTGTCTTCCTTCTTCTTAAAAAAATTTTAAACGTTTCCTTGAACACCACCTTCAGAGGGTTAGTTCCAATGTTTTTCCACACAGGCTTACTCAGTGATGCCACGTAATGTCTCCGACTTTTCTGTGATCTGATCTGTAGTGAAGGTATCCCTTGTAGTTTTGTCCTTCAGCTTCTGAATGTTGAACTTGAATTGTGGTCTGTCTCCATTTGTTTTCAGGGATCTCAGCTTCACTTTGAAGGTTTGTTGAACTAGATGATGGCCTGAGCCCACATCTGCTCCGCTTCTCGACTTTGTATCCAGTTGGATAGCTGTTTCTCCACTTCCCTGAGCACTACTGAGATGAAATCTATCTGGTTTGTCTGTCTGACGAAACCCATTTTGCTTTGTGTGTATCCTTGTTCTTGTACACGCTGCCTCCAATCACCAAATCACTGGAAGCACATAAGTCTACGAATAATTTTCCGTTCTCGTTCATTTCCCCTAGCTAGAGCCTCTCGATCCATGATGAGTTCTCTTCCTGTACTATCAGGTCCTAGTTTGGATTTCATATCGCCCATGAGGATTTTGATATCACCATTTGAGATTTTGTCCATTACTGTTTGTAGTTTTCTGTAAAAATCCTCCTTCTTTTCTTGTTCCGCGTTGTTTGTATTACTGTGCGTAGCATTGCATGATAATTGTTACCTTCCTTCTTTTGAGTTGAATCTTGCTGTCAAGATCCTGCATGAGGAGATTTGTTCCCACTGCATTAGGGCTTTGGCTATCACTGTGAAAATCATGATAGCCACTTACTGTCTCAGTGTGGTCATGGTTGTCTTCTGGGTGACCAGATCGGAGTAAATTACTGACTCTCCAGTTGACAATTTTGACAGTCTACATCCATTCCACCTGCCCTTGTAGATTCCCAGTACTTCGATACTATATCTTCTCATTTCTTTGGCTACATGAACAGCCTCCTCGACCAGCCTCGTACATTGTATGGACATTCCACATCCCCATTCTTATTCTTGCTTTCATCGGTTAAAGATACATTGGCTGGGTGACTGGCTTCCCGAAGGCCGGCTTTCACCAGCCCAATGTGTCATTTCGCCTCTCCTATTCCAGCGAAGAATAAGATCGTTCTTCGAATGTTTTGTATTTAATTTTTGCGTGTTGAAGTTTCTCTAGCGGTTTGATAGGTTTAGTGGTGTTTGGTTATTAGTCCTCCGCCCAACCTCCCCTCTTTACTTGGACTTGGGACCGGCTAGAAAACTGGCGAGCTAGTTAACTAGGCGGGGTTAGTGGCCGTATAAAGAGTGAGATAATCGAACATCTCATCACCACTGGTCATTCCGTCTCAACAAACGCCTACTTCAAAGTAATCTACAAAGTGAAGAACAACCTGCCAAAGACATTATGTTTCTGTCTTCTTTGCATTGCAGAAGCCGTAACCATTCAGTTAGAAGAACCACAGTTATGTGTACAGAAGAATATTATTCAACCACTTCCACTATCATGGTAGCAACTCTGTTGATCCAACTTAACTTTTGCTCGTTTGCTTGTTTTTCTAACTATTTAAAACCCTTGATTTCCTCTGAAACTCTTACCTGATTCCGTACTTTTTTTGTTTCTATGTTTACTGTAAACACAACTCTTCCATCGAACTATTCATGTTATTATGTAACTCTTCTTTAACAATCTTTTGTAGCAACTCAACACTTTTGTTACTACCTTCTTTGAACTACTGGTCTTCTCTCTATTACTATTCGAATGGTGATTTTCCATGAATCAAAACAAAGCATATTGTTGACTTGAGCTTCTCATGAATAGCAAGTGATCACTGGGTTCCCTTCATTTACCAGCTGCAATAGTGAGACTACACTATCTCAGCTATATGCTTTCACAATCTCCAATATATCTGAGATCGGCTATTTTTTTTCTCTTTTGTTTCCATGGATTTCTTTTGCATGAGAGCATGATTTTAAAATTGGTAGATATAAGTGGATGGACTAGGCAACGTGACTAAGACTTCTCTGATTTTGATTACATCGATGAGCACTATTCACAGAATCTAGAAAAAGGCTTTACTGCGGAGTATATGCTGACCAGAAAACGGATGAGTTACACCATTTTTGCATTTAAAACCATACCTCCCTTAGCTTAAGAATCCAAGGAGAAGTAAGACTGTTTTATGTGGAGAAATAAGCGTGTAACAACTGGAGGAATTTACATATTTTCTAAAAGTGTACAAATAAAACCAAACTGAGTTTGAAGTAATGATTAATTAACAGAAAGTACTTAGGAGTAAAATAAGATGGGCATAGTTTGGATGGACGGAAAGACATTGGAAGATCTGGAATTCACTAGCTATTGAAGTCTAATGTTACACAAACTCGAAAATCCACAGGTGAAAATCGACAAGTTTTCAGAAGAGGCAAGCATCAAAGACAGAACTTCAAGTGGAAATAATGAAGGAAGAGGTGATGAGGATACCTAACCAGCGCTAACAACAACAGCGCGCATCAGTCACCATCAAGTGAGCGGGCGGAGGGGGAAATTCAGAGGAATAAAACCCACTTGCCCACTCAGCAGCAGCAGCGTTCTACTACAGGTGGTACAGGTATGGATGTCAAAGGCATGATGGGGAAAGTAAGAGAGACCTTCAGTAATCTGAATTCAATGTAGAAATCTTCTGCACTCAGCATAAGAAACAAGATCCAGAACTTCAACACTAATATCAAATCAGTCTGCTTCCGTATGGTGCTGGCATAAACAAAAGAATTGTGGAAAGGCTGCAGACTTTCGTTACCAGCTACTTTCAGTCGACATTGAAGATCAGACGGCTGTTTGGAAAGGATTAGCAACAAGGATCTCTAGCAGATGACGAAACAGCCGAGAACTTATTCCATAATTCCCAATGTTCACGTGAATTATCTTCTTTCCATATTCCACTGAATCTTATGAATACTCTTCAGAATTAATTACAGACAAATTGGAGATCGAGAATTACCTCTTTGATTGATTCATTATTAAGCTGAACATAACATGAAGCGTAGATGTTCATCAGAAGCACTCAGCACCTTTGAACCAATGCGAGTAAGCTGCTTCTTTAGAGAAAGAGAGCAGAGGATGGTGGGTTTCACAAGGACATAAGTACTGTAATAGAAAAAAAAATTGGATTTTGTGACTTATTCACAAGCCTCGAGGGCAGCTGGGGATAGGCCACAATGCAAGTTCAACACTCAAAAAATGAAGGACACAAACTAAAAAGGAAACTTTCACTGCAACTGTCAGAGCAAAGCAGGAAACACTACGTGGCATTACTGAGGAATCATGCGTGGAAGACCATTGGAACTCTCTGAAGGTGGTTTTCAACGAAACGTCTTCAACGGTTTTAGGAAGAAAGAAGAGACAAGACAAGGAATGGCTCTCAACGGAATCGAATGGCAATCAAACCTCTACCTCAACTTTATAGACTTTGAGAAGGCCTTCGACAGCGTTGACCGCGAAGTAATTTCGAAACTACTCGAGTACTACGGCGTACCCCAAATATTCATCAACCTTATTCAACAGCTGTACGACAACGGCACATTTCAAGTGATCCACAACGGAAAACTCAGCGAGGCGTTTGGAGTAAACACAGGAGTCAGACAAGGGTGCTTATTATCACCAATGATATTCCTAATTGTGGTAGACTGGATTATGCGTCAGACAGTAGGAAACGAGGAGACAGGGATATCCTGGACGGACGTGAAGAACCTAGAAGACCTGGATTTCGCGCGTGGATGATTTATGTTTGATGTCACACAAAATCGAAGACTTACAAGCGAAAACCGACAAACTGGTCGAAGAAGCAGACAGTGAAGACAGGACTCCAGGTGAACATAGACAAGACGGAGGTCATGAAAATAACCAACCAACAACCACAACAGCAGCAACATCCAGCGCCAATCACCATCAACGGGAGGGATTTGAAAGAGGTTACTTCTTTCACTTATCTAGGGAGCATTGTCTCAACTACATGAGGAACGCACGAGGATGTCAAATCGAGAATCGGGAAGGCGAGAAACACATTCATCAACCTGAAACCAATCTGGAAATCATCGTCACTCAGCATCAACAACAAAATTCGGATTTTCAATACAAACGTCAAGTCAGTTCTTCTGTACGGATGAGAAACTTGGCCAGTGTGTCACAAAGAATATTTCCAACAGCCTGTTGCAGACCTTTATCAATCATCAACTGTCTTCGTTCTATACACAACATCAGATGGCCGGAAAGAATCACTAACAAGAAACTATGGGAACAAACAAAACAAGAACCAATCGCCCAACAAATATGCAGGCGAAAGTGGAGATGGATTGGACACCCACTGAGCTGAGGAGGCCGCTGGGTGACATCGAGCATCAGGCCATAGCTCGAGTGGAACCCAACAGGGAAGTGGCGAGTAGTGGGACGTCCAAGAGTGACATGGAGGAGATCGTGTGAAGAAGAGTTGAAACAGTATGGATTAACATAGATGCAAGTGAAAAGTATAGCGGAAGACAGAAGCAAGTGGAGACGTGCAGTTGAAGCCTTATGTTCCACTAGGAACCCAAGGGAACAATTATAATATTCACAATCTTCAATTATGCAACAGAGGATTATCTGTTATTAAGTCGAACCTGAATGACAACAACTCACCTTGAAAATTAAACTTTAATTACATGATAATTTTCTTTTTCTTTTACCTTTCTAATTACTATTCTATGATTTCAACATTTAAATTTACACTGACTCAAACTGATGCACTCTTTTAACTTTTCACTCAGTGTTCAATTTTATATCAATATGTATATATGACAACTACATGTGTGATTAGAATGTTTAAAATGTGTTTAGTTTGTTGAGTAGATTACACGTGTCAGATGAATTAAATCGTCTTAGTGTTTGTTCAGTCAAAGTCAATCATGCTATGATGCCTTGTCTAATTGCCTAGTCTCATATGACTCTGTATTCTTATCTCCTTTTGTCTGCAAATCATGTGAAATCATTGTGTTATTTATTTATTATCAATGTCTACAGAGAGATTTAAAAAAAATTAATCTTTTATTACATGACCAGTTTACATCAGGTCACAGTTTTGCTTTCTAATTCGATTCTTACACTCCAGTATTCGTCTTTCTATCGATAGATAATATAATTAGCTAATCATGAAGATTTGAGTGACTTTTTTTCTTATAGATTTGTTTACCGTTAATTTGTGTAATCTCTGACTTGCTAATGAACATATGCTATTTTTTATCTAGTACTTAATAGAATGTATTGTTGGCATAAGTTCGCCAGTGTAGACGTCTTAATCGTACGTGGTTTGATTTCAACTCATCGAAGAAGTGTGTGGTTCTTTGATTGGAGACTATCTGGTGTCATGTGTCTACTAGTCCTTTGTTGACTGAAGACTGAAATCTATCCGTCAAGTTTGCAATGTCATTCTGTATTGGCTTAATGACACGAGGTAATTTTATACTGCAGGGCATATTATTATTATTATTTTTATTATTGTTCCCTTGGGTTCCTAGTGGAACATAGGGCTTCAACTACACGTCTCCACTTGTTTCTGTCTTCTGCTGTACTTTTCAATTGCATCCATGTTATTCCATACTGTTTCAACTCTTCTTCACACGATCTCCTCCATGTCACTCTTGGACGTCCCACTACTCGCCACTTCCCTGTTGGGTTCCACTCGAGCTATGGCCTGATGCGCGATGTCACCCAGCGGCCTCCTCAGCTCAGCGAGTGTCCAATCCATCTCCACTTTCGCCTGCATATTTGTTGGGCGATTGGTTCTTGTTTTGTTTGTTCCCATAGTTTCTTGTTAGTGATTCTTTCCGGCCATCTGATGTTGTGTATAGAACGAAGACAGCTGTTGATAAAGGTCAGGTTGTTGGAAATATTCTTTGTGATCCGCCATGTTTCTGATCCGTATAGAAGTAGGGCATATACTGCTTTTAATTTTACATCAATGTTACAGTACATTTGAATTTAAGGACTGTAGATGTGACTTGTTGATAATCGGCAGCATGCATAGAACGTAGATCCAAAATCCCTCATCTTTTATCTTCATCCAAACATCTTGGATGTAATTTCTAGTCCATGTACACTTTATGCGAACTTTATTTATTATCTTAGCCTAGGGTGTTTTGATTTCAACTTACAAAACCAAGTGAACTAGATTGTCTGTAAGCCAACTGACACCAAAATACGTCTCACTGTAATGAGTATTGTTTTCTAGGATTTTAGCTGAATACTGTAGTGAATCTGAATCACGGGATATGAATATGTGGCTTTCTATGGTCGCCAACAAGCACAGAGAGTAGATCCACGATCTCCCACATATTATCTTATCCTAATATCTAGCATTTCATTGTTTGGTTTTCACACACTTATGGTGGACTGTGATTTTCTATGCAGCTGTGGATAATTCACACAACAAATGGATCGCATATGTATCCTCTACACACTGATTATCCGTCAGTTGACAATAAAAGTTTATTGTCGTCAGGAGTTTTCTATTTGGTAGAGTAAACTACGTTTTTATCTGGATTTAATATTTAACTACTGCATCACAAAATAGGTTGAATTTAATTCGGGATGCTTACATCAGTTCAAAGGATTTTAATATGGGATCTACGAAGCAATTGCACTTCATACAATAAACTATGACTATCAGATGTATCACACAGTAAAACAGTATTGTTCACCGGATGACACAGATTCGAACACATTTTATTACTATGCACAACCATATCATCAGTTATAATCACAAGACTTCGAAACTTCAGTTTGATAGTTTTCTTTCTTCTCTCCTATTTATCGTCGTTCGGGTAGTTGAATTTTCCAGATGTCCAACTGGACAGGTGGTGAATCATCCCTGTTACACGTATTTGTAGTTGATTTGATAAACAAACCTACAGTCAGTAATCAATCTCTCTCTCCACCCTATTGTATGGTTGAGTGTAAGTGCACGTAGTGAGTGCTATAGCTGAACTATTCTCTGGATTTCTTATCTTATTTAGGTCAACTAATCTAGATTTCAAAACAAGATTTTGAGAGAACAATTGTTTTCGATAACTTCTTCTTCAGGCTCTACAGTTATAAATCCATGAATAATAGGGTACATATAGCCAATAAAGGCAAATGAAAATAATATCTAGATTTCGCTTCTATGTTTTTATGCTCGGCTAGTCTGACTGCACCTGTTCTACTACTTCGACCTATGTATTTGACCTGACAATCAACGCAGGCAGGGTATTAGATACACTAAATTGTTTTGTTTAATTGGCTCCACAAGATTGTTCCTTCAACCGACAAAGCTTGTTTCTAGCTGAGTTTATGGGGGTTTTGAATGCCAGACACTTTGATTCCTGCCTTGTTAAGAATTCTGTGTAGCGTTTCCGAGGTTCCTTCCTTGTATGGAATTACTACTGATGATTTAGATTCCTCATTCTTGGTGTTGTCATTATCTTGTGCGTGTTTGTCATGCATGTCGTCATTAATATTATGCAATTACACACAATCATACAATAGGATGGATGAGATAAGATGACAGTTTCAAAATCTAATGTAACAGCTGGGTGGAGGGAGAGATTGATAACTGACTGAGGCTTTGTTTACCGAATCAACTGCAAATACGTGTAGTAGGAATGATTCAACACCTGTCCAGTAGGACATCTGGAAACTTCTGCTACCCGACTGACGATAAATAGGCGAGAACAGAGAAAACTGTCAAAATGAAGTTTCGAAGTCGTGTGATTCTAATTGATATGATTATGAACCACGATAAATTTTGTTCGAAACTGTATCATCCAGTAAATAATAATACTGTTTCACTGTGTGATATATCTTTATAAACGAACTAATATGGAATTACTTACTCCCACAGTGCCCAAGTTTTACACGTATATTAAGAACGATTCTAGTTTGAAATTATTCGAGAAGGAGATAGTGAGGCCTTTCTTTTAGTGTTATGTGGTAGAGATTGTGGTCATCTAACATCTTTGAGAAGAACATCCTTCACAGCAATAGTCTGCGGAAGCATTAAGGACAAGATCTCCCATCCAACCATTTCTGTGTGCCGATATCAGATCACCTGTTGCTATGGAGTCAGGTGCATTGGTCGTTCAACGCATATCCTATCCAAAAAGCGTTCAAGAACAATATCTCACATGGCTGCAAATAAAAGTAGTAGTAGCTGTATAAGGACTGCGACAGTCGACCACCTTGTCAACACTGGTCATTCCATTTCAATAAAAGTCTCCTCCTTCAAAGTGATCTACAAACTGAAGAATAACTCTACCAAAGGCGATACACATTCCTCTCCTCTGCATTTCTGAAGTCTTAGCCATTCAGTTGAGAAAAGCCAGAGTTATGCATAGAAGAGGAAATCATTCAACCACTTCTGCTATCATGGTTGTTGATTTCTACTGACTCGATGTTTATTCGCTTGTTTGTTTGTTGAGTTTTCCAACTCCTTATAACTCTTTTGTTTCTTTAGAACTCATCTTCGTAGAATTCAGTGTTTTCCTTCGCTTCTATGTGCATCCTGATCACAACTCACTCATTCAACTATTCGCCTGATTACGAAACTGCAATACACTTAGTCAACTTGTTCTGCGGATTGACTAAGATTTTGCAACTGTGGTGCTTTTTGACGACTCATCACCACTATCCTCTTACTAGTCTTCACGCCTCCTTCCTGTGAAGTTGTAATTTGCTTATTCATCACATTATTTGAAATATTTTGATGACGTAACCAGCAATTGTAACTAATTTTTCTTCTTATCTAACGAACCTAATGTACACACATACACACAAACACATAGAAGAATAATTATACATTATATACGACTGGACAGCTAAATGAGTAAATTCGCGCAGAAGAGACTCTTCGCTGGACTTCCTGTTTTGTTTTCATTAACGTCTACTGGTAACAAGTCTCAAGATTCTAATTTCAAAAAGGATTACTTCCAGTTTATTTTATTACTACTGTTATGGTTAGTTCATTAGTTTTCTGAAAATTCTCACTTATTATTGGTCAATTCTTCTTTATGACCTTAATCTAATACAGCAGTATAAATTTACCATTTTCTTCTCACTAATTAAAAACAAATGAAAATATGCTACCTCGAACAGATTCACTGATAACTACACTCCTTCTGATATTCATATCTCTACAGCACACTAAAGCTTATGTCGTCGCCAACAGTATCAATCAAACCAAAACAGGTAATCAGTCCAGGTTACTTGTTGGAGAATACACTTATTTGCAATGCTTAAGGATATACAGTGAAGCTAATTGTAATGGTTTTTGGTCTGATATGTGTAATTCTAATGAATTATTGTCACCATTTCAAATATGGACTACACTATCAATGTGTGCTCCACAAAATGTATGGTATAAACAAGCAAGATATTGGCTAGCATATGAGTAAGTTCATATTAGTTGGTTAGGCTTACTTAGATATTTAATATTCGGTAATAATTAATTGTCAAAAGTTTTTTTAACCATTCAGATATTTGGATTTATATGAAATGTTTACAGTTATTGGTCAGAGTTTAATGTTCAGTCAAAATCATTTCATTTCATGTGGATTTCGTCAGGACCCAATCGCTTCGTAACTTCTAAGCCCTGAGCCCCAATAGCCTCACCGGAAATCGGACCTAGGACCTTCAGGCTACGATGAAGAGCTGTCGACTATCTAGCCACTGCGTTTGTGAAAAAAAATCTACACTGAAATTAGTCGATGTGCCTAAAACATCGAAATTCTGAACACCAATCTCCAGCTCACATCAGTGACTACTTGGTGGATGTCCTGGAAATTCTAAGGAGAAGTCGTGATCTATAGAGTTCACCTTTTCAAGGTGAAATGAATGAACATTTATGGTATTGGTTAGCAGCAGAGTTATATAACGAATTCCTGGAGGTAAGGATTCATGGCTTATTAAATTCCAAACCATTTTGTTGAATAATAAAACGGCTGATCTCCTAGCCTGAAGGTCCTACATTCGATTCCCGGTTAGGGTCACCGGTTGGTATTGCTTAAGAATTCCAAACCAAGACGAAGGAACTATCAAGTGTTCCTTGGTTTTAGATGTTGCTCTGATTGATGCTGGTTCGTGATGGAATCTAGCCACTGAAATGAGTCAAAATTCCTACAAAATCGAACGTCTGAATTTCATTTTACTCATATTCAGAAGAATAGCCGCTAACTTATAAACTGTGTCATTTATATTTTAGCAGTCTGTGATGAATCACTGCTGTAACTGCAGAAGTGCTCTGTTAGTCAGACTATATCCAGTCATTTTCTACAGTCGTCCAGATGAGAAGCATTTCTGTAAAATGCTTTGCTGAGGGTTACATGTATTTCGGAAAATACATAAAGGGAACTCACCGGGATAATGTGACGACGCCTACTTAACTAGGTCCTTAGTTTACTAGATCGACTTAAAGCCCTGAAAAGAGTGAAAGTTAGGCGTGAGACTAGAGACTCTATAGCGGAAAAACCAACGGAAACTTCCAAGCTCAGGAAAAATTTGTTTAAAAAGTAGATACGCATATTCTTCAATGGAATCAGGGAGGTAGAACGACCCCGGCCTTAGAAATCTTTCGACAAACCGGTTGACCGATTCATTTTCTTTGGATAGAAGTAAAAGTAAGTATAGTGACCAAAAATATCTGCACCAATTTTAATACTGGTTTGCAAGACGTCTTGGGAATCTATGAAAGCGAATGGACTGGAAGTAAACTCTCAGAATTGTTAACTGGAGTGTCAGTAATCCACTCTAGTCACACAGACAATAGTTACAAGCACGCCGACAGAGTGGTTGTCATAATATCACTGACAGTGTTGAAGACCCCCATGATGTGAGAAACATTCGCCCACAGGATTATACAGCAAGGTTTAAATGAAAAAGCATAAAAGTTACAATTACCCAGTCCTATGCTCCTACATTGCACATAGTTTAGAAGAAGAAAGGAAAAGTATCCACCAGTTGGAACAAAGACCGACTTGTCAGACTGGGAAAGAAGGGCGACTTAAGCATATATTGCAAGAACTGTAGCGGATCCAGAGGTGAGAATAAAGGCCAATCACGTATGTGTTTCGAGGTTCAATCTCTGATTGAAACACTTCGAAACCTTGCATAGCTGGTGGTAAGCCAAGTGAGAACAGGAAAAAAAAGACACCACTGTTACCGACACTTCAAAGCCTGAAGCCCTGTGTTGCACTTGGAATAAAAACAAATTTTTTTATGAAATAAATTTTGCGCAGTATAATACTTTATATCTTTCTTCTACAGACAACCTGGATTCGTGGGTTCATATCTTTTCCTTAACCCTGGAGACTGCATAACTAATGTAAGGCAATATGGTTTAAGATCAATTGCTTCAATCCTTGAATGTGTACAACTCTCTCTATTTTCACCTTATCCATCTTTAACTTGTAATTATCCCCAACCCCCATGGAGACGATACTATATAAACACTAACACGGCGAATACAGGACAACAGCAACCACAAGCAAATTCACCTCAGTCACTACAAGAAAGTCAAAATGGACAATCGATGAGAGTGGTTAATTTGAATGATATATTTATGGGTAGTTTAAATGCTCCTGGAATGCAAAAACAGAAATAATAATAATAATTTTTGCATACTTCTCTCTGGTAAATGTGTATATTTTGTTTTTTAATAAATGTCTCTCTGTATAATATTAAATTCACTGATTTCCAATGAATAGCACTCAGGAAATTTGAAATTAGAAATATTAGAAAATGGTAGATATTATCTGAGAAAAACGTTTGTATTTTGGTCTGTCGGTCTGTTTCCGACATAGAACTTTGCACATATGTGCGGCAGTTCAAGTCGCCACAATCCATGTAGCACACAAAGCAAGAGAAGAAAGTAGGAGAAATGTATATTAGAGACAGTAAACAGAGGTGTGAGACAAAGGAATAGTAATAACGGAGAACAAAACAGTTTAGTTGGAAATCATAAGTCACAAGGAGTGGATGCATCTGCGCCACTGACAAGGATTTTCAGCCATGTCACCAATTGTTTCCAACCATTGGTTTTTACCGTCCCGAGTACCCCAACCAGGAAGTCTACACCTTCCTACGTGGCTTAAACCATCTGTTGTGGATTTGATTGACTGGTGCCATGTTTTCGTTTGACCGCCACTAGCCCTTTTTCAGCCTGGCCCTATATCAGCTAACATTGCCCGTTGTCGAGGAAGGCGATGACTAGGCATGCACATGTAACACGTATCCTAACCATCTCAGTCGATGTAATTTCACACTCTCGTCGACTGATTTCCCCTCCTTACCTACCACTCGACCGATGCCTAACCTCAATATTGCTCACCTTATTATACTATTTCATACGGGAGATAGAACGCAGACACCTATGATCAAAGAGAGCTAATCTTTTCATGTCTTCCACTCTCAATGGCCAGGTTTCACGTCTAGCCATAAAGGAGGACGGAGCGGACTGTTGAGCAGTACACACGCCCTTTGGTCGATAGTCGGATATCGCGTCTACGCCAGAGACGGTGTAAACTGGCATATGCGGAGCTAGCCCTCTGTATTTGTGCTGAGATTTCGTCGGAGATCAACCCGTTGGCACTGGCTGATGGTACTTCTCAAGTAAGTGAAGTGGTCAACGTGCTCTACCACTTCACTTCCTATTTATAATCTAGGGGTCGGGTTTGTATTTTGACTAAGTATAATAAAGATTGCAATACATCAGTAAAGATTTTTACTGAACTCGAAGAAACTTAAAAGTTGCAGCATTCTGATTAATGGAAACTGTAGTTATGAGAACTTAAAGTGTAATGTATGCTGGTATTAAACACAGTATGTTTTTAAAAACCAGAGATCTCTTTCCCAAAACTTTACTTTAAAGCTGTACAATAATTTAGTGGGTTTTTTATGTACACAATATTAACTGACAAAAGAGGCTGGAGGTTATGTTGTCAGTTACTACTAAAATAAATCAAAATTTTATTTTATTTTTGAATCGAGAAAGAATGAAGATATTTGCAGGATAATACGAGCTCGTTTTGTTTCGTGGATTCTCTCTCTTCAGCTGCGTACATCCTAAACAAAATCAATAATAAGTTACAAAATTTCTAAATGAAGCACTTTTTACAATGACTTCAAGTTATAGATAGAAAGTATGAGCAACATAATCCCAGGGATGATGTAGGCAGACAATTATTTGGTGTTAAAAGAGTAACTGCTTATATAGTAATTAGACAAGGAGGTACAGTTCAGAGTTTTTTTCTTGGAAACAAGGATGGACTAGAGACAAAATACAAGATTGAAAGACAGAGTGAATTTATAGATATTATGGTAGAGAGTTGTTAGTCACAAGGCAGAGTGGTAGGATGTTCGCCAGCTTCAAATATGGTTTCGGGTTCGATCCCCAGACGTTGCACTCCTTTACCTCGCTAAGCCAGTAATAAGACTGGTAAAAAGGGGAGGTTGGGTATGAGGCTAGCAACCGCATCCCGTAAAAATGAACACCATTGCTACCGAAACTTTAGAGCTCTACCTTGATTCCCTATGTTCCAATGGGAACGTAAAAGGTATATAAAAAAATGATAGAGAGTTCAGGGAGGTGGGGTGAACAGAAAAATAAAATTATAAAATAGATAAAATAATCCAATTTAGTAGATTCGTGAACTTAATTCAAACCAGTAAAAGGAACCGCCTATATGAAATGGATCAAAATGTATGAGTAATCACGATGTTTGCAAGAGTGAGAATAATCTTAAGTAATCAAGAGGATTGAAAACTATTTAATGAAGTGATGAATAATCAACTGATAAGAAACGAAAGAAGAACGGCATGAAAAAGGGTTACAAAGTTCCTCGAAATGACTACGTAGAGTTTATGCTACAGTCATCCTGGAAAACAATTTTACACTAAGACCACGGTAATGAAAGAGTCTAGTCAAAATGTTTTTGAACACGAAGTTCAGGTTTCTACCTGTGGATTGCGAAAGCACCAACTGCATGAAGGATGAGTAGGTCAAATCACTTTTGAAAGGCTTGGTTGTGCTTTTTGTATGATTAGGAATGTGAGACCAGAAATAATTATGTGCTTCAAAATCGAGAGATTCACTCTGTTCTGCGTTCTTATTTTGACAATCATGCTGGTAAGTGTTAATGGGCATGTCTAGAAAACGCCGTGCTGTTACTGCAAATTTACTTGACTTCACTGGAGCAGGTGAATTGGTAAATAATTTTTGACACTGCCAGTAGCAAGGTATTGTCTTTGACATTTTGGCGAATAAAAGCATGTGTGAATTAGGCGAGGTGTAAATATCAAGCAAAGAAGGTTCTTCGAATCGCTGTCCACAGACAGGTTTCGTTGCTAACTTATGTGTTCTCAGTTACATGATATGGGAGTGTTTCATACCTGAAAGCACACATGTTGTAACTGAGATGGTACTGGATCTACAGGCTAGTTCCGCGGTTACTTCAACACAACAACAATATACGAATGATTAATCAATTAATATTCGCACATTCGGATCCAAAAAGCTCGAGCTGCTTTCGCTAACTTACGCCATCTCTGGCATAGGCGTGACGTCCGGCTATCAATCAAGGGGCGTGTGTACTGCTCAACATTTCGCTCCGTCCTTCTCTATGGCTCTGAAACATGGCCAATATGAGGTGAGGACATGAAAAGGTTGACTGTTTTTGATCATAGATGTCTACGATCTCTTTCGCACGTCAGGTGGCATAATAAGGTAAGTAATGTGCAGGTTGGAAAAGAGTAAGTGGTGGCCAAACAAAAACATGGCATCAATCCATGAAATCCTTGACAGTTAAACTGAGTCAGGTAGGCAGATGCAGTCTTCCGGGTTGGTTGGGGCCCTCGGGACTCTAAGAATCAATGGCTGGAGATAATAGGTGACATGGCTCAAAATCGTTGTCAATGGCTCAGATGTATTCAGTCTCTGTAATCTTTCATATTCCTTTCTACCATTACTCATTCTGTTTCACTCTTATACTTGTTAAAACTCTACTAATTCTCTTCACTCATCTTCTTGTCTACCTTTGTGTGGTATTTGGAACGTGGCAACTCGAAGTGCTGCACTTCAGTGCCAAGTTCTATGTTGAATCCAGACAGACAGATTCGCACATTCACATGAAACCAAAAAATTTATCAGAAGGCAGATTATGTTTATCTGCGTATAAGGCAATAGCACTAGAAATTGCGGCTAATTATATATATTAAATCTACATAGTTAATAAATTACTGGCCTAATATATAAAACGATATTTTAACTAGTTAACATGCTCCAGTTAAAGATCGACTGACCTGACCCGTCATATATAGACAAGGATCAAATGTCTGATTTAAAGATCACGTAAACAATGAGTCATAACAATGTAAAGTTTATTCATTCTTAATGGGCTGAGTTTTCTTGCATTTCTTCAATATTTCTGTGTATTAGTCTCAGAAATGAGCTCTGAAATCTTCATACTTATAAATTATCATCCAATTCACAGTTTCCCCAGTCCGAGGGGAAATTTCACCACAGTTTGATGCAATAAATGCCGTTCACAATAAGACAGGCATGCATGCATGATGATGGTTCCTTGTTGGTGTTTTGATTCGACTTTAAACACATTTCGATGAAATTTTGGGGATAACCATTCTTTTTGAAGGACGTTTGTAGGTATTTTTCTTCCATTCTTTTCAACTCTGGAGTGCTACAATGTGTTTGAACTCTTTTAAACAATGTCTGCACACAGTTTCGTTTGTGAGTAATTGGATTATTGCTAGTATAGTTGAGTATTTGATCTGTGTGCGTTGATTTTCTATATACTTGTGTTTCTAAATCTCCTGATTAAGATTTTGTTATCTAGTTCTTCTTCTCTTGTGAATTTGATGTCTTCAAATATGTTCTTTATTAATTTATGGGTATATTCTAAATCATTTCTCTTAATTATTACAAATGTATCATGAACAAAACGTATCCAGATTTTCGGTTTAATTATAGGTAGAGCTATTAATTCTAATCTTTGCATAACGGTTTCAGCTATTAATCCTGAAATGGGCGATCCCATAGGTGTTCCTTTAATTTGTTCATATATTTGAGTATTGAATTGGAAGTATGTTGTAAGGCATAATTTTATGAGTTCTATCCAAGTTGAACATTGCGTTTTTATGTTTTCATCAATATAGAGTAACTGTTGCATAGTTTCTGTTGCTAGTTTTGGACTAATTGAAGTATATAATGTTGTGACATCGAAGGACACCATTATTTCATTGTCATCGACTTGAATGTTTTTGATTTTCTCTAAATATTGGATTGACGAATTGATAGAATGGTCGCATGATTCTGTTAGGTAATTTAATTTCCTGAAAAGTTCTTTAGATGGATTATATGTTGGTGTTCCTGTAAAGATGGTTACCAGGAGACGCAATTATATCACTCAGGAAGAAATTTAAATCATTTCACTTTACGCTCAATATTGCGCTGAAGATGTTGTCCAGAAGGACGACGTAAGCTCCGCAACCAAACCAACCAGCTCAGAGAACACTATTAGTTGCAAATCATCTACCTGAGCTTAAAATCTTCTTTATTATGCATGCATGATGCTGTATACTAACTACTACTGACTGTTTGAAGTGAGTAGCTGGACACTTGCTAGCTAAACTAAAGTTATCCAAAACATTGGATAGTCGTCCCACTGATTTGGTGTCGAGTTCATCGACGGTGTTGCCAGTTTACTTTACTTAGCTCAGAGAACCGAATCAGCTGAAACCATCCGATTTTGTAGCTGGTTACTTGAGCGAACACGCGATTTTAGTGTAATTACCACTCTTATGATATCAAGTAGATCACACCCATTGTGATCTGAATAATTTCGGTTTCCGAAGGAAACTCTGGTGAAGAAATTCACCTCGCCAAACTGTGTAAATTGAGAATGAAATTGAGAGTAGTTAAGTTTAACTTCCCCTTTTAGCTGTACAATTGCATATATATATATCCAGGTTTTCATAAATTTTCAAAGAATTCTCTGATTTTCAATGAAATGATCGATATTTTCGAAAAACTTGTCTATTTAAACTGATCTGAGTTAACAGTTTGATGCAACAGTAAAGAGTGTTACACAGAGAGAAGAAAATCAAGGACTCTAAGTTCTTATTGAGAAGACATTGTAGTTATCATAACTTGGATTAAGCACGCATGCTGTAGGCGAGGTGATATTGGATTTCTGAACTCATTCTACTCAATAAGAATAAATTACTGATCGAGTGACTATTATTCATATAAGTATAAAACTTGGGCACTGTGGTAGAGTGTAACTCCATAATGCTTAAGATTTTATTTTGATAAATCACACAGTGTTATTTAGTAGTATTGACTGATGACGTTTCGAGCACAAATTATTGCTTTTCATAACCATATCAAGTTACACAACATTTTTCCTTCATTTATATACATGTTTGGAATTTACTAGGTATTTGAATAAAAATCAGTATAAGATAATGTACATTCAGAATTAGTAATATGAGTGTTATAGATCAATTGCAATCACGTGGTATTAGCAAAGTCAGATCATTGTAAATAAGTTTGCTGAATCACAGATCAGTACCAGCTTTTAAGATTTTATTGTCTATACTTTCCAAAAATATAAGCACTTTGTGAAGACCGTGATATCTGGATATTACCAGAGATATTTTGAAAAAAAATCGGAATCACTTTAAGAAGAAACGTTTTTAAAAATGTTGAAATAATGAGAGAAGCTATATTTTAGCGGCTTGTTTAAACCGCTGGGCTACATTAATTCACATCTAGCGTGGAGCATTTACTTTTCTCCGTTTTGTTCTTATTGTTTTAATCTTCCAAATATGTATCCTTGGATCGCAAGATGAACTCATTCAAATTTTCGATTGACGTCTAACCTACCACCCTTTAGTACTTTTAGAAGAAAATGAAGGAAAAGTGTCATAGAGGACTGAGTCTTGTTTCAGATAGAATGACGCTGCACTGTACAATATACTGTTGATGAATATTAACTTGAAGATTCTATACGGGGAGTAAACATTTCACAGAAACCTGAGGCAAGAGTTCTATACTGCGTTTAAACCTAATCTGCAGAGTAAGGCTGATAGTGTTATTGTTAGAGACTCATGAAGATGGCTTCGACTACCGTAAGAAAAGCACAGATAAGGAGTAGGAATTATAGATTATCAAAGTAACAATTTAGAAAATTTCATACATTTGGTTACTTTGATAAATTTCGATGAAGTAAGATCAGATTTGCAGTATCGAATGACATCATCAGTCTACTTCACAGGTTCTCATCAGCCGCAGACTACCCAAAATTGCAGTGCTTATAAATAATGACAATAACATACTTCAATGTTTGAATGGTAGTGGAGAAAACATTATAGAATAAGAGAAGACGTTCAGCGAAGAGACTCTTTTCGGTGAATTCATTCACATAGCTGCACAATCGCATTTATACACAATTATTTGTGTGTGAGTGCGTGTGTACATGGGGTTTGTCAAGTTTAGATAATTGATCAGGTAATACAAGAATGATCTAATATAGAAACAAAGTTAATCAGACAGCAACTAAAGTAAGATTGAGTTGGTAAGTTAGATTATGTAATATAACTGACTAAAATGTTTCAGCTTAGATCAGGGTAGCAACAGAGGTAATTGCAGGTAGAGACTAAGTAGAAGTGAAATTGAGCCAATAACTTGGATGACGTAACATAAATGACTAGAAATTGAGCGTCGTTCAAGTCCGTAACAATGGTAGTGAGATGTACGAATTAAATCGAGTGGGGGTAGAGAACAAGAAAGTTGAAAATGTAAAAAGTATTACAATTGAGAAGACAAAATAATGCTAATGAAGAGACAGAAAAAAGATTAGGTAGAATTTACATGTCGGCTAATAAGATAGATTACGTCCATTGCAAGTGTAGTGATTGAACGAACTTCTTCTGTATGCAGAGTTCAGGACTTAGCAAGTGAATCGCCATTGCTTCTGTAGTTTGAAGAAGTCTGATTCGTACACCTTTAGGAAGACAACTTCTTACTCTGAAGACAACTTTGAAGTTTGTTTGCGGTGTAGCTTGGTGTCCAGATTCTATCAGGTGTTCTAAAATGGAACTGCGGCGGCATCGATTTTCTCCTTTGCAAAACCATGTTGGTAAGTGTTCGGTGGTACGTTTGGAAAGCGAGTGCTGGGTACGGCCGACATACCTGGCTCCACATGAGCAGGTGAATTAATAAATACGCATTGATGAGGCCAGCAGCGGTAGCTTATCTTTCACGTTCACATGAATCATAGGTTTTGTGGAGAACGTTAGCCGTAGTTCAGCTGCGAAGAAGGTCTTCTTAAGTGAGCGCGACAGTCGATTTTTTAGTGTTTCCGCAGATAAATCTCCATTGAATTGAAGGTTCATGTAGAGTAGTTTTTTCGGGGTGCTAAGCATGGGCGACTTTTGTGGTCTAGGATTCATAGATTTTGCAATAAATCTTTCTGGATAACAATTCTCGACGAGGATTCTCTTGAGATTGTCCAGTTCATCTTCTATGGTGCCCGGGGTGCAAATTCTGCAAACTCTGTAGCTAAGTGAACGGATCAGGTTTCGTTTGGTGTATAGAGGTACCCAACTGTGAAAGTTAGTAAGCTGTCTGAAATATAAGCATTACAATTTTTCGTTCAAATTACCATGAATTTGTATGCTTTTAAAATAGAAAAGAATGGAGAGGAGAAGATAGAAAACAGAAAAATCAAATAAACAATGTTAACTTGTAGGTTTACACAGCAAATCAAGAAGTTTATACTTCATTAAAAAATCGGAAACTTTCTCAGTGAGTTAAAATCACTAATATGGATGATAAATCAACGTAATTAAAATGTAACTACCGAAGCAGTGAGAGACTGATTGCACTGTGTTTCTGTTTGCATAAGTTTGGTTTGAAACGCCTGATTGAAATTGCTTCAGCAAATCGTAGTACTAAACTCAATCACACTGAGTTCTGCTAACAGTGAAGTAACGTACTATCACCGATATGTCAATGATACGTTTGTAACGAAATGAGTTAAGCATCTGTATTATTTGAATGTCTCAATGAGACCCACCCAAACATTCAATTCATCTTGGAATATGAACACAACGATGAGTTCAGTTTCCTGGATCTTAATGTTAGAAGACGAAACGATGGTAGAGTCGAAAAATCAATCTACAGAAGAGAAACCTGGACCGGACAGTATCTTCACTACGACACCTTTTGTCTTCTAAGCTATAAGCACGGATCATTAAGGACAATATAGGACAGAGCACATTTTTGTGAACTTAAACGAAAGAAAAACAACAAGTTGAACAGGATAACATGACGTCATTTTAATTTGTTGGTTCTCTTCAGCAGTCTACAACTTAAACCAATTATAATATCAGTATTACAAAATGCTGATGTACTATAGTTGTGATAAATAGAGGCGGAATTCCGTTGATATTGCCTAATTAAACAGCAAATTAGAAGAGAACAAAAGTTTTTGTCAAGCTCGTTTGTTAACAAAAATAGTCACAAGAATGGAGGTGTGAAATTGACAAAGTAGGGTTTAGGTAATTTAGTTGATCAAGAGGAATCAGGACAAAATTAAGGGTATGAGATTACATTGAAATATGACTAAAATAACGCGAACATCAACAAAATAAAAATATTTTCAGAAGAATAGTTGCTGAACATAGAATATTATTTTCGATAACTTCATCATCATCAGGTTCTACAATTATATATACACTATAATGAATGAATTAGTGTTATTTACAGCATTAATATTGTTTAAATAACATCGAATCAATAATAATATCAATGGGTTACAGTTCGATAGCATCAACAACATAACAATACACTGAATATGAGAAAGACTAGGAAAAATAATTACACAAATTCATGAATTTATAGTCTCCACTGAAGGCCGGCCAGGGCAGTAGTAGTGGCTAGACTTGCTTCTTTTGCATACAAAGCACTGGTTGTTTCATCAGAATCGCGATAGCCTTTGCTGTTTTGAGTATGAGGTACTTTGATGTTTTTGGTAATTTGTTTGGAACTCGGTAGATGATAGAGTAGGATTCTTCAATGCTGGCTTTGTGGCCAGTTTGGACCAGGTTGTCCAGTATCGAACTGATGATGGTTTTTACTACACCTTCTTTTAACCACACTAGTAGATGTTCTCGAGTGAGCACGAAAAATCAAATTCCTAGAGCAACGGCCAATGTAACTTGCTGCACCACAAGCACAGTTGAATCAGTAGAACCAATTACAAGTGGTTAGTCTGGGTGCCTCATCTTTCAATCGAGGAATCACCATCGGTCGTGTAGAAAATATAACTTATAATTTGCCAGCATAGAAAGTTCTTGGAACTGAATTTCTTAGCTTCTTCGTTGCGTAAATAAATTACATGATTTAGAGAAATTACGTCTTCTTATTGCTTTATCTAAATTCATAAAAGGAACTAATTGTTTAAAATTCTTCGTAAGTATTTCGCTAGGAATATCGCCCTTGAATTGCAGTCGTAAATATAAAGGCTTCTTGTCTAAGAATAGTGAATAGTTCTTTTCAATCTTCTTAGTCGTGTGTTTCCTGATGAATTTGTCTGGATAGCTATTTTCAATCAAGGTGTCATGTACAATGCTTAGTCCATCTTTAATTACATCTTCTGAGAATGAAGCTTTAACCCTGTGGCTGATGGTTCTTACTAAATTTCTTTTTTTACTGGATCCCATTTCGGAAATGCTTTCCGTGACGCGTGCACTATGTTCCTGAAGCCTACATAAGTACTGACTTGACAGTAAAAATCTGAATCATATTTCCTATGTTGACTGCGATAGATTTCCACACTGATTTCGGTGCAATGAAGATCCGTCTTGCTTTACCGATCCTGAATGGCTGTGAAATCCCCATGTATGCATTCTGTAGCTGAGACGATGATGATCAAATAAGGGGAAGATATGACCCCGCCCCCAGGCCTTCATATTTTACCTTGTGTTTGCTGCTTTTGGCATTCAGGTCTGCTGAGTGATCCAGTCCACTAAAATATGGAATTTCACTGGCGATATTAATCAGCCTTGTCTTACTCTTATCTTCGCTCCAAAGGCTTTGGGAAGTGTTCTGTAGTGAATCACTGGGTATGTGGCATCATCAAACAGCTGTTGAATAAGGTTAATCAAAACGTTGGTCAACTGAATGATAAAAAGGGATAAAAATGAAGACTTGACAAAGTAGTATGAAGACACGGAATTTCAAGGAATTTCAACAAAAGACATATACCCCCAAGCCAACCTGTCAAACCAATAGCCCCCAAGGAAAGCACAAAGAAAATCGCCTTACCATATATAAAGGACATCTCAGAAATCACTACAAGACTCTTCAAACTTTTAGGAATTGACGTCGTACACAAACCAACAAAGTCACTTCACTCAATTCTATGTCAACCAAAAGACTCAACAGCGAAAGTAGATAAAACCAACATCATCTACAAAATAGATTGTATCAACTGCGAAAAACACTACATTGGCCAAAGTGGACGTCCCCTTCGTCTTCGTATCCACGAACATAAGCTAGCCGTCAAAAGACATGATATCCACTCCCTCACACCACTACATACAGACAACCACGGACATCATTTCGAATGGGACAACGTTCAAATATTAGACAGAGGAAACAACAAGAATGTTTGACAATTTTTAGAAGCTTGGCATTCCAGTGAATCATCAATCAATAGACACATCGAGATAGACAAAATATATCAACCGATAAGAAAGAAACCTCATACACAAAGGGGTAAAGTTCAAGTCAAAGAAACAATGAATTACAATACAAATAACCTGGAAGGTATGAAAACACACAAAAACAACCAATCAAGTCCAAGGTCACCAGGAGAGATGATTAATAAACTCGTGGAGAAATCTGAAAGCTCACTTCAAGAAATTGAAATATGCGCTGAAGATGTCGCCTAGTAGGGCGATGAAAGCTTCGCAAATTAACTATCCAGCTCAGAGAACTCAACCATATCAAAATGTATAAAAACAACACAGTGTAGGATGACTACGAAGTTCATATAACATAACCCTCTATTTATCGTGTCAAATAATGCATGTGAATCGTTTAACAGAACCGTAACACAACGCGTATCTTCACTCATTTCACGACATATTAATAATAATCGTGTATGTAATGCTGATCAAGGAAATGGAGTAGTGAATCAACAAGTGAACTTCGGGTCCGTTAGACAACCTTCGAGAGAATCTTTTATGCACTCCATAAAACATTTTTTAATTTACGCACACAGCAATACCAACAACAGAGACAGAGCTACCAGTGAACACCAACTCCCCGACGAAATCACAAGTCCTGAAGGCAATCAAGATGCTAAAAGATGGAAAAGCAGCAGGACCAGATGGAATCCCAGCAGAAGGATTGAAAATGGACCCAAAGACAACAGCGGACTTGATGACGCCACTACTGGAGAAGGTGTGGAAAGAAGGCAAAGTATCCGAGGACTGGAGGAAAGGATACTTATTCAAACTACCTAAGAAAGGAGACTTAAGTCAATGCAAGAACTGGCGCAGAATTATGCTCCTGCCCATCCCAAGAAAAATACTAAGCCGCATCATCCTGGAGAGAATCAAACATGCCCTGGATGAAAAGCTTCGACCGGAACAGGCTGGATTCAGGAGAAACAAGTCATATATTGATCCGATCGCAAAAATACGGATCACCACTCAAAAGAGCTTGGAATGGCAATCACCTCTCTATCTCAACTCCCTCGACTTTTAAAAGACCTTCGACAGCGCAGCGTCGATGGAGAGGTGATTTGGCAACTACTTCGCTACTACGGTGTGCCACTGACAATTATACATCTCATCCAACAGCTGTACGACAATGCTACATGCCAAGTAATCCACAGTGGGAAACTTACCGAATCCTTCGAAGTGAGGACAGGAGTAAGACAAGCTGGCTGCCTACTATCGCCAATGATTTTCCTGATTGCAGTAGATTGGATAGTGCGACAGACAGCGGGCAATGAGGTAAAAGGCATAAAATGGACTCACACAAAAAACCAACTTGGAGGATCTGGACTTCGCCGATGATATATGTCTGATTACCCACAAACTGGAAGATATGCAAGTGAAAAGCAACAAGTTGGCAAAAGAAGCATTCAGAGAAGATTGGCCTTCCTTTAGGTGAACATTGATGAAACAGAGGTGATGAAGATTCCTGGCCAACACTACCAACAGAAACAACAACAACAGACAAAAACCAGCATAAATGGGAGGAACCTGAGAGAAACAACCTCTTTCACCTACCTGGGAAGCATCGTTTCAACTACAGGCGGAGGGAACCGACGAGGATATCGAAGCAAGAATCGGAAAAGCAAGACAAGCTTTCATTACTCTCAAGTCTGTGTGGAGATCAACAACACTCACCACCAAAAATAAGATCCGGATTTTCAACTCCAATGTGAAGTCAGTCAGTGCGACCTACTATACGGATCAGAGACTTGCACTGCGCGTCATAAAGAGCACATCAAACAAACTACAGACCTTCATTAACAGTTGTCTTCGCTCAATACCACTCAAGATCGGATGGCCGGCCAAGAAAGATCAGCAACAGAGAGGGATCTCTGGCAATGAGCGAACCAACCCAGTAGGAACCGATTGTGAAACAAATAGGCAGGAAGAAATGGAGATGGATTGGCCATACTCTGAGGAAACCATCAAGTGACATCACTAGACAAGCCATTGCTCGAGTGGAACCCGACTGAAAGGGAAGCGGCAAGTTGGTGGTCAGTGCAAGGGTGACTTGGAGGAGTTCATGTGAAGAGGAGATGAAGACGTGTGGGCAGACTTGGAGCCAGGTGAAAACTCTAGCAGAGAACCGAACGCAATGGAGACGCACGGCTGAAGCCCTATGTTCCTCTAGGAATTAAAGGAAACAATAATAATGTATAGCTTATATAAGTCGTCATATACACAGATCTTCAGTGTTGGACCACTTCTGCGCTTCTTTGTCTTCTTTTCGTTAATCCTATGTTTCGCCTCAATACACCGGCTAATTTCTTCTCTTTAGCGTTAAACCTACCTCTCCGATATTTTATATTTTTGTGCTGGCGGACATCTCTCTGCATACTTCTGAAAAATCGTGTTAGTGACCTACGCCACAACTTGATTTCAAGTTTGCTGAGACATAAAATCAGACATTAGGTAAAACAAATATCAAAACTCTCTCAAGTATAAGAAGCCTCTGTAAAATACTGTAACCTTGAACCCTATGAAAAAGTCAGTATGACAAAGTCGAGGGATACTTTGAATCAAAGAAAGACTGAAACATGCAAAATCGTTACAGTCAATGAAACAGAAACTTAGGTGCATCACTTTGGCTTCCACTGTTACCAAAATAATGTAGTCCGTATCCATTTTCTATGCGTCATCAAAACACCTGCAAACCAGATGCATCATTACGTTCACTTGTGGATTTTACTGATTTTCCAGACCTGTAACCTTTATAAATGCATCTCATGATAACTGAAACTATATGAAATGAAAATGGAATATACAGTGAAAATTTCGTATTAATTTGAGAGAGAAAATCACCACAAGTAATAGTGAAAAAGATGAAATAATGGCAAGTGTTGATGTTTACTCATTATTCACGAATGTTCCTACTAGAGATTTACTTCGTTCTGCCAACGAACTGAGTGTTCAATGTCTTTTTAACTGAGATGAAATTATGAAGGCAATGGAATTGAGTCTACGCTTCGTGTTATTTACATTCAGAGAGAGTCTTTACAGTCAAACAAAAGGTATTGCTATGGGATCCCCAGTGCCTTCGTTAGAAGCCATTCTGTTTTTGCATTCATTAGAAATAAATGTATTTATTAGGTGCCCTAATCCCCGAAGAATGCAATTAATATATGATGATGATACCTTTGTCATAATCAAACGCAGTGTGGTGAATAAACTTTTTCATTTAATAAACAATATGTCAAAAAGTATCATGCTTCAAAAAGAGGTTGAATCCGACGCAAATGATTTGGCCTTCCTACACTTCAGCACATCCCTTTACCACCAAAGTTACTTTGGTCAGTAATCTGATTAACAGTGCCAAACGTTTGATTACTGAGAAGGAAGAGATCAACAGGGAACTAAAATTGGTTCAGTCTACTCCTGAATGAAATAACTGCCCAAAAGCCCTGATTAAAAGATGTATAAAAAGGGAAAATAAGGATGCACCGAAGCCTGCCGCTGAGAATTGAGTGATTATTGTGATAATTTCTTATTGCAAAGAAGCTTTTGGATGAGATAAAAAGATTCCTTAACAATTATGACCTAAGAATGTACTTTCGTGCAACGGATACCTTACACTAGTCACTGGTGAAGGTTAAGGATAAAATAGAAATAACAGAAAAAATAGATAACCAACAAAACTGAGTGTACTAGATAGACTAATAATAATAATAATTTGCTTTATTCCAGAAACAGTACTAGTGGTACAGTGTGGAATTTTCAGCACATATCTACAATATTTGCATCTAATTTTATCCAACGTGTAAAAGGAGTATTTTCAAAAAAAATAAATATAAAGATAACAATAACAAAAAAAGAAAAGATAATATTTTAAAAAAATGCGAAAAAATACCAAGAAGTAGGAAGGAAAATGCACAATATAAAATAATATCTCAGTACTGGATAGTGGAAGCTATGATATGATTATGCATGGTGACAGTAAAGCTGTAGTCATACAAGAAGTTATGAAATGATTTTTAAGAATGTTTATCGCCAAGATGATCAGTTAATTTAGTTGAAACAACTCTAAACAATCAGAAAATAACATTTCAGGGTTGTTTTTTAATTGTCAGGTCTAATGCGGTGTTTGTAGTGGTAGTGTGAGTAATCCTGCATAATACAAAATTTCAAGATGGTGATAATAGCGTTCACAACCAAGATTGTCAGTTAATATTGCCGAAAAAAATAAAAAATAACAAAAAACAACCACAAAAACTAATAATTACATGATGGTAAATGACAGGACAATTTTCTAATACTCAGAGTGCTAATATAGTCGGAACCAGTAGATACACAAAAGAAGGAATAGCGTAAAGTACAAAAAAGTAAGCCAATGTTAATAATTTATTAAGCTAAGTATGTTTAAGAAGGAGTTCACTATAAAATACAAAATAAGAGAGAAATAAAAGAGCCTAAAATTATGTTATTAACAACAAAGCAAGTCATAGGTTTCGCGCCTAACATTGTCTCTGTCACTTAGAACACGGGCCAAGTATGGTATCGTTGAGTTCTTGTACTTGGTTGTACGAGCATAAATTTTTTTATGCTGATTTCTGGTTCTACTAGATGAGATACAAGGCGAGAGTTGGGAATAGAGGGGGTGTTGGGAGTCGGAGAGTATGGTTTTTCACCATTTTTCGCATGTATTCAGATGCCTTTCAACTGATGTAGTGACGAGCTGTCGGAGTTTTACACCACTAGTCCTACTATGGGGAATATGATGCTGTATATGCAGGAGAAAGTGATTCTAATTTCCCCTGGGGGATTGGAAGAAACTAGGAAATAAGTCAGTGACTGGAATATATTCAATAAAAGGTGAATACAAGGTCGATTTTTTAATAGGACCAAGGTTCTACAGAAAGATTTTAGTTCATCTCAAGAAAGATTGACTGTAGTATGCGTGGACCTTGAACTCTTGAATAAGCGTGATGGTGTGATGTTAACTGATGCATGACATGCATTGACTGAGCAAGACTATAAATGACGATGTTTCTATTGAGACTGTAACTTCATCACGATAATATATGTTAGTCCATGTGCTTTCGCTTGTATTATTAAAGGTCATAGAATTCCTTAACCAACTAACTAAAAGTGACATTTATTTTGTCAATAGTTTATTCGACACAGAATAAAGTTGCGTAGATTTACAAAAAAATTTTCATTCATAACTAAAAGACGTGATTAGAATTTGTTCAATATATTCTACTTAGAAATTTTGCTTAGAATTAATCACGTTTCAAAATTTAAAAAAGTATAACTGTTTAGAAGTCGCATAACTTTATCTTCTCTCACAAAAGATACATTTACAGTTGAACAAAAATATTTTTATCATGTTGTTGTTACGATTAAATTCGCTGGTCACATCGGTGCTACTTCACTTATTCTTGTGTTTATCTGAAACAAAAACAAATAATTTCGACAGTGAAGTCAGTTCATCTTCAAGAAACAATGACAGCTCCGGGCGATTATTGTATGGAAGTTATTCATCGCCGAGAAGTTGTTTACTGTTATATACTGGAGCATATCAACAAGGTTATATGACGGAAGTGTGTTACAGTACTGCACAGTTACCATCATATCTAATGTGGAGTACACAATCTATATGCGCTTCTTGGAGTTTATGGTATGGATATCCAACGTATTGGCTGGTATACGAGTGAGTTACTTTTTCAATTTGTTTTACTATTAATTCCTATGATATATATGCTATGACCAAGGCAAAGAAAAGGGTTTAATAAGACGTTTCTCTATGCATACCTTAGATTACTGTCCATGCATGATAGGGTTATACATAAGTGGAAAAAAAGACGTAAAATTTAACAGTGGTTGAATTTGATCCCATAGATAACTTTGAAGGATAAATCGTGTATGTCTGAATGATCTGATTCTAGGAAAGTATATTTACAGATGAAAGATCTAGTCATCCTATACTCGCTTTCCATCAACCGAACACGGGGCAGATTTTCAGCTACACGTTTACAGAGAACATGCTTATATCATCCATTGTAATTTGCACCACAAGAGTATGTGAAACAGTAGAGGCAGGCACTTAGAGGTGGGTAGAAATTCTCGGTAGTTTATCCTTCAGGCAATGTCAAATCACAATTCAACTGGAGAATACTGCGTTGCTTGTAGGTCACAGGCAGGAAAAGTGAGTTTAACACGCTTGGATAGACAACTTTGAATAACTTGAGCTGTGGTGTCCCCTCTGAATGCCGAACTCATAGTGTCTGTTTTAGTACTATGATCTGGTTAGCAGAGGCATTTTTCTTCGTGTTTCTCTCAATAAAACTTTTAGGATATCCATTGTTTAAGGTTGATGTACAAAGGATTTCCTTTTCCTTTGTCGACCGTGTCTATAAAGCGAATTTTCAGAATTCTTGAGCATAGAGAATGGATAAGATTTCTCTTTCTGCCTAGAATTGCTCAAATGTTGAAGTTAATGTGCTGCCCAATAGAGACTGACTTTCGATAGGTCTACCTTTTCACTGCGCCATCTTCTCTTCTGTATAGCATGATATCTAATAAGTGAAATGTGTGGAAATTCGCTCTTCTTCGATTGCGAAAAGCATAGATGTGTGAAAAACATTTTACTCTCTGAGAAGGTCAGTAGTTGAACCGTTGTCATTCCAAAAAACAGTAAAAGTACTGTCCACATAACACCAATTATCTTTATTCTTATGTATATGTATATTGAGTGGTGCAAAAATTCTAGTTGCATTCAGTGCTTTTTTCTCATACTACCGACAAAAATGGACACAGAAGCTTTTAAATGACATCGTTGAAGAGATATATTTATTCGCTAAATAAAAACCTTGTTTTTCCTTATGAATAAACAGGTATATTTAGTGGTATTAATTCGTAACTTCAAAAACGCCTAATTGAGCTAAACATCTTCGCCACTGTTTCGAACATGAGGATTTTTTCATCCCTTTTAAGAATTCAAGATATTTCTTATTCCCTTACGCTTTGATTGAAACATAGCGCTTCAAGCTAAAGCTTTGGATTTCCCGTAACATTGGTGTTTATTTTCTCTGACAGTCGTTCTTTATGCTGCGGTGTGCAGAAGATTTCCAAACTCGTTTCACAGGGATGATGCTCTGCTTCACCCTTCCACTCCAGCCTGTACCTTCGTCTGTAATTGAAGCGATACTGGGTAGGAAAGTGTAAGATTTGACCTCAATCAAGTTTATTCTATTGGTAGTGATGGGTGCTCGTGGTTGTTGTTGTTATTGGTTGGTTATATTCATCACGCCTGTCTTCTCTATGTTCACTTAAATTCCTACAAATATGTCCCTTCTATTTTTGTTCAGATTCTATGCTGTTTTCAAGTACTGGTTTTGTAGGGATTTTGTTTGACTGAAGGTTGAAGATGAGGCAGTAACTCATCGAAGAAGACATTGCGAAATGGTCGCCCAATGTCGTGAATTCGCAGAATTTAGATTTCAAGGACCATTGGGTTGGGTCCCAGTCGCTTAATGGTCTACGAGCTCGCCTTGTAACCGGAAGGTCCTGGGTTCGAACCCTGGTGCGTGCGTACTGATAAAGGGTCCCAAACTAGGATGGGACAGTTATCGAGTACTCCCTTCAGGTTTTTCAACTGTTTGTCTAGAATAAAGCCATGATTCTTGTTGTTACTATTATTATTTTTATTAAGGAAGTCCACTGTTGGTTTCAGAAGACTGATTGGTAAACCAAGAATATTCTTTTCGAAATCTTCATCTTCACGTTTCACACTTATATGCGTCCATAATAGTTATGGAATTATTACTATTTAACTACAGTATTATTTTTTAGAGTAATATCGAATCACTGACATCAAAACTCTATGAGACATAAACAAATCGATTGTTGATAGGTTATCGTTCAAAACATGTGTGTTTGTATGGTAATATACGTAAATGTAACTAACATCAGAATTGAGCACTAGATTTCACAAGCGAATGACTGTGAAAAACAACGAAAATTGGTGAGAGTTGGTGAATTATCCTGATAAATTCAAGTATTGGTTTGTAGAGATTTGGTTGATTGGTTACAGGATTTTCATCATGAGCTGACGTTGGTTAGAGAACCACTGGAAAACCTGCCAAGGAGTACTGGACAGCTGTTTCGTCCTAGTTTTGGACTCTTCATCAGTACGCACCTACCGGGATTCGAACCCAGGACCTTCTGGTTACAAGGCTAGCGAGCTCGTAGACCATTCAGCCACTGGCACCCGATCCAATGGCCAGTGGATGAATTCTAACTTCTGCCAATTCACGATATAGCACAATCGCTAGCCAATGTCTTCGGCGAGTATTTGTCCTCACAACCGACCTGCTGCAATGAATCCTATACAGACGGATTATGCACTTTATATCAATAAATAATAATATCGAAAACATAGAGATACTATGGAGTGGAAGTCTGTATGTGTGTGTGTGTGTCAGTGAATTGTTATTCTTATCATTATTCGTTTTGGTCCTCAGTGGGGCATAGGGCTTCAACAGCACGTCTCCATTTTCTCCTAATGTCTGCAGTCGTCTTTATATGGCCCCATGTTCACCTATAGTTTCTCATCTCTTCTTCCCACGATCTCCTCTATGTTACCGTCGGACTAACAACACACTCGTCGTTACCCATTCGGGTCCCACTCCAGTGATGGCCTGGATTACACGTGATGTCAACCAATAGTTGTCTCCTCAGGCAACTACCTACCTGAATAGGGTTTCTAGTGAGAAGTCGTGACCAGTAGGGTGCAGCAGGTCGGGTGTGAGGACAAATACTCGCCAAAGACATTGGCTAGGGGTCACGCTATGTCGTGAATTGGCAGAAGTTAGAATTCATGGGCCGTTGGATCGGGTCCCAGTGGCTTAACGGTATACGAGCTTGCCTTGTAACCAGAAAGTCCTGGGTTGGAATTCCGGTGGGTGCGTACTGATGAAGAGTCCAAAACTAGGACGAAACAGCTGTCCAGTACTCCTTGGCAGGTTTTCCAATGGTTCTGTAACTAATGTCAGCTCATGATGAAAATCCTGTAACCAATCAAATCCCTATAAACCAACACTTGAAAATTCCATTATTATTTCACCTTGTGAATAATAACCGTTGACTGAATGTAAATATATTATAATGAAGGTTTTTTGTATTTCACAATGAATGAAAAACAAAACGATATTACTGTTTTTACTGACTTTTCGCTATTCAATGCTAATAGCCTTATCAAAGTATTATTAAACCAGAATTTACAAAATCTCAGCATATATGTAACAAAGAGTTTTACCTTTGATATTAGGTTTAGTGATCTTCATTGTTATTTTGACTTTCAATATGTCCTTTTAACCTGACCTAAATCTATTTTCTCACCTCTTAACTCTTTGTTATATATATATATGCTGAGATTTTGTAAGTTCCGGTTTAATAATACTTTGATAAAGCTATTAGAGGCATTAAATAGCGAAACATCAGTAAAAACAGTAATATTGTTTTGTTTTTCATTCATTGGGAAATACAAAAAACCTTTTTTATAAGGAATATCATTTACCCAATGCCCAAATTTTTTCAAACTGTTAAAAGTGAACTTAGTTTGGACATATATGAATATATATATGTATTCAACATTAATGTCTATTAACATTTACTCCATTTTCTCATATCTTCTCTGTACAGACGACCTCAATATACCGGTTCATATATTACCTTCGCTCCAGGTTCATGCGTGGATAATATAAGGCAATATGGATGGCAGTCAGTGTCATCTGTACTTCTATGCATCCAGTTACCTTCGTCTCAATCATACAACTACTACTCTCAATTGACTTGTTACTATCCACAACAGTCATGGACACAGAACTCTCCACTGTCGAGTGTAAATGGGGGTAATTCTTCAACACAGCCAATACCACTTACTCAAAGAAATTCAAGCAATCAAACTAGGGGATAAATAGCAACTCCGAGTATGAATGAGTCGGAAGAAGAGAGTTTAGATGACAAAGACTCCGAATAAAAAATTTCGTAACCGTTTTTTTCTGATAAATGTTTCTTTCCACAAAAGTTCGTTTTTAAAAAGTCTATTTTGTTAAAGTGAGTGGTGTAGATTAATTTGAGTGGGAGAATCAAACTCCCCCAGGGTTTTAAGCGAACAACTGTTTTCGATAACTCCTTCCTCAGACTCTACAATAATGAATCCATGAATATCAGAATAGAGATGGGCAGTGAAGACAAGTACAAATTATATAAGAATATGTATTGGGGATACATATGTAATATACAATGAATGTATATAAGATGTATGGTCACTCAGACCAAAAGATAAAATGTGAATAGACATCTGGGTGACATTCTAATGTATTTATATTCAACAGTTTCATTGGTGATGGTGGTGGTGGGTTGGTAGTGAGCTTTACTCAGTATTATTGTTCCCTTGGGTTCCTAGTGGAACACAGGGCTTCAACTGCACGTCTCCACTTGCTTCTGTTTTCTGCTGTACTTTTCACTTCCATCCATGTTAGTCTATACTGTTCCGACTCTTCTTCACACGATCTCCTCCATGTCACCCTTGGACATCCCACTCGCCGCTTCCCTTTCGGGTTCCACTCGAGCGTTGGCCTGACGCGCGATGTCACCCAGCGGCCTCCTCAGTGAGTGCCCAATCCATCTCCACTTTCTCCTGCATATTTGTTGGGCGATTGGTTCTTGCTTTGTTCGTTCCCATAGTTGCTTGTTGGTGATTCTTTCCGGCCATCTGATCTTCAGTATAGAACGAAGACAGTTGTTGATAAAGGTCTGCAACAGGCTGTTGGAAATATTCTTTGTGACCCGCCAAGTTTCTGGTCCGTATAGAAGAACTGACTGACTTGACGTTTGTATTGAAAATCCGAATTTTGTTGTTGATGCTGAGTTGAGTGACGAAGATTTCCAGATTGGTTTCAGGTTGATGAATGTGTTTCTCGCCTTCCCGATTCTCGCTCGATTTGACATCCTCGTCCGTTCCTCCTGTAGTTGAGACAATGCTCCCTAGATAAGTAAGTGAATGAAGTAACCTCTTTCAAATCCCTCCCGTTGATGGTGATTGGCGCTGGATTTTGCTGGTGTTGTAGTTGTTGGTTGGTTATTTTCATAACCTCCGTCTTGTCTATGTTCACCTGGAGTCCTGTCTTCACCAGCTGCTTCTTCAACCAGTTTGTCAGTTTTCGCTTGTAAGTCTTCGATTTTGTGTGACATCAAACATAAATCATCCAAGGGCGAAATCCAGGTCTTCTAGGTTCTTCACGTCGGTCCAGGATATCCTGTACTATACTCAGTGGTACCAGAGATATATGGTTATCACCTAATACATACAAACAATTATCGACGAATGGGAAACACTGAATGTAAGTTCAAACAAGGGCCGACAGATTTCGAGTGTAGTCATAAAATAAAGAGGTTAAATTGTGAACAGTAATAAACTACTAAACACACGATAAGCTCAGTGTAAGTTGCGAAGGTTGACACATAATGAGGATGGTAACAGAATGAAGTAAACTGCGTGAAAAGGAATAAGAAGGCATAATATGACAATAAAATACGGATGATTAAGTCTCTGATGACCTTATAGTAGGCCAGGGTATACGAAGATGATGAACATGCTTCTTCCGCATACACAGGTCAGGTTTCTTCAGCTGTAGCCATGAGGCGTAATTGTGCTGCTTGGTCAATTAAGCAGTTTCAACCAGTTTTTGTGAACGCTTTCTTTCTTTCAATCAATTAATTTTGTACCTAATAGACTTCAGTGTAACGAGCAGAATCGATATGTTGTGTCGTCTGAACACAGGCGTCTGTAGCTAGGCAGAACTCCTTTGAGTTACTCTCAGTCAGAAAAAATAACCCAGTGGCAGCAAAAGTAGACAATTATTTGTTATAAAATCTGAGCTAATATTCAACAATCATGATATATCAAAACGCAAATCTACCTCAACAATGATATTGGACAGCTGTACAGGTTCAATAATTTCTCGAGGACAAAGCAAGTAGTTTACAACAGACTTATTTAACTAAAATCAGTTTTGAAAGAGGTGTCCGAGAATCAAGAAGAATTTTCCCAACAAAGTGGGATCAAAACTCTGTTAGCAAGAATCACACACCAAACAATTCTCGTAGACATTTCGACTTCATCCTTACCTTGACTCCACACAAACAAAATCTCAGTCATCAAACATGACATTATCAACGCCATCACACGAACACGAAAGGAAGCATTAAAATTAGGGATTAAGCAGTGATAAAGATGAATAATAGGGATTAAGTGAACAGACGATATACAAGAGTCGGAACAATGATATGCAGTCTAGGAGAAGAAATGATCATGATGACGGAGTTATTTGGAATGTCTAAATAAGTAGTAATGTCGAAAAAGATCGTCCAGGACGGATGATGATGAGTCAACTCATAATATCAGATCTCAAATGCACACTCAGTGTCCGTTTTGCGCTTTGCTCGAACACCTGAAGTGTATAAAAGCAGAAGGTAGACTGTTTTGAAATATTATGTTTAATGCACAGCAGATTATTATTATTATTGTTACCTTTAATTCCTAGAGGAACTTAGGGCTTCAGCCATATGTCTCCATTGCGTTCGGTTCTCTGCTAGAGTCTTCACCTGCCTCCAAGTCTGCCCACACGTCTTCATCTCCTCTTCACATGACCGTCTCCAAGTTACCCTTGCACTGACGACCAACTCGCCGCTTCCCTTTCCGGTTCCACTCCAGCAATGACTTGTCTAGTGATGTCACTTGGTGGTTTGTTTCCTCAGAGTATGGCCAATCCATCTCCATTCCTTCCTGCCTATTTGTTTCACAGTCGGTTCCTGGTTGGTTCGCACATTGCCAGAGATCCCTGTTGCTGATCCTTTCTGGCCGGTCATCTGATCATGAGTGGTATTGAGCGAAGGCAACTGTTAATGAAAGTGTGTAGTTTGTTTGAGATACTCTTTATGACGCTCAGTGCAAGTCTTTGATCCGTATAGTAGCACTGACTGACTTCACATTGGAGTTGAAAATCCGGATCTTATTCTCATTTACATGCTGAGTGCTGCTGACCTCCACACAGACTTGAGAGTAGTGAAAGCTTGTCTCGCTCTTCCGATTCTTGCTTTGATATCCTCGTCAGTTCCGTCCGCGTGTAGTTGACACGATGCATCCAGGTCAGTAGGTAAAAGCGGTTGTTTCTTTCAGGTTCCTCCCATTTATGCCGATTGTTGTCTGTTGTTGTTGCTGTTGGTAGTGTTGGCCAGGAATCTTCATCACCTCTGTTTTCTCTATATTCACCTGAAGGAAGTCCTATCTTCTCTGGATGCTTCTTCTGCCAACTTGTTGCTTTTCACTAGCATGTCTTCCAATTTGTGGGAAGTCAGACAAATATCATTGGCGAAGTTCAGATCCTCCAAGATTTTTGTCTGAGTCCATTTTATGCCTTTTACCTCATTGCCCGCTGTTTTTTTGCATTATCCAGTCTACTGCAATCAGGAAAATCATTGGCGATAGTAGGCAGCCAGCTTGTCTTACTCCTGTCCTCACTTTGAAGGATTCCGTAAGTTTCCCGTTGTGGATTACTTTGCATGCATCATTGTCGTACAGCTGTTGGATGAGGTGATACAATGATAAATTATCACACCTGACACAAACATATATTTGTGTATCGGTAGACTGGATTATAGTACATCGATGGTTTGGGAATAAAATACACGCCAACCATATATGTAGTTGGAGGCTTGGTTCCCAGTCGACACACTCTCAAACTTCGCCTAGTTGGAAGCAGTCTCACAAAACAGGGGAGAATGACAGTGAGGCTAACAACCTCCCTACCACTACTCAACCTCCAAAGCTAAAGCTTGAATTCCCCTTTCCCACTCGCCAAGGAAAACAATTAAAATCAGAATTGGCTAGGAGTCAGTCTTCGCATGTACTACAATTCTGAGGACAAACGGTAAGAAACAACTGTTTAGCCCAAGTATATGAAATGCACAATAACCTGTAACTATCACGGAGAAAACTGATTGATCATCTTCACAAGAGAGTCACTTCATTAGTACAGCCAGTATGAAAAAAATTAAGCTGGTTAATGGTTAAACAAATTAGCACTATCAAAGTGGATATTAACGTCTTTAACTTCATAGGCAAATACTTCTTAAATTGTTTGAATGAAGCAATTACAACGCATGGAGCAAGTTAAAACGGACTCATTTTATTTGCCTTGATTTTTACATTAATGGCTTACTACCTGAATAAGGAAAGCTAATAGCTTTATTACAATTTCAACATATATTTAGTTTAGAAAGTCTTTGTATTTATAAATTCATTCTCATCTGTTCACCTAGTTATATAATGGCCTCACACTTTTCGAACGTCTATTTGAACGTTATCTAGCATGCTTATCAAGAGGATAATTCCAGACACATGACTACAAGCTCAATTCTCGAGCACCACAAGAATGGAGTGCAATTATCTTCTATTCTAGATTTGTATCAATCTCCCTATCATTGTACAGCGAACTGGCTAGTAATAGCATTTGGACCTTTGCATCATGAACTGGTGGAATTCAGTGTAAAAGACGTATTCAGCTTTGTAGAAACTATCAGAAACCTGAATGTGAGCGGAAATAAAAGGATGTCACTGGATGAAGCATCATTATTTACCAACATCCCACCGCTTGATATACTTAACTGGTTATGTAACCGACTAACAGAACGAAAGACAGGTGGAGGAATCCCACCTGAAAACGTCAAAGAATTACTGTTGAAATATACGATGAATGTCCAGTTTATGTTGAACAATGATTTTCATAGAGTAGGTGATGGAGTTGCGAAGGGCTCATCTTTGTGTCCTTTGCCAGCTGGTATTTTCTTGACAAAACTTGAAAATGCTCCACTCAGAGAGACGATTAAGGAGCTTGACTATTATCATTGATACCTAGATGACAACTTCATTGTCTGCTACGGAAATGTTAATAAACAGGAGCTTTCGAATGCTCTCAGTAAGGGAAAAACAGTGCACCTTTCTTAGACAACCTTCTAACCGGGAACTTTAACGGATAACTGGAAAGAAACTTGATTAGAAAGAAGACTCGGACTGGTCGGTACATTCCTTTGTATATGTAACTGCAGAAGACGAGACACTTGGTAAAGAAATCTTTATTTGGAATATTTTTATCTCTATATAGCGAAATTATATGCACCGTATCTTCAAATAATCATTTGCCAAAATCGTCAGTATTGTGCTACTGCTCTCCTTCACTCTGTGTTTCTTTGAGTTCCTTCGACGTCTCTCCACATTGCTGTGTCCATCTCCCTACTATTTGACTTTTTTTCTGCCAATGAACGTTTCATGACATCCTACTGATAAATCTTATCAGTAGCACACGTCACACATAGCTTCACACTGAATCAGTAGAAAAAGAACTCAGTTAAGTACCTCAATTATAGAATAAACTGTATATGTTCTAACGAATTTCTTAAGGAAGAAATGCATAAATTGAAACTTGCATTGGGAGGAAATGGACATGCACAGATCCCCGTTATCCACCATGTTCCACTTAATCTCTTTACTGCAACTCAACTGCGTCTTCGTCTATCAGTAGCTGAAGCGGTAACAATCTATACCAGAAGACCTGATTCCTGTATCCGAGAGAAATACATTCAACCGCCACATTTGAAGCTACCTACAATGAGGTCAGAAAATCCTCCATAAGCGCTGGCACTTTAAATTCATATCCCATTTCTTTCCTTCTTTCATCGACTTGCCCTATTCAGGTGGGTAGTCACCTGGGGTTCTAGTGAGAAGTCGTGACCAGTAGGGTGCAGCAGGTCGGGCGTGAGGACAAATACTCGCCGAAGACATTGGCTAGGGTTCGCGCTATGTCGTGAATTGGCAGAAGTTAGAATTCATGGACCATTGGATCGGGTCCCAGTGGCTTAATAGTATACGAGCTCGCTAGCCTTGTAACCAGAAGGTCCTGGGTTCGAATCCCGGTGGGTGCGTACTGTGAGGAGTCCCAAACTAGGACGAAACAGCTGTCCAGTACTCCTTGGCAGGTTTTCCAATGGTTCTCTAACTGATGTCAGCTCATGATGAAATCCTGTAACCAATCAAATCCCTACAAACCAACACTTGAAAAACAAACGTTTGTATTAGAACATTCCCAAACTCGGGATATTTCTCACTGTATCTACTATCGCAGTTTTACGTAATGCTTTTCAAACTTCTTATTATATTTACACAATCCTGTCCATTCAACTTCACTAAATTCATTATCGTCTGATAATCGTTCACTAGTAGTAATTCTGAGTTTGTGTACACAACACCATCGTTATTAGTTAATCAATCATCATCGTCATTATTATAATTATCATTGTTATTTTTCCCTCTTGAATTTACGCTTAGTTTATCCCATTTGTTGGCTGGTTTATTTTCCTGTAGTATTCATACTGTCTCGACTTCACTTCTGCTTTCGACTCTGTACCTAGATGTCTCTTGCTAAAAAAGCTCTCTATAACACAAAATGAGTCCTGGGTCAATAACTGGATGCATTCCTACTTCTCTAACAGAATGCAGTACACCGTATACAAAGGTAAATCCTCCTCTGCTGTGCTCACTGAAGCTAGTGTCCCCCAAGGTGCTGTACTATCCCCACTTCTCTTTTCTCTTCAAATGACATTAATTTTGTTAAATATGCTGATAACCTGACTGTATCTTTGCCTGTCAAATGTCAAAGTGACTGCTCTAAACTAAATGCCTTTCTGTCAGGAATCAGCCAGTGGTCTTACCTTAAACCCCTCCAAATGCCAAACAGTCAATTTCACCTTTAGGCATAAATCCGACATAAACAAACTGGTTGGCTCTCACGAGGTATGCAACATAGATGGCACTGAAATAGAAACCAAGTCGGAAATTAAATACCTAGGCATTATTCTATCTGCTGATCTTTCCTGGTCGTCTCATATCTTGATGATTTCTAAGAAAATATTCCGTCTTACCTTCTACATCAAGAAGTTAAGACATTCTGGAATAACCCAACCTTTACTCCTACGATTCGTTAACTCTTGCATCCTGCCTATTATTGTCTATTGTTCCCCCTTATTTTTTCAGGGCTACTGAAGAAAGACTATAACATATTACGCAGGATGTTAAAGGTTGTCAGCAGGTTAAGCAACGTGCCACTTAACCAGCTTGTTAATATTCTAGTTGACAGGCACATGGACTTATGTGAAAAATGGGCCAAATCCATTTTATCTAACTCACACCACCCTCTTCATTCACAACTCTCCCCTTGCATCTCATCAGGCAAAACCAGAAGCCTATATAGGAAACTATATGTTCGCACTAGCAAGTACAAAACTCAACCATACCCTATTTAGCTCGTGTTGTGTGCGATAAAGGCATGAGACTTATAACTTATTGAATAGTCAGTAGAACAACTGGATCTCGTCTATCCAACTCATATCATTTATAGGTACAACATTTTCTTTCTTTCTTTTCCTTTTCTCTCCCTCTCTTTTTCCGTTATGTGCTGCTTTGTTTCTTTCTCTCGCTTACACCAGTAAATATGACAGCACCCACTTTTCTAACACCTTCAAACACTGTTCAATTTTACCTTTGCTACTGACATGCCAATGTGTTGTTGTAATAATGAACTGAGATTTCCTTAATCTATGTAGAAGTTTATTTATTGCTAACATACTAACTGCTGAGAATTCCATTCTGTATCACAAGTACTGTTTTGGAATAAAGAAAATTATTATTATTAAAAAAAATATACAACTGATTACGCTCACTCCCGAAACCTCTACTCTTGTTCACCATCTTTAAACACATCACTGAATTACTGCATTTCATTTTATCTCATGTTCGTGTTGACCACAAATATATTCTGAGTAGTAATCGAAACTGACCAATATTCCATCTTGTACTTGCTCCACACAATACACTTTCTGATATAATTCTAACTGACCTTTACTGACTGGCTACTTACTGTATGCTGAAGTGTAAAGATGAGATTGATTGTACATCCTGTGAAAATGATTGCATCGATAACGAAAACCCTCTTCACTGAAATGTCTTTCATTTTCTTCATCACTCAAATGTTGAACGATAATTGACAAGGTAATGAGATCGGAGATTTTTGAAATAAAATCAAATGTGAAGAGAAGGAGTAGCAGAAAGGTATACAGGTACACAGATTATACGACTATGTGAGCAACTAGAGAAGTGTTAATAAGTAAGTGGAATACGAAAACAAAACATGCCGCCATTCAAGCTCATTTAGCTGGATAACAGACATATCACGCGTGATGTTTAATAAGTGATGATGTAGCGAATATGAAGGGGAATCAGCATCTACACTGAATAAAAGATTATGCAATCAGTTACCGTTAACAGAGACTAGAGGATGACTCACTGCAGCTTCTCTTTTTCATCACATAAGTCAGCTTCTAACCATTTGTTAAAAATGACCTCTGCGAATCTCAAAATTGCTTGCTTGCCTCTTTGCTTGCTTGTTTATTATTTTGAAGGAATCCAATGTGTCCACTTCATTTTCTGTGTCAACGAGATGTCCTGTGACTGAGTTGTTCAACCTGTTGCTTCCCCTTCATCGCATACTTTCTGATATGTGCTCAGTTGCTTCTGTTCTCCTCAGACTAAATTACTTACATATTTCACCGATAATATTTTCACTATAAAGCGTAAATTTTACTTACATATCGAGGTAATTTACCATCTTCTCAGAATACATTATTTATTGAAGTAATGATACTTATCTTCTTCAGTGTCCTGAATGACATTCTTCAAATCGTCTCAGGAAATAGAAGAGTGGACTCCATTAATTAGCCGTTAGATAATACTCGTGATAATCCTAAACTACTGAAGGATTTCATCAGAAGTTCAACACCTGAGTGGTTAGTAGATTTGTCTTTTAACCTAAAGATATTGGGTTTGACTATCGTGGGGTGAAGAGTCTGAAATTGTGCTGAATCTGCTGTCCAATAGTGTTCAGTAGATAGCGCTTATGTTTAGCGGGAATGTGGTTTATTGGCTAAAGCATTCCAACTAGCAGGTCCCACATTTCACTCCTACTCCACTTAGCTCAGCCCTAAATATTAGGTGTTATCATTAGCACTCACACAATTATAGGGTCTAATAGAGAGAGATAGAGGGGGAGGGAGAGAGCACCCGAATGGTTGACCCACGACATGATATAATGTGCAGTTCTGATCCTACGAAAGGCTGGGTCAGTGTGTTTAATGTTCCTGAATGTCAACGCAGTCAGTCGGTTGGTATATATCACTGTGTAAAAGGTCGAGAGTAACAAGGATTTATTCTTGTCAATAATCTACTCCACCATAAATAATCAATATTCAAGCATCATTCGTATTCAAACTGTTTTGTTCTAGATCGAGGAGACTGATATTCTCCATTAGTGGTTGCTGAGACGACCTGAAGTTGTTAGAAGCTGGTTCACTGTTTGATAGTTGACTGGCTTCAAACTGTGATAGCCTAGTATATTGTCTCCATGGTTGTGGTGGATATTCACAGTAGAGAGAAGAATAGGAATATGTTTCAACGCACTTGAGAATGGAGCCAGTTGTTTTCATGCCATAGCGGTAAATATTATCAATACACATATACGGACGAAGCAGAAGATACCGACCACGGAAGTTAGGGAATCTGTATGAAAAGAGGAAATATCAGGAAATGATGAGAATACCGTAGGGGAAACGAATCGCGATAGAGACAACATTACACTGGGGAGAGTGAATTGATCTAGTGAAATCATAGAGATAATAACATTTTTTTTAAATGCAAAGTTGACACTAGCCTAGTTGAAAGTATTTATATCTCGACACCAATTTGAAAAAGAAACAAAAGTTAATGAAGCGGGATTTAGTGAATTCATCAAATTTCGGTAGAACTCATCAGCTCCTGAATACTCTACATACACGGATATATATACTTTTGAAATTACATTGGGAGATATAAGACTGATAAGCACAAATAAACTACATTGAATTAGTGATGCAGAAAGGCAGGTGTGAATGTTTTCCAGGTCACGTTCAAGCAGATAAGAGGAGAGAGAGTATACAAGATCAAAATTAAGATAAAATGCATTACGCTTCAATTACATCACTTAGATAAACAATTAGTCATTAGAGAATATATCAAGAATTGCAAACAGAGTAATATCAATAGTGATAGTTAAAATAACAACAATAATAAAAATAGTGTTGAAGTCAGTTAAGATAATCCTACTGATAAAGGATAGTTTCAAGTGAATCAAGAATAATAATAATAAGAGATAGAATAATAATTAAAATGTATTACCATGGTAGATTCAGAGTGATGACCATCTCCTTTTGTACACAGGACCTGGTTTATAAACCCGAATTGTACAAGACTTGTTTTTTTACAAGCTGATAAAGGACAAAGTGTAGTACTAATGAATAAGGAAGATTATATCAAGATAATACATCGAATTCTCTCTGATAAATCTAATTTCAAATTGGATCATCATGCAAAAGATCGAAGGTTATCGACAGAAAGGAAAATTGTGCAACTCTTCAAGAAGAAATACACTGATGAAAATACATATAGGAATATCAAACCGATTGGCTCACAAATCCCAAAATTATATGGACGCGTTAAAATACACAAATCAGGAGCGCCATTAAGACCCATACTCTCAATGATAAATTCACCATACCAAAAATTAGCACAGTGGCTATGTGAATTGTTGCAGCCCTTGAGAAAACGTTTCGGAACGATTATAGTTCCTGATTCATTTCAGTTTGTCAAGAAAATTAAAGATTTCAATGTATCTGATAAGCATCTGGTCTCTTTCGATGTTACTTCCCTCTTCACAAGTGTGCCAGTCGTTGAGACTATTGACTTTATGTGTAGAGAAGCTGAAGACATACCCATTCCAACATCGGAATTGAGGAAATTGTTACTTTTATGAACTAAGAATGTCCAACTCCAATTCGATGGGCTTCTATTTCGTCACGTTGATGGTGTCGCATTGGGAAACCCCTTGGGACCACATTTTGCAGACTTATTCTTGTCAGGCCTAGAAGCCGGTGCCTTACAGCAACATATACAAGAAACGGATGTTTACCTAATATATGTTGATGACATTTTTATTGTCTGGGGAAGCAGATCAAAAGCTGAAGACATGTTGATAGAATTCAAATCATGCCATCCGAATCTCAATTTCAATATGGAAGACGAGGAAAATGATACTATTAAATTCCTAGACGTTTTTCTAGTGAAAATGACTTATGGCACAATCGAGAGATCTATATTTAGAAAATTTTCATGGACAGGACAATACATGCATTTCAAGAGCTTCGTTCCAATCAAGTATAAAAAGAACTTGGGCAGAACACTGTTCAATAGAGCACGGAAAATTTGTTCTGACAGTACAATTGAGCATGAAATAAAAGTTCGGAAGGATATTTTATCTAAGAATGGATATCCTGGTAAGTTCATTAATAAATACTCTAAAGAAATTAGCCCCTTCAAAACTATCCAAACAGTTCCGAAGAAATCTGTATTTATCAGTTTGCCATTCAAGGGAGATGATGTGCAGGAAGTAGTCAAACAAAGACTCGATAAAGCCATCAAGAGAACTTACTATGCTGCAAAACTTGTTATCCTTAACACCACTAAGCGAGTAATTCAACATTCTGAGAAAGACCAGTCGCCAATCCTCGACACTTCAAACTGCGTATATCAATTTGGGTGTGTTCGTGGAAGCAAATACATAGGTCGTACAGAAAGGCGATGGTCTCCACGCATGATGGAGCATTTGACAAAATGGTCGAAAATAGCTGAATTCAGAGACTATGGACATGATATCGACGCTGTCAAGACATCTGTTTTAATCTCTCCAACCCCTCTCCTCTTATCTACTGGAACGTGACCTGGGAAACATTCACACCTGTCTTTCTGCATCACTAATTCAATGCAGTTTATTTGTGCTTATCAGTCTTATATCTCTCAATGTGATTTCAAAAGTATATATATCCATATATGTAAAGTATTCAGCAGCTGACGAGTTCTACCGAAATTAGATGAATTCACTAAATCCCGCTTCATTAACCTTTGTCGCTTGTTTTAAGCTTGCCCGTTTCTAGATTACTATTTCATAATATCCAATAGTGAAGAAGAACAACCACCAGGCCTATTATATCTTCGTCCGGTGATCAGATACCAGATAATAAACTGTGCTCAAAAAATCATCGGGTGTCAGGAAACATAAAAGGCTGGGAGTTATTACTATTACTATCCTGTTAGTTTCCAAGTGGAACAAGGAGCTTCAACACCGCATCTCCACTCCACCCTGTTTTCTTCGGTGCCCTTCAGCTGGCTCTTTGTTTGTCCACTGTCATCTCCTCTATTTTACCCTCAGACGTCGCCTTACCCACCATTCCAGTCAATCGTCTTATCAGCGTGTGTCCAATCCACCTCAGTTTTCCTCCACATTTATTGTGGGTAATAGCTCCTTACCTTATTTCGCCTGTAGTTCCTCGAGTTTTTGTGACATTAAACATACATAGTGCTCTAAATTCCTCTTGTTGGTCCAATGTGAGGCTGTGTACTCGTACTAATGATTTGCATCGTCACCATATAGCTGTTGAACGAGGTCGGTGAAGATCTCTAGGACTCAGACGTCCTGAAGCATGTGAAATATTTTAACTAGATGCATATTTGGTGACAACAATGACAATCACCTTACACTGTTATCAAATAATCTACTCTAAGTAAATGACCGCATTCTCACATTAAAGTTAACATAATCACAACTATGCAAACTTACTCATATACCAACCAATAGCTTGGTTTACTGTACGGCTGATATCCTGGTGAGCATAACGATCCTGTATCCCACACTTGCAATGGTGAAAGGGCTTCATTACTGTCGCACATATCAGACCAATAACCTCTCTGATTCACTTCACTATACAATCGCAGACACTGAAGTTCTGTATACTGATTTTGTAGTAACCGTGAATTCACTTGTGCCAAAACGACATCGTTGTGTGATTCGGTGGTTGTATTGGCGTAGGTTTCAGATGAATTGGCGTATTTCTCAGTAGTATTGGTAACGACATCGTTGTGTGATTCAGTGGTTGTATTGGCGTAGGTTTCAGATGAATTGGCGTATTTCTCAGTAGTATTGGTAACGATATCGTTGTGTGATTCAGTGGTTGTATTGGCGTAGGTTTCAGATGAATTGGAGTGTTCCTCAGTAGTATTGGTAACGACATTGTTGTGTGATTCGGTGGTTGTATTGGTGTAGGTTTCAGATGAATTGGAATGTTCCTCAGTAGTATTGGTAACGACATTGTTGTGTGATTCAGTGGTTGTATTGGCGTAGGTTTCAGATGAATTGGAATGTTCCTCAGTAGTATTGGTAATGACATCGTCGTGTGATTCGGTGGTTGTATTGGTGTAGGTTTCAGATGAATTGGAGTGTTCCTCAGTAGTAATTTTGGTGTATATTTCAGTTGTATTGATCGTTGCTTGCCGAGTTGAAACAATGACAGCAATGAGCACAGTGAGTAGAGTTAATAACATATGAGTTAGTGTCATCTGGCTTTCAAATACGTGAAAAGGCATCTATCGTCAACCAATTTATACTCTTGTGTGAAGTAAGGTCATAAACCTAGAAACTCGTGAACATGTGACAACAGATAGACGAAGTGCTTCTAAACACAGATTAAATAGATACGTGTACACTTGTGTGTTATTACAATCCTATTAGTAATGATGACCCGATTTCCATTCTCTATCCATAAGAAACGTGATTATGCACGTAATGAAAGTAGGTTTTTCCATATTAGTTTGTTTACCAGGTGTATCACACAGTGAAACAGTATAGTCTACTGGATGACACAGTCTCGAACTAAATTTATCCTGGTTCATAATCATATCATCAATTAGAATCACACGACTTCGAAACTTCAGTTTGATAGTTTTCTTTCTTCTCGCCTATTTATCGTCGTTCGGGTAGTAGAAGTTTCCAGATGTCCAACTGGACGGGTGTTGAATCATTCCTGTCACACGTATTTGCAGTCGATTCGATAAACAAAGGTTCCGTTTCACTATGTCTCACTGTTTCACAGTGTGATACATCTCATAAACATCTCATAATATGGAATTACTTACTACCACAGTTCCCAAGTTTTACACATGTATTGATATAACTTTTGGTCTTCCTGTACGAAGACTAGTTAGTAAACTGATTTGACTTTCGCGAAATATCTCGCGAGATATGAAAATTATCGTATTTTCAACATTCGATGCCTAAAAAATGAAATCATTCCTAAATACCTACGTCTACGTGCTCCAGTTCCGACGGACAGAGTTAGAAGCAGAATAGAAAGTCTGCAAAAATTATGCCTACAAGATAAGATCCACAGAATTGTTTAAAAGTTGCAACACATATCAGATATGAAATTGAGCAATTAAAACAAAAGCTAATTGGAATAGTCCCTAATGTGGATTATGATCTTATAACACAGTCCTCTAGCAGTGCCAAATCAGCAACTTCCAAAAAGTCAAAAAATACTCAAATCAAAAATTTCAATAAATTATTAGAGGAGAAATCTTCATCTCAGAACGATGAAATCAACAATTTAAAGTCAACAGCGATCGATTAAACAAAGTGGGTTATCAATCTCTCAACACACATATTAAGTCCTACAGAAATAAGTGTATTAGAAAAGGGACTAAATTTCAGCCCTCAAACACCTCAAGAATAACAAGGATACAGCGATCACAAAGTCAGTAATGTTACTCCATCCAATCAAACTAAATCCTTACAAAACCAATACTTAAAAATTAATCTGATGCTCACTAGAGACTGGCCCAATTCAGGCAGTAACCTAGGGTTCTAGTGGAAAGCCGTGACCAGTAGGGTACAGCAGGCTGAAGATGAGGCATTAACTCATCGAAGAAGATATTGCGAAATGGTCGCGCTATGTCATGAATTGGCAGAAGTTGGAATTCATAGGCTGGCGATTGGATTGGGTCCCAGTGGCTCAGTCTTCTACGAGCTCGCCTTGTAACCAGTAGGTCCTGGGCTCGAACCCGGTGGGTATGCATATATCTAACGCCTGTTTCATCTGTGCTGAATGTTTCGCCTTCTCTCCAATAATATGACTCTTGCGAATGATATCGTCTTTTCCCATCTGTGCTAAACTCAAGCTTCTGAAAGGTGTATGATGCCACTCAACGGTCACTTCAGCGTTTGTCCATTCAATCTCCACTTCCTTATGCATATGATTTAGGCAATAGGCTCCTGGTTGATTCGTCGCCTGTCAGACTTCCTTCTTGCTCATCATTTCTTACCGGTCATCAGATCTTCAGCATGGAGTCACTGAAGGCAGCTGTGATGATGAAATACTTCTGGAGACTCGTGCATCGTTTCCCGACCATATGGAGTCACTGATTTGAAATTGGTATTGGCCATCCCAATCTCATATCTTATGCTCAGTGTTGCAGATTTCTACACTGATTTAAAGGTGATGAATGCCGGTCTTGATTCGCTCGTCCTGTCTAGCTTTCCATGCTCCTGTAGTGGAAACGATGCTGCCTATGCAGGCGAAAGAGACGACTTCATTTAGATTTCTCTGTTTAATAGTATTTGGTGTTTTTGTTACTGTTGCTCAGATGTCTTAATCATCTCTGCCTTCGTAATGTTCACATGAAGTCTTGTGTCCCCCTCCGATCACTTCTTACAACTTGTTTGTTTTCGCATGTTCATTTTCGAGTTTGTGCCACATTAGACAAGAATCATCTGCACAACAACCCATGATTACTAGTGAAAATATTTTCTTGCATTCATTGAAGACACCAAACAATAAATTTGAATGTCATTCAAACAAAGCATGTTCGACCATTTGACCAATCAGTAACCCTGTGGTGTCATACTCGTCGATTTCTCAATTTATGTCATATGATTTTCAATGTGATTTTATGATATTATTGAGTGGACTGTCACAACAAATCGTGGATTTATCTATACTCTATTCACCGTTTTTATTATTATTATTCGCGAAATACACATTCAACTGTCTTTTCAGTATGTATAAATATTTCCCCTTTCAAATGTTCATGTGTAGGGATTCGGCTGATTTCAAATAAAATTTCATCTTGTCGGTTGGTGATGAGACCTAAATTAAAATTAGTCAGATACACACTGCTCATTAGTGATTGGATTTCTTCCGCTTGAATTGAATCTTGTAGCTGATTATTATTAGTGTATCCTTTAATTCCTAGAGAAACATAGGGCTTCAGCCGTGCGTCTCCATTGCGTTCGGTTCTCTGCTAGAGTATTCACCTGGCTCCAAGTCTGCCCACAATTTTTCATCTCCTCTTCACATGACTTCCTCCGAGTCACTCTTGCACTGACGACCAACTTGCCGCTTCCCTTTCGGGTCCCATTCGAGCAATGGCTTGTCTAGTGACGGGGGGTTTAAGAATGGTGACTTATAACACTGGATTTCAAAGCATCTAAACTGCGAACTGAGTGAAGTTATGATTCATGGTCAATTGTATTTCGAACAAGTGGTTCAATAATAGCATGCTCATCCAGTCACCTGAAGGCCTTGAGTTTGATTCCAAGTGGAGTGATGGATGTGGACTGGAGAAAAGTTTCTAACTAGACAAAGCAAGCAGACGACTAGTACTACTTAATTTCCAGTAGTTCTGCACCTGATGTCATCTTATAATGGAATGTAAACTGAAATATATTTTCCTATTTAGTCCATAAAACCTCTTGACTTTGTTATGCTTAAGGCATCATTGTATTTAAAGTCAACTGTATGAAGAGAACAGTAATAATCACTGAATCGCCCTCAGAATGAAACAACTTTCTCGTCCTTGGGAAGCCTTTCATCTGTTTTGAAAATTGTCTGAACAGTTTCAAGAGTCATTTTGTAAAGATTTTATTTGTTTCATTTTTGAGCGTGGATTGAAATTAGTTAAAGAACCATTGGAAATCAAAGATTACTGGACATCCGTTGTATACTAGTAATTAGGACTCATCGCCATTTAGATTCGAGTGACGCATCAAATTTCATCCAATCACAGGAACGACTTCCTTCTGAAGTAAATAATATCGAAAACAACCGCCTGAATTTTGAAATACTCAGTTTCCAGCAAAATGAAGATCTACTTCGATGAACTTCAAAGTCGGTTTCACATTCCGAGGTTTGATTTGCAGACAACAAGATTGCATAGCCACCAGGTCATCTCTACGTCCGCTATTTGAAGACATTTTCATGGGAACTCTGGAAAATTATCTATTGAAGTCAAATATCTGGCGTGCGTCGGTGGCACAGTGGTTAGAACTCTCGCCGACCATGCACATGGTCCGGGGTTCGATCCCCTGCCGGCGCACACCCGATATCTATGGTCGGCCTGCAAAATTTGGGCTACCGATATCCATGCTGAAAATTCCATACTTGTACTGAAAATACGGTGTGGAATCAAGCTGTAAATCAAAAAAAAAAATTAAAAAAAATAAAATATCTGGCGGCCTGCTTAAATCTTGGGCTGCCAAAATTTCCATCCTACATATTGCATCTATTTCCTCAAATTTATTTTATTTTAATCATTCAATTATGTGTCTTAATCGTATTGTTTACTCTCGCTGTTATTTAAAACGTTTGCAACCGGTTGATTTATTAGTTCCTTCATGGTGGATGGCAGCGAGCTTTAAAGCGTACTCCAATGCAGTTGATGACTGTTCCTGTGATTATTAGCACAAATTGCAGATCTCTACGAACAAGATTAATTGCTTGCATTCTCTATTATACTCAAATGTATATTGTAATACTGGTGTAATTACTCTTCAAGAAACTTGGCTCCACGATTCATATGACGATAATTTAGTCTCCTTAAGTGATTTTACAATGTACAGATAAGACCGATGCAGCTCAAAGAAGAAGAGAGGTGGTGGTGTTGCCACTTTTATTAATTCTCAGTGGTCTACCACCAACAACGTCTGCTTCAAATTCTCAAAAGACAACATTGATTGCATAACTGTTAAATGTCGACCTAAGCACTTATCTAAGTATAGCTTCATTTTTGTCACAAATATTTATGTTACACCTTGTTTCAGTCCCTCAGAACTATCGATATTCGCTGTTCAATTCACTATTTTTGCTGCTGCTTCGTTTTGCAACTCCTTGTCTGTAGTGACTGGTGACTTCAGCTCCTGCGACTACAGTTTTATTACATTGCTGGGTCATGAAAATGTTGTTAACTTCCCAACTCGACAAGATACTTCACTAGATTTAGTATTTATAAATGATTCTGGAATATACGAAGCTCGTAAAAGAGCTTCGCTCTTCGATTCTGATCACTTTATTGTACGAGTTTTACCCAAAATTTACGGAAAGTTACACAATAAAGCCTTCTCTAACTTGTTCAAGAAAGTTGTTCACAGATGTTACTCAAATGAGAATGTACAACATCTTAGAAACATGCTCAGTGACACAAGATGGGATCTGTTTAATGATGTTTCACTTGATGACACAATCTCTAATATTACATCTTATCTGAAATTCTGTTTTGAAATCTGCTGTCCAAAAGAAACACTATTCATCAAATTTGACCGTTTCTCCTCCCCTCAAATTAAAAAGCTTCGTAGAGAGAAGGAAAAACTATATAAAATCAAAGATAGAAGTGGTGTAAAAAGAACTAACTTGTTAATCAAGTTGAATGTAATATATAACCAGAAATTCATATCCTGCAAAAATGCTTCTAATATGTGGAAACTATTTCAGGAAATCACTGGTGGTAAGCAGATAAACAATATTCCGTAATCTTTTGATGTATGTACTCTTAATAAACCTTTTATTTATTCTCCCTCAAATTCCATGCTTTCCAGCATCACTAGTGTTAACAATAGCACCTTTCCAGGTTTTAACACAAATGATGTTCAAAAGTTCTTCCCAGAGCTTGGGTTCAGATTATGTATTAATTTTTTTAAATGTTCTGATATTCTGTGTCACCCTCTCACTGATCTGTTTAACAAATCTTTTTCCGGTAATATTCTGCCTGTTGTTTGGAAGGACATTAAAGTTGTACCTATACCTAAATCATCTACTGGAGCATGTGTTAAATTTAGACTCATTGCTATTACCTCTGCTTTTTTGAAAACTATGGAGAAATTACTTTTGCTTAGTCTTGTACCTTCGCTTAAATCCTTTAATGACCCTAAACAATTTGCCTATAAGCACAGTAGAAGCACTTTAGATGCAGCTGCAGTCTTGCACTATAACATTGCTTGCAGTCTAGACAAGGGAGCTAAATTTTTTCGTTGCGCCTTCCTAGACTATACATCTGCTTTTGACTCGATCCCTAGGGACATCCTATTAAATAAACTTGCTGCAAGTCAAACAGAATGTTGGGTTGTTAACTGGTTACATTCTTATTTCTCAGAAAGAAAGCAGTACACCATGTATAAAGGGAAGTCTTCGACTTCATTGCCTACTGAAGCTGGTGTCCCTCAAGATGCTGTCCTTTCTCCTTTTCTTTTTTCTTTCTTCTTACATGACGCCTCACTCTGATGAAATAAACTTTGTGAAGTACGCTGATGATTTAACAGATTCAGTGGCTGTTAACTCCCAGCTAGATTGTACCAAAGTAAATAGCTTTCTGTCGGGAGTAAGTAAATGGTCTGAGTCTAACGGTCTTAAAGTGAATCCTTCTAAATGTCAAACTGTTAATTTCAGCTTAAGATGTAAACGACAGTTAAAAGAAGCCGTCGATTCTCATGACAGTTGTAAGATTGATGACAATGATATAGGAACTAAATTAGAAATTAAGTTTCTTGGACTTATCTTCTGATCTCTCCTGGTCTTCCCATGTTTTAGCGATCTCCAGTAAATATTCCACCTGACGTTTTACATTAAGAAGTTAAGGCACTCGGTTATAACTCAACCCCTCCTCTTACAGTTTATAAACTCTTGCATCCTACCTATTCTTCTTTATTGTTCACCCTTATTCTTTCCTGGTTTGCTTAGAAAGGACTATGTCACAATTCGTAGAATACTGAAGACTGTCAGTAGGATGAGTGGTGTCCCAGTGGACTACATAGTTAACGTCGTTGTTGATAGGCACTGGACATCGTGCAGTAAATTTTCTAAAGGGATTTTGTCTGACTTGGAGTATCCACTTCACCCTCAGTTTTCACCTTACATCTCCTCAGGTAGAACAAGAAGTGACTTCAGAAAACTGTATGCTTGCACGTCTATGTATAAAAATTGTATGATACCGTACTTGGCACGTATTTTATGTGATGAAAATAGCGTCAGGCAAGAATTTTGACTCTGGTAAATATTTTCTGTGTTGTTGTGCTCTACGGACTGAATGATTCAACTGCAAACCTGTCATCTCCCTTCGAAACATCATCTTCACTGCTAAATTCACAGTCAAAGACACTGAAAGAAGAGAAGTCGGTTTGTATCCACATACTTTATTTACTCATAAATAAAAAAACATTCATTCATAAACTACTTTTATCAAGGTTATTTATTATTTACACTTTCTCTTAATAAATCAGTTAAATTTTGAGTTTTATGCAGTGTGACAAGTGCTGCCCCTTTTACTTTGAACCGGATTTCTGTTTGACTGACACCATCTTTTGGTTTATCCTTAGTATCTTCATGATGCACCAGGGATTGTAACTGTCTCCATGGTTGCTTTGGATAATGACAATTCACTGTAGGATAGGGTGTAGCTTGTAAATTCTGTGTACATATAAGTACTGAAGAGATTGATATTAATTTGTATTGATAAACGTTGTCTACACATCTATCATGACCGAGACGTATGTAGGGACCAGTGAAATGAGGTTGTCTACAAAAGAAAACGAAAAGTAGTAGAATAGTGTACACATATTCCAGATTTCAACACTGACAGGGTTAAATTGATTTGCTTCGTTGGGGAATCTATTATTAGTCAAACAGTTTATGCTGACCGGTCGCTGGAAAGGACCAGTATCATGCTTCTAGTTCCATGTATTAGTGCTGACTAAATTCTCTCACTCAAGTTTACAGAATGGTCGACAAACACTATAGTGGTAACCCCTCTGAATACAGTGGTGTATGATACTCCTTTATAAACTGAGGGAACATAAGTTCCATTGACGTTGAAGATACATTTTATGGGCATGTCTTATCAAACAAGAAACTTAGATTCAGCGTTTTATCTGTCGACTGTCTTGAACCATCTGTTATCACTGTTATTATTATTACTATTAATCCCTTGCATTCCGAGTGAAACAGATGGCATAAGCGCCGCATCACCATTTCACTCTGTGCTCTGCAATCCTAACCCCAGGATCGCTCATAAGCTTCCATCTCCTGCATGTCACCCTCACAACCATGCAAAACAGTTCGCCTGCCATTTGTGTTGACCTCGAGAGCACTTAGAGCACAAAAACTAAGTAGTACAAAGGAAAATCTAAGACAGGAAGGGAGGCATATAAGAGAAGCTTTGAAACTTAGTAATTACCCTGATAAATTCATCAGGAAGTATAAAAGTAAAATAAATAATAATAGTAGTAGTGACGGTGATAATGATAATAATAATTTTAATATTTATGAAGACATGCATATCAAACACGCACAAGATGATAATAACACGAAGAAAGAGGAATCTAAATCATCAATAGTAATTCCATACAAGGAAGGAACCTCAGAAACCTTACGCAGAATTCTTAACAAGGCAGGAATAAAAGTGTCTGGCATTCAAATCTCCCACAAACTCAATTAGAAACAAGCTTTATCGGTTAAAGGATCATCCTGTGGAGCTTTTGAAATAAAACAATTTAGTTTATCTAATACCCTGTCTGCGTTGATTGTCAGGTCAAATACATAGGTCAAAGTAGTAGAATAGGTGCAGTCAGACTAGCCGAGCATAAAAACATAGCAGTGAAATCTAGATTAGTTGACCTGAATAAGATAAGAAATCCAGACATTAGTTGCGCCATAGCACTCACTATATGCACTTACACGCAATCATACAATAGGATGGATGGGATAAGATGACACTTTCAAAATCTAATGTAGCAGCTGGGTGGAGGGAGAGATTGATAACTGACTGAGGCTTTATTTATCGAATCAACTACAAATACGTGTAACACGAATGATTCAATACCTGTCCAGTTGGACATCTAGAAAATTCTACTACCCGAACGACGACAAATAGGAGAGAAGAGAGAAAACTATCAAGCTGAAGTTTCGAAGTTGTGTGATTCTAATTGATGATATGATTACGAACCACGATAAATTGTGTTTGAGACTGTGTCATCCAGTAAACAATACTGTTTCACTGTGTGATACATCTGATAAACAAACTAATATGGAATAGATGGGTTAAATATTAACATCTTCATATCTTCATATAATGAGTTCATTCATTATCTTTTTAGTTCAAACCCTTAGATGGATTTAAAATATTGACTATATCTCGTATTTTAACACACCACAGAGTATTTACTGCAATTTCATTAACTACAATCATATTGAACTAAATAATTCATTTCCAACTGGCATTTCGAATGCTTTCAAACAACTCGCACCGAGTAACTGTGTGAGCGTCTAAGTACTTCTCAGTATTTTTCACCGCCAAACAAAATTCCTGAAGTGATATTAGATGATTTGAGGCATTCGACCGGAAGCTTTCCATCTAAGTTTCGCGTTCCTCGGGACTCGTTAGCAAGACCTATCTGCGACCTCAAAAGAGATGATTTTCATTTGGAGATTTGAGCGCGTCTCACTCAGCGCTGCAATCAGCAACTTCGTCACTGAGGAAAAGTATTCTATAACTTCATTATATTCGTTAAACAATTTATACTACTTATAAGTAAGTGAATTTTTTAACGAATTTTTGTCTAATTGGTTGAAATATATTATAACGTGGGACAATAAACTAACTGATTGAGATGAGTAGCTGTGCACCACTCACATTGACCAGTAGTACTTAGTTACTGGATAACTGTTTCTCACATCTGTCTCCAGGCTCATCATCCGTGTACCGAGTTTAACTCAGCTCAGATAGTCGAATCAGTTCAAACCATCAAATCTCCAGCTGATCTGAATAATTTACGGTTTCTAAAGGAAATTTTGGTGAAACCTTAGTTCTAACTTTGTGTAACTTGCAATACAGTTTACAAATTGTGGATTCGACTTATTTATTGTAGAACCATTTCACCCAAGTAGCTAGATGAATGTGTAGAAATCGGATGGTTTCAACTGATTCAGCTCCAAATCACCGAAAATACCCATTGAGTCATGAAGAAGATAAAAGACGGATTCGGCGGAGAAAATCTTCTTTATCGACTAAATCATCTTCAGAGACTGTACAGTCGTATTTATACTTACAAAAATTTATAGTGTTCTATTATTGAGTAATAGGGGGTAACATAATTGATATAATTACTCAGAAGTGGCTTTAGAAGTGAAAATTAAAAGTTCTAAATTACGTGGTACTCAACGGCACAATGATAGAAATTTGATAAGGTTAAAATTGCTATTAAGTGAGAATAAAGGTATTTGAGTGTCAATTTAACAAGTGTGAAGAGGGTGTGAAAATATACAAAAGGAGCATGTGAGAGTGATAATAGTGAATTAATTATTAAAGCAAAAGCTAACTAAAAGTGAAATTAGAATGAAAAGAAAAAAATCAAAATATATTTTATTTACAAGGAACGATTAGTGAAGAGGTTAAGACCAAGGTAGAATAAGAGACTGGACAAACTTTTTCTGTATACAGAGTTCCGGGTTGTATTGATGAATTGCCAGAGCCTTCGCCATACACAAAAGCCGAAACCTGACGCCCTTTGTACCATTTGGCTTCACTTTGTAGATGATCTTGAAAGACGATTCTGGTGGAGCTGCGTTTGGAAAGCGTGCGCTTTGTGCTCCACACGAGCAGGTGAATTTATAAACACACATCGAGGTGGCCCAAAGTGGCAGTTTATCCTTAAACACATCCGTTGATCATTTGTCGGCTGTAGAAATTGATACGCAGCTCAGCCATAAAGATTCAGCTCCGTGATGCGTCAAACCGATTGCACCAGTGACGATCTCAGCCCCAGATGGGCGACACGTCTGTCCGTTGGTTAATTTACTCCTATCTGGCTAGCATTACTACTGGTTGGTGTGAGAGGCATATTACTACTCATCTCAATAAATCAGTTGTCTATACTTTTATGCATTGATACTTGCTTTCTTGATTACCATATATGGTATCGAGTTGATCACATACTGAGATCTGAGTAGTCTCAGTTTCCATAGGAACTTGTGGTGAAATTTCCCCTCCTCGAACTGTGGAAACTGTAAGTTAATTTAAAGAATTGCGGATTCAATTTAATATATATATATGTATACTGCCAATGATTCCCAAACTAGGATGAAACAGCTGTCAAGTACTACCTGGTTTTCAATGGTTCTCTATCTGAAATCAATCCGTGATCAACTCGTAAAAACAAAACTAACCCTTACAAACCAAACTATAGAAATTATATATATATATATACTTACTCGTATAATAGCCAATATCTTTGCCTTCCAGAATTCCCAGACGCTGGAGCACAAGCAGATTGTATATTCCAAATAAAAAGCGATGAGAGTAACTCATTACTATCGCATATATCGAACCAATCCCCATCTTGACATTGTTCAGTAAACAATCGAAGACATTTTAATTTGGAATTCAAACTTCTTTGTGAAGAACTTGTTTTCTCGATAGTTGGACAATTTTTAGCTTCAATGATAGTAAATTGCATTTTTATTGTACATATAAGAATATAAAGCATTAAAGTAAATGTGGTATATGAGTAAACTGACATTGTGTTATCTGTTGAGTTAAGTAAGATATGTTGAGCTTACAGAGAATTTATTTTAAATACTTTTAGCAAGATGAGGTCAAATTGTTGTTTTCGTAATAGTTATCATGAGGTCATTTTTTGTGTCTGATCATAAATTTTAGTAAATTTTAGTAAACAAAATCATCAAGGGTTACAGTTGCTGAAGGGGTCATTCAACTTTAAAAAAAATGGCGTAATAGGAAGTATAATAGAGAAATGATATAAGCTTTTATGTAGCGGAAGTTGGTCACACTATCCATAACTCAATAGCATATGATGATAAGGATAGTCTAGGAATGTGAACTACTTGATTTTTAATATTTCTTTCATATTTCATAACTTACCAGAAATTATTTGACAGTTATAAACTTATGTCGTTTGAGTTCATCAGTGCATTTAACTTAACCGAGAAACTGCTCTATCTAGTGAAGATAATAATATGCCCATTTTAAAAATATAGAAACGTGACAGTTCTCATTAATATTGAACTATTGAACTGTTTGTTTAATGAAGTTAAGTTGCACCCTCGATATCTGCTGGCTTAGAAGAAGAAGAAAAACACCCTTGGATACTTGTTTAAATGGAAAGTATGGCTTACTATGCATCTTTCATTTTTATTATTCTTTATTATTATTGTTATTATTATTATCCCCTTGGATTCCAACATGGCTTCAACAACAGATCTTCATTTCACGGAATATACACATTTGACCATAGGGAATATAAACGACAGTTGCAGCGAAGAATATTTTCTTTTCGACGAAATAATCAACAAGGTAGCTGTACATTCGTGTATTTATATTAAATGGGTAGGGAAGTTCCAGAATAATTTCTGGCCAAGGGTCAAACTAATAAAATTACAATTAGGAATTAAAATGCCATAATAAACAGGGGGACGAATACGGCTCAGACAAAGTAGCATCATAATTACTGAGAAGATTGACATATTGTGCAATTAGCGGTTAGAAATGTAGAAATAGCAAAACATAGACAGGATGTTTGGATAAAAAATCTAGTGGGATCATAACTAATATGACGTATAATTGTTTATGCAGCTAGGGATTAAATATGTAGAAATAATACAATAACAAAACAGACAAAAAGTTCGGATATGAAAATATAGTAGTGTAAATAGGGATTAAGAAAAACTTAAAATAACATGAATAAACAGGAAGTTTGGATCAGAAAGTCAATGGGATGGTCACTATTAGAAGAGTGACCAGTTTATGATGGCTACCGCAGGGACAAGGGTTGAACGTATTTCTTTTGGATACATAGCGTGGGTTTGAGTTTTTGGATGGCTAGTGCCTCGGCTATGCCCAGATCTTCACTTCATCCTGTTCTCTGAAGTCGTCTCTAGCTGACTCCATGAGTCACACTAGGCAGTGATTAGTTTAGTGTGTCTAGTCCTTTGTTTGCTGTGGACTGAATTCTAACAGCCAAGTTTGCAATGTGACCAACATTCTAGGTAGCTCGCCATCATGGTGCACATTAATTTGATGATATTAGATGGTTGGAGGCAATCGGTCACACGAAGCCTCGCACCTATGTTTCGTGCTAGATGACACTCACCAGTCAGTCACCAAGGCGTATCTGGAATCTTGAAGAAACTCATATCCTTTCTGAGATTCGAACCCGTGTCGCCCAGTGAATGCTCTAGTCAGAGACATTACCACTGTAGTAAATAAAGGACTCAACACATGACACTAGTTACTAATGTCCAATCAAATTATCTGATACAGTCCTACAGGAGGTCAGTGGCGAGCCCGAATAGCTAGCTCATTGATAACGTCTCTGACTGCAGCACTCATTGGGTGACGTGGGTTCGAATCTCAGAAGGGAGATGAGTTTCTTCAAGGTCGCAGATTATTATTATTGTTTCCTTTAGTTCCTAGAGGAACATAGGGCTTCAGACGCACGTTTATATTGCCTTCCCTTCTCCGCCAACGTTTTCATCTGGCTCCACGTCTGCCAACACGCTCTCATCTCCTCTTCACACGACTTCCTCCTCCATGTCATTCCATCAACTAACACGCTGCTTCCCGGTTGGGTTCCACTCGAGGGATGGCCTGCATTGCGTGTGATGTCACTCACTTGATCGTTTGTTTTCTCAGAGTATGGCCAGCCAATCCACCTGCACTTCTTCCTGCACATTTGTTGCACAACTGGTTCTTACTGGGTTGGTTCGCTCCCTGAGACCCCTGTTGGTTATCTTTTCTGACCCTGAGAGAAGTGTTGAGCGAAGACAGCTGTTGATGAAGGTGTGTAGTTTGTTCGAACAAGGCCTTCGTGGTGCGGCGCGGTGGCAAGTTTCTGACCCATCCGTATAATAGCAGTGACTTCACATTGGAGTTGAAAATCCGTATCTTGTTATCATGCTGGGGAGTGCTGTTGACCTCCACACAAACTTGAGAGAAATGAAAGTTTGTCTTACTTTCCCAATAACTGTCGCTTTGATATCCTCGTCAGTTCAGGTTGCAGGTACGCCTTGCTGAGTGACTGATTGACTGACTAACTGGTGAACACCAAATAACACGAAACCTGAGATGAAGGATTCCTATGACCGATTGCCTCCAACCATCTAATATGTTTCAGTTTAGAGAGAAAAAAATATATAGTAGGCTAAAGATTCTGTTATCAGTGTTATTAAGGAGTATATGTAGTAGTATATAGACAAGTATGTTTCTGCATACAGACAACAACAAAAATACAGTCTCTTTTATGGTACATGCTAAAAAAACTTGAAATAAGTCCATTAACTCACTTGAGCATTAGTAGTATTAGTAGTAGTTAAAATGCTGACAAATGAGTTAAATCACAGACATTAAGGTCCGAAAAGCAAAATGAACTTGTGCTATATATATATAGATAAGCTAAGTAAACAAACTTAATAATCATAATAACTAATATTATACTCTATAGTATTAGTAATAATAACAATAATAATAATAATGATAGTTGAGAAGGGGAGTTTACCGAAAAAAATTGAGTTTTGTATCCTTTTTTTAAAAAAAAGAAAAGGCTAGTTAGTTATCTCTGTATATGTTCACAATGCAAACATCAGGTAGAAAAGAGACACAGGCTTTTTTTTGGGGGGGGGGAGTAAAAGGGATAGAGCGAGAGCGAGTGATAGAGAGAGAGAGAGGCAGAGCCAAAGAGTCAAAGACTCAAACAGTTAGGACATTCAGCATTTAATACTAGACTTCTAAGTGTATGTATGCTCATGTGAGTAAGTGAGTGAGTGAGTGAGTGATTTTCTCCATGTGTGTGTATATATGTCAAAGACGAGTAGATGGAGTGATCTAAACCTGGACAGTATTGATCAGCTTTGTGAAATGTAAAACTACCACCTTATGTTGTCGATTAAATCATTAAGGGAATAAGTCGAATGAGTAGTGGATTAATCAGAGAGAGAAAACAAATAGTTGAGTATGAAGGTTTTCTTTCAGCATTATTATTATTATTATTATCATTTCGACAGCTTGAAAGAAATGATAAATTGTCTTTTACAGTAATAATTTCTAGTTTTTTTAAATACAAGATAAGAATGGATTCATATTTTTCTTTATACTGTCGATATTTCTGTTATCTTTAAGAATATGTATATGTGAATGTTAAGGTATGTTAAGAGGTATGCTTTTTTTACTAGGAGGTATTTCAGTAGTATGACGATAGTTCCTTTTAAAAAATAATAATAATAATGATAATCGTAAACAAACGTCACTGATTTTCAGGTTGAAGTTGCTGAATTACTGACCATATGGTTAGAGATGTCAAATACACCTCGTTTATAGATAACGGAAATCTATCTGTCTAAAATAATTTCAACAGTTCAATACTTAACAATTTGAAGAGTAGGATGATGAATAATGGTAATTAAAATCCAGTAAGATCAGATTACCAGAAAAAAGGAATTATTATTATTATTGCATCCTTTAATTCCTAGAGGAACATAGGGCTTCAGCCGTGCGTCTCCATTGCGTTCGGTTCTCTGCTAGAGTCTTCACCTGGCTCCAAGTCTGCCCACACGCTTTCATCTCCTCTTCACATCACCTCCTCCAAGTCACCCTTGCACTGACGACCAACTCGCCGCTTCCCTTTCGAGTTCCACTCGAGCAATGGCTTGTCTAGTGATATCACTTGATGGTTTCCTCAGAGTATGGCCAATCCATCTCCATTTCTTCCTGCCTATTTGTTTCACAATCGGTTCCTGGTTGGTTCGTTCCCAAAGATCCCTGTTGCTGATCTTTTCTGACCGGCCATCTGATCTTGAGTATTGAGCGAAGACAACTGTTAATGAAGGTCTGTAGTTTGTTTGAGATGCTCTTTATGACGCGCAGTGCAAGTCTCTGATCCGTATAGTAGCAGTGACTGACTTCACATTGGAGTTGAAAATCCGGATCTTATTTTTCATGCTGAGTGCTGTTGACCTCCACACAGATTTGAGAGTAGTGAAAGCTTGTCTTGCTTTTCCGATTCTTGCTTTGATATCCTCGTCAGTTCCGTCCGCCTGTAGTTGAAACGATGCTTCCAGGTTGGTAGGTAAAGGAGGTTGTTTCTTTCAGTTTCCTCCCATTTATGCTGATTGTTGTCTGTTGTTGTTGTTGTTGCTGTTGATGGTGTTGCCCAGGAATCTTCATCACCTCTGTTTTCCCTGTTCACCTGAAGTCCTATCTTCTCTGGATGCTTCTTCTGCCAACTTGTTGCCTTTCACTTGCATATCTTCCAGTTTGTGGGAAATCAGACATATATCATCGGCGAAGTCCAGATCCTCCAAGGTTTTGTGTGGGTTCATTTTATGCCTGTTTCCTCATTGCTCGCTGTTTGTCGCATTATCCAATCTACCGCAATCAGGAAAATCCTCGGCGATAGTAGGCAGCCTCGTCTTGCTCCCGTCTCCACTTCGAAGTATTCCGTAAGTTTCCCGTTGTGGATTACTTGGCATGCAGCATTGTCATACAACTGTTGGATGAGATGTATAATTGTCGGTGGCACCCCGTAGTAGCGAAGTAGTTTCCAAATCACCTCTCGATCGACGCTGTCAAAGGCCTTTTCAAAGTCGATGAAGTTGAGATAGAGAGGTGACTGCCACTCCAAGCTTTGTTCAATGATGATCCGTAATGTGGCGATCTGATCAATGCATGACTTGTTTCTCCTGAATCCAGCCTGTTCCGGTCGAAGTTTTTCATCCAGAGGAATAACAAAGGAATTCTGATCATGAACCAGTTAAGAACTTATTACTCAACAAAAATATGGAGAATGCTTAGAGGATTTGATCATGAGCTGGCATCAGTTTGAGAACCACTGGAAAACCACCAGGGAGTACTTAATGGACAGCTGTTTTGTCAGACTAGTTTGAGACTCTTCATCAGTATGCACCTGTCGGCAGGGTTCAAACCCAGGACCTTCTGGTTACAAGGCGAGCTCGTAAACTGTTAAGCCACTGGGATCCGATCCAATGGTCCATGAATTCTAACTTCTATTGGGAAGCAGTGACCAGTAGGTTGCAGCACGTTGAAGGTGAGGCAGTAGCTCATCGAAGAAGACATTGCGAAGTGGTCACACTATGTCATGAATTGGCCGAAGTTAGAATTCATGGACCATTGGATCGGATCCCAGTGGTTTAATGGTCTACGAGCTCACCTTGTAATCAGAAGGTCCTGGTTTTGAACCCTGGCGGTGGGTGTGCGCTGCTGAAGAGTCCCAAACTGGGTTGACGAAACAGCTGTCCAGTACTCTCTCGTGGTTTTCCAATGGCTCTCTAACTGATGTCAGCTCATGATGAAATCCTCCAATCAGTCAAACAAAGTCTCTATAAAAACCAATACCTGAAAATATGGAGAAGTTAATGAAGCTGGATTAGACAAACGCTGAGCAGACAGGAGAGTAACACCTTGCTTCAGACCGGCCCACGAGTGGAGCCCGAATGGAAAACGACGAGTTGGACGTGGTTGCGATTGTGACGTAGAGGAGATGAGAACTTCTAGGCAGTTGCGAAGCCAGCAAAAGAGAACAGGATGAAATGTAGGTGTGTTGTTGAAATCCTATATTCCACTTGGAACCCAAGAGAATAATATAAATCCTAGTTTCAAATTTATTTTCAAGTGTTCGCTTTCTCGAGGTATGTTTGATTCCGTGGTAGGTTTCGTCATCAACTAGAATCAGTTAATGAATGGTGGAAAATCAAGAAGCATTCATCAGCTGTTTCGGACTCTTCATGGTACGCATTCATAACCCTGTAAGTGGGTGAAACTAGATTCTTTAGGTTACAAATGAGTAAATTAGCAATCAGCCCATAAATTCTAGAGATTCGATCAACTTCCAATCAGTAAGTATCCGTCCGCATACTTGACTTGTGGGAGTCCACTGGCCAAAGTTAAAGTGGAATTAAATTCTTAATTTGCAAATTACGTAATCTGAAGCTGGAATTCATCATCGTTATTTTTCAAAACAAAATTATTCAGATGAAAACAATATGATGATAAATGCTATTAGTTCAGCTTGTTGAAATTCGGTTAATTTGAAGTGATTTAATTCTCTGAGCTGAGTTTAACAGGTTATACCTGTGATAATCGTTACTGCAAATGAACGAAAAAGCTGTACGGTGTTTGGATCATTTCGACCTGAGTAGATAGAAATTACTCATGTCAGTCAGTAGTGTGAACTGTCCTGCTATAGTCTACTGTACTATCATATAAATTACGAGTCACCTAAAGTATGAAGGATATCTCTCATATCTACGTAATTACAAATATGATCTTAATTTCCCATATCCACAGTTATTTATTACACATTACGATACTTGAAAAATTATAAATTCTCTGAAGATTGCCGAATTTTAGCATTTCTTCAGAAGTGGTTTACTATTTAGGTTATTATTATTCCCTTGGGTTACAAGTACAACAAAGGGCTTCAACAAAACACCTCCACTCTCTTCCAGTTTCTGCTGTCTTCTTCATCTGGCTAGTCACACGATCGCCCATAATCTCTCATTTCCTCCTTGCCACACGGTCTTCTCCATGTCACCCTCGCACCAAAGACCACTCGTCTATTCCCATTAGGATTCTATTCCAGCGATAGCCTCGCTGGCACGCGATGTTATTCGACGACCTCTTCAACGTATGCCAAATCCATTTCCACCCTCTCCTAAATATTTGCTGAGCATTGGGTTCTTGGTTGGTTGGTTTGTTGCCAGTCAGAGTTTCTTGTTGCTTTCTGGACGGCTGCCTGGCCATCTGATCTTCACTATGGAGTCACGAAGAGAAGGTTGCTGCTGTTGATAAAAGTCTACAAACTGCTGGAAATCCTTTCTGTGACACTCTGGTCAGGTTTCTGATCCATATAGTGGGAATGACTTACCGACTTTACATTTGTGTTGAAAATCCGAATCTTGTTCTTTTATGCAGGCTGGCTGAGTGCAGTGCAGAAGATTTCCAAACTGGTTCCAGGTTGATGAAGGCGTATCTTTTCGATTCTGGCCTGCTTCGACATTTTCATGGCCAGATAAGTGAAGGGAAGAAGCAACCTCTGTCAGATCTCTCCCGTTGATGGTAAATGGTGCTGGTTGTCGCTGTTGGTTGGTTATCTTCATCACCTCCAACTTCTCTATGTTCACCTGGAGTCCTGTCTTCGCCAGATGCTTCTTCAGCCAGTTTGTTTGTTTTCGCCTCCCTGTAAGTCTTCAAGTTTCTTTGACATTAAGCACAAATCATCCACGCGCTAAATCCAGATATTCTAGATTCTTCTTATCGGCTAGTGCAGCGTATTCCTGTCTTTTCTATCTCAACTCACAGTCTGACGCATAATCCAGTTCACCACAATTATGAATATCATCGGTGATAATAGGCAAGCAGGCAGCCTGGTCTTACTCCAGTATTCATTTCGAACTCCTCGCTGATTTTTCCATTATGGATCACCTGACACGTGGCATTGTCATATAGCTAGATGTTGAATGAGGTTGATAAGTTCTTGGGGCACCGCACACCATAGTGTTGAAGCAGTTTCCAGATTACTTCTCGATCAACGCTGTCTGTCGAAGGCCTTCTCGAAGTTGATGAAGTTGAGGTACAGCTTTGACTGCCATTCTATGTCTTGTTCGATGACGATGCGTACAGCTGCACTTTGATCAGCACATGATTTGCCTCTCATGAATCCAGCTTGTTCTGGTTAGTGGGGCGGAGTTCTGCATCCCGTGCATCTTTTATTCTCTCCAGGATGATCGTTGCTAATTAACTGTCGGCAATTATACAATGTCATTCACGCCTAATTTTCTCTAATTTGTACCTCACATTAGCTTAAATCCCTTAAATATCTACATTTTGTAGTTATTGCACATTTAAGGAGTATTTTGTAATTTCCACTATTTATGGAGGCTGGACACTCAGTGGTTGATAACTCTTTGAACTTATCAGTGAATTAATTGGTTGCCATAGTTGTTTAAATTAGATATATTTAGCAACAATGTAAGACGTTGTGACTGTTAATCGACACAGATAAACCTGTCTTGTCAACGGTTCATCTTCGGTCTTCTCTTCCAGTGTTGGTGGTAGTGTTGTTATTGTCTTCGGTGTTGTGATTGGAGATCTGAATATTTTTTTCAATAGCACGTTAGATTCGCATTGCTCGCAGTCTAATGGCTTACACTGCTGGTCATATTGTAGGATGTACTACTGACAAGACCTGTAAGTAGTATATATACGCAAATATGATTATATACATCATTTGTAAGAATATTGAATAGCGGAGAGATGGATTTAATGGTGGGGAAAAGAAATGAACGATTCTTGTGAAACAATATGGGAAAACATAAAAGAAATGCCACATTAGATAAGTTCATTTCAAATATCAAACAATGATGCATTATTGATAACTGGATGACGTTTTGAGTAGAATTTATTGCTCATAACCATATCAGCTAGTCACGTGGCTTCACGATTTGCTTTATATATGCATTTCTCTCTCTCTTTCCTCCCGTTATTGTTTGTTGGCACTCTCCATATCCCCCGGATAGGCGTTGCGTCATTTCGATAGCAGGTGTGCGGTGTTGAATCGATAAACAGAGATTCAGTGATTAATCTAACTGTATTAGTTTTTAATACTTTCACCTTGCCCCACCTTGTTGTGTGATTTCATGCAAGTGAATCCAGTGCAATGGCTGAGCCTTTCCAACAATCTTACTGATGCCGATCTACTAATTTCGTCTATGTAATTGACCTCACAGTCATTACATAGTATTTGGTAGATTTTATTATTTTTCATAATTGGAACACAAAAGAAATGGAATGGGGAGAGCATGTTTTTTATTTCTTTACGTTGCCAGTGGAACATAGGGCTTCAGGCTACAGGCTTGAGGTTTCAGTAGTGGTAGTGTTTATTTTTTAACGGGATGCGGTTACTAGCCACATGCCCAACCTTGCCCTTTTACCAGTCTTATTACTGGAGTAGTGAGGTAAAGAAGTGCGTTGTCTGGGGATCAAATCCCGGACCACATGAGGCGTGGTTGACGAGCACTCTACCGCTGTGCCATCGACGCACGGGTAGAGCATGGGTAAACTGTAATTCTAATATAAGGTGGATGTATTTTGACTATACCTGTGCATCAAATTCCCATAAACAACTCCATTACCAAATACTGTTATGTCCTGTCGATACACTAACAGGTATTCATCAGTAATTTGATTACGATAACCAGTTGCTCCTCACTGAATGTTCATTTGTTCAGTGTTTGTTATAGATGTCATATATTTGGTAACTGTTCGTTGGCTTCATTACTAACATGATTATAATACATAGAAAACATAGAGATGATGAAGATTTCTGGCCAACAAAAACAGTAACAGCAACTACAACAGACAACAATCAGCATAAATAGGAGAAATCTGAAAGAAGCAACCTCCTTCACCTACCTACCTACCCACCTGGGAAGCATCATTTCAAATACAGGAGAACAAAACTGACGAGGATATCAAAGCAAGGAACGGGAAAGCAACACAAGCTTTCATCTCTCTCAAGTCTGTGTGGAGATCAACAGCACTCCCCAGAATGAAAATGAAAACAAGATACGGCTTTTCAACTCCAGTGTGAAGTTACTGCTACTATACGGATGGATCAGAAACTTGCGACCGCGCCACGTCACGAAGGCCACTTAGAAAAAACCACACACCTTCATCAAGAGCTGTCTTCGCTCAAGATCAGATGACTGACCAGAAAACATCAGCAACAGGAGTGATCTCCGTCAATGAGCGAACCAACCCAGCAGGGAACAATTTTACAAGAAATATGCAGGATGAAATATAAGTGGATTGGCCATACTCTGAGAAAACAAACGATTGAGTGAGTGATATCACACGCAATGCAGGCCATCACTCGAGTGGAAGCGGAATGGGAAGCTTTGTGCTAGTTGGTCGTCATTGAGAGGGTGGGGTAACATGGAGGAGGAGGTTGTGTGAAGAGGAGATGAAAGCATGTGGGCATACGTGGAGTCAGGTGAAAAAGTTGGCGGAGAAAGGAACGCAGTGGAGTCGTGCGGTTGAAGCCCTATGTTCCTCTAGGAAATAAACGAAACAATAATAATAATGATTATTATACTACACATGTAGTTTGGTCAACTGGCTTTAATTCAGTGAAACTCGATAATCGAAACATTCAATTACCAGTAGTATCTTCATGATTGTGAGATCATGTATAACATTCATTTAACAAGCATCTTTACCACAAGCGTTTCGTGAACTTGTCTATATGTTCACAAAAAAGCAGGAAGTGTGACCGTTGATTGAGCTATCAACACTGAAAGCTAAGCAGCCTTCCCATTTATAGTTATTTATGATATATATATATAATAGGTTTTCTCGAGCGCTTCAGTAACCCTTATACTTCCGAAGTTTTTATCAATCGCTGTAGAAAAGAGAGTGAAAGAGGAAGAAAAAAGACAGGACTATCACTTACAGGGAAATAGATTTTTCCCTAACTCTTCGTCGCTCATTGCACTGACGTTTGAGTTTCGCCTTCCACTTCACTTCCACTCTGTCCAATTGTGAAGTAACATCAAATAGTCTTCATTTTCAGCTTTATCCTGATAAAGTTTTATATACTGAACACGTTTTTTCTTTTTCATATGTATTAAAATTTCCTCATTTTTTAAAACTAAGTTTCACTTTTAAATTGGTAGGCATTCACTACTTTTGTTAGTTATCACGTCTTCTACATTATCAGGATACATTTTCAAGAGTTTCTTTTAGTCGGAATGCGATCAATATCTGCCAGAGGACTATTGAAGAGCAACCATAGATTATTGCACAGTTGTTTTGTCTCATTTTGGGACTCATCAGATGAATGAGTCGGGTCCCAGTGGCTGGATGGTCTACGAGCTTGCCTTGTAAACTGGAAGGTCCTGGGTTCAAAACCTAGTGAATGTGTGTAATAACAATGATTTGCAAACTAGGACGAAACAGATGTCCAGTACTCCCCGGTAGTTTTCAGTGCTTCTCTAACTGATATCAATCTGTGGTCATACCTGAAATATATCAAGATTTATTTCCATTGTATTAATTCATAGGGATTTCGGTTAATTTCACTCTACATCTTGTCATGGCCAGCCATATCCACCATGTTGGGCGTGAAGCAAATGCTTATTGATGGTAATGATTGGTAGTGAAGATCAGAATTCAAAGGGAGTCAGGTTGAAACACAGTGACAGAATGACGAATGGGTTTGCCGAGTAACTTGAAAGCACTGGGTGCGATTCCTGTTGGATTTGTTGGTGCAGACTTTTAAAAGGTATAGAAAAAAAGTCAGACAAAAAGTATCTGTTTAGTGATCCTTACTGATATAAGTATAAAACTTGGGCGCTGTGGTAGAGTGTGACTCCATTATGGATAAGATTTTAGTTTCATAAATCACACAGTGTTGTACAGTAATATTAACTGATGACGTTTCGAGCACAAACTTTTGCTCATAATCATATCAAGTTACTCCCATAATTTTTTTCATTCATTTATATACATGTGTGGAATCGATCCCTACTTTAAGGTTACTTTAAGGTTGATTACAAACTGACTTCAGAACCACTGAAAACCAGGAAATGTTGGACATCTGTTTCGTCCCAGTTTCCGACTCTTCAAAAATACACAATCATGACCCAACTAGGGATCGAATCAAGGACCACTTAGCCACTGAAATGAAATCTAATGGTCCACCAATGCGAAATTCTGCCAATTGGTGATACATAGCTCAGCTGACAGTCGACGTCAGCGGTGAGTATTTGTCCACACACTCAACTCAGTGTACTCTCTGGCGGGCTCCTCACTTTACAATGATGCTCTTAGAAAAATTCAGTTTATAATGAATACTACATTCGTGATTTAATTATTTACTACTACTACAAGCCTAAAACAAATAATCTCCAATAATTAATGTCAAAAATTATTGTAAACCTTCGATTAAATATTTATATATTTTTATAAAGCTGAAGAAAATCAAAACCATTGAAAAGAATTCCTTTATTGAACTATTGAATTCATTTTGTTTAAACTGATTAATTGTCAGTTATTGTCTCATGTTAGCATAGCATTCAAAGTGAAAATGGCGGTCTATTGACTGGTTTTATATGATATACTATTATTATGAATTATGTAACATGTATTAATTTCAAGTTAAATATGTTTATGAAGTGGTCAAATTTAAACATTTATTTGTTGTTTACAAAAATGTGAACTATACCACTTATGATTAAAATAATAATGAAAATTTTTACAAGTGGTAGGTAGGTAGGTAGGAGGTAGATAGGCTATACTCATCTCATATATCACCCCAGTTCTGATTAATATATTTACTCCTGTTCCGCCTTTATCATCTAAACGTACTATATATGTAGGAGGTATGTTTACATGTACTTATGTTTTTCTATTGTGTCTCAAGAGCACATGTGTGGTTTATTGATAAAATTCTGATTTTTACTTCTCATTTAGATCTACATAAAATAAATAAATGACAGGAGTAAAGTTTAGTTAGATAAGAGAAAATCATTAAAAATTAAGATGCTTTTATGCGGTTATTTTTGTAACAAAGTGGTTAACCACACACCCCCCCCTCACATTTGATATCAAAACATCAATGAGCAATCGAGTGCTGTACTCATCACATTGTATTGTTATAACTCGACAGGTGAATAATATTTGTGTGTATATCATAGTTAGCAGTATGCCTTGAATACTTTTAAATCCTATATGCACATGCATGCCTATACGAAGTATGAATATAGAACTAAGATAAGCTCAAACTCATCGCTTATCAGTAGCAAACGTTTGTGTGTGTGTGTGTGTGTGTGGAGAACAATGGCTGGGACTGATACTATTTATTGCTGCTCAATGCACGTGCGCTTTTTGTGTACACACATGGACATATTGTCTATATAAGGTTCCTTCTGAAGAGTAAAGTCCAGGTGAATTCTTAACAGTGTATATATATATATATATATATATATATGTACATACATACATACAAACACATATACTACTCACACTAGTAGTAGAAGTAGTAATAGTCCACCTTATTTTGTACAGAGATGATACATATATATATATATATTTCATTTATACTCAAAGTTAACGAACTGTCGAATTCATATCCCATTGAACATCATAATAATTCTATTATGAAGTTGGTCATGTGTTGTGTGTGTGTGTGATAAGCAATAGTTAAGTTGATTCCCACTTTTTTCCCTTCCCAAACACACACACAAATGAAACACAGAGGGAGAGAAAAAGAATTCAGAGATAAACTCTTATCAAGTGATCACTGATAAGTTTCTATTTATCAAACTTATTCCGTTCTTATCATAATCAATAAAAATAATAATAATAATAGCAACTGAGATATACGTATATTTATGTGTATTAAATAGATGCTGATTCTTTTGAATCGAATCAAATCTGTCAGAAATTAGTTGAAATGGGCATAAATAAAATGTTATCGTCAGAAAAATAAAACACAAAGGTTTCATGTAATAATAAAACGCAGGGAATTATGTGTGTGTAATATGATGTTAGTGTTTGAAACAAATTCGGGATTTCTTCAGATTACTAGGCTTGAACTGGTTGACTGATTGATTTCCAAAATAGAGCTGTTCAAAGTGGCACATTCCTGCAGAAATGTGCAAGAGAAAGAATATTATATTATTGTTTCCTTTAGTTCCTAGAGGAACATAGGGCTTCACACGCACGTCTACATTGCCTTCCCTTCTCCACCAACCTCCAATCGTTTTCAAAACCGTCATGATTTCTGGTGAATACGTTATTATATCGCCATGGTTTGTGAGTGAAGATTGCCAGATATTTGCTAGAATAGAGATGAAACAGACTGTTCAATACTCTATAGAATTCTATGCCATTTTCTGGAGAAATGGACCTTAAGATTAGTGAGTTTGCTTCTGATGCACAGATATATGTGTGCTTCGTTACGTACATCATTTATGTAGAAAGGTCAGGTAAACATGACCAGTCTCTTCTCCACTCGTTTTCATCTAAATGATTATCTGTTTTTAAACATTTTACTATTTCTGTTTCTAACGTTTACTTATGGTGGGAAGTATAAGTGTATCAAAATCTATTGATTCTGTATTTTCAAAGCACAGATCGATTTCACATATATTAAAAACTGATTAGTTGTCATACTTTGGTAAGCTTTTCAGGGGTTCAGAATATCAGTGTCTACCAGTTTGCTATTGTTAAACATAATTGTGTAACATATTCGACAATGACATCACACTGAAGTTACTGTGGAGGACACTAAAAGCTTCTCAACTAAACTTGTGGTGAGAGTTGTCTGCTAGCCAAAATTATAAACAACAATTTACGTCAGTGTTTACGTCCCGAATCGGGGTCATGAGAACCTTGAGGGACTTATCAACCAATCACAACAGACTTAGCGTGTGCAAATACGATTCGCAGATATATGGCTTAACTTTCTAAGAAACGGCCACAAAGAGATAACCGAATAAACTTCAGCAAGAAAACAACTAATCACAATAGGTTGCTTCCCGCTAACAATAATGCTGATAATAATGTACATAAAAATCTATAATTACCTCTAGATTTTCTCTCAATAAATGATCTGTTGCCTGGCCCTTGTCTTCTGTCGTTACAAACTAAACAACTCAGTGGATGCAACAATGTCAGAAATATGCACTGGAGCTATAGATCTCTGTTATTTTATATTTATGTAACACCTGAAACTGAATTAATTATCTAAAAACTTCAAATATTTATCGGCAAGTGAACTACTTTTTTGTTATCATCATCTTTTCACAGAGGTGATGCTTTTTGAAGTGACTCTTAGAACGCAGATTACCGCGGTGAAGATGAAACATTAATAGACAGAAGACCAATAGTTCAACGAAGAGTCTCTTTTTGGCAGCGAATTCATTTTCATAGCTGTACAGTCGCAAATATTGTATATGGTTGTTTTGTATATGTGTCTACATTAAATTTGTCAGACGAAATTACAATTAGTAAGTTCAGATGAATTGGATGTTGTTATAAGAGGGTAGTAAAAGAAAGTGATGGGTTGTCACAAACGATTGTTAAAGAGGACTTATGTAATAACATGAATAGTTTGATGAAAGAGTTGTACTCAGGGTGTACATGGAAACAAAATATACGGAATTATACAAGGGTTTTAAGTAGAAAAATAAGCATACAAACAAAAGTTAAGTCAAATCAAACAAACAAACAAAGAAAAGTCAAGTCAAATTAACACAGTTGTTACCATGAGAGTAGAAGTGGTTGAATAATTTTCTTTTGTATACACAGTTCTGGTTCCTCCAGCTTAATGGCTAGGGCTTCTGCGATGCAAAGAAGGCGGAATCGTACTGTCCTTGGAAGGTTGTTCTTCACTTTGTAGACTACTTCGAAGGAGGCGTTTGTTGAGATGGAATGACCAGTGTTGACGAGGTGTTCGATTATTGCACTCCTTATGCAGCCATTACTTCCTTTCTGCAGCCACTCTGGATAGTGTTCTTTGACCCTTTTCGGCAGGATACGCGTTGAACGACCGATGTACATGGCTCCACAGCAACAGGTGAACTGATGTATACACATAGAAGTGGTCAGGTGCGGGATCTTGTCTTTCGGGCTTCTGCAGATCAGTGAGTGACTAGAGAACACTACTCTCAATGTTGCCGCAAAGAAAGTTCTTCTTAAAGAGGTGGAGATTCTTCTTCCAAGGACGTCATTGAGTAGGTCTCCTTTGAAGTCAAGTTTCATATAAAGTATCTTTTTTGGTGTTTTGATGTTTTTGTCTACGAATCTTGATGGGTAACCGTTTTGTATGAAGGTTTTTTTAAGGAAGTTTAGTTCTTCTTCCATGGTATCACAGCTGCAGATGCCTCGGACGTGAATGGCAAGAGATCTAATTAGGTAGAATGGTTAGATGGCGAATACACCTGTGAGCAAGTTAGCTAGAAACAGTCTAGTTTATAATCTTTACATGAAATCAAATAAAGTTTCATTAATGGTTTTAAACTAGGTTTACGAGCGACCTCTTTTAGACTTAATCCCTGGCTGATAATTGGCAGTTTGATCTTACACAATTAGACTAGAGAAGAGATAATGTACCTGACTGCCAATCTTAAGTTTTCTGTGTACATTAGAGATACTTTCTCACTATGGATTATCCATAAATTCACAAGATCATGATGCCATATTATTTTAACTTTCAAATGAACCTCTGTTTATTTTAATTCGATTAATTTCCCTGAAGAAGTTCGGACCAGATTGCTGAACGAAACGTTGGAATTAATCATTTCAATTTCGCTGAGATTTTACAAATATAATTTTATAAATATTTTAACTTTCGTTAGTAAATTTATTATGTAGTAGTGTACACTTTTCACTGAAAGGATACTTACTACTGACTGATATGAGTAGTTGGAAGTCGCTCACATCAAACAGTACTGCCTGCGAGACAAATGGAAGTGATTTAAAAAAGCGAATGGCAGTTCCTCCACTTGTAGTTGACCTGGTCAGCAGAGTACCTTATTAGGCTCATTCCAGAAATTCGAATAAGTTCAAACAACTTGAATTCTGATTAGCTATTCAGGAGAACAGTTACAAAACTGACAGTGAAAACCAGTCCTCCGATAAAACAGTTTTGAAGGCCATAAAGTTACTGAAAGTCAAGAAATCATTAGGACCAGACGAAATCCCCCGGGAAGCACTGAAAACGGACAAAGAGATATGCTGATGCCACCATTAGAGAAGTTTTGTGAGGAAAGAAAAGTACCCGCCGTCACCGAAAGCATTTCCAACAGGCTTCTGCAGAGTGTTATTGACATTAGGCCTCTATGGCTCAACAGTGGAGATCAAATGGCCTTTAACTGGACACTAGTAACTAGTGTAATGTGTCTGGTCATTTCTTTGGTGCAGACTGAATTCTATCAGTCAGGTATTTGCAATGTGGCCACCATTCTAGGTAGCTCGCCATCATGGTGCACATTGATTTGATGATAATAGATGGTTGGAAGCGATTGGCAGGAAGAATTGGACCAAGTTTTCATGCCATTTGGCACTCATCAACAAGGCGTATCTGCAACATCATACTGGTTACTAGTGTCCAATCAAAGTATCTGATACAGTCTTACAGAAGGTCAGTCGCGAGCCCAAATAGCTAGCTCATTGGTAACGTCTCTGACTGCAGCACTCACTGGATGACGTGGGTATGAATCTCAGAAGGGATATGAATTCCTTCAAGATTGCAGATACGCCTTGTTGACTGACTGGTGAGTGTCAACTAGCATGAAACCTAGGTAGAAGGCTTCGTGTGGCCAATTACCTCCAACCATCTGATATCCTCAAATCATATGGCCTGTCAAAAACGATAAGCAAGAAGCAAATGTGGCAAGCGTCTGGTCAATTAATAACCTTTCACCGAACAAATACTCTGGAGTAAACAAAAATGGATTAAATGTACGCTTAGGAGAAGATCAAGTGACATCGAATGCCTCACAGGCCCTAAAGTGAACACCACGTGGGAAAGGATGAGTCAGGCGTAGATGAAAGGGTGATATCGATGAGACCGCGTGAGAAAGAAATAGAAGTTTTTGGACAATTTTGGAGGCAGATAAAAAGGACTACGAAGAAAAAAGTGAAATGGAGTTGTGCAATTGAAACCCTATGTTCTCCTCGGAACCCAAGAGAACATTAATGATAAAACTCAGGGAATTGGTAACATACAGAGTTAAGTTCTTCATTTCCGAACTACACAATTCAAAGTGAAAATTTGTCAACACCTCAAAGCAGAGAAACATCTGTCCAGTCAGTTCACTCTAACTATTAAGTGCTACTGTTTGAAACGAGTGTTATCCAACCACTCATATCAATTACTAGTACATGCTATCTTGCTATAGTGTTTGTTTACCTTGATTACCATTGAAAGTTTCCTTCGGATCACATACTGTGATTTCCAAGTCTGACATTAATGTATCTTTTGTGACGAACAGGCTTCTCTATTGGTCATGAAGTCATGATTTATGCATGTACTGTCATGATAACTTTATTGGACAATTTTGATCCGTTTATCCAAAACTTAATTTTCAAAAGTTTCATAAAATATAAAATATCATGTGTTTTGTCTAACAGAGTGTTGTTGCTGTTGTTGTCTATCTGATCATCGCTTTTCCCAGTATGACTTTTATGTCTATCTCAGTATGGGAGATATTTTCAAGTGATCAGATGGTTTTAGTGTCGTGTTCTGGGTGCAGCTTCTAGTCAAGTTAGACGAACTCAATATCACTCCGTTATAACGGTATCACTTCATTTTTTTGGAGGATCTGGACTTCGCCGATGATATATGTCTGATTTACCACAAACTGGAAGATATGCAAGTGAAAAGCAACAAGTTCGCAGAAGAAGCATCCAGAGAAGATAGGACTTCCTTCAGGTGAACATAGAGAAAACAGAAGTACGTGATGAAGATTCCTTGACAAGAACAACAACAACAGACAACGATCAGCATAAATAGAAGGAACCTGAAAGAAACAACCTCTTTTACCTACCGACCTGGAAGCATCTTTTCAAATACAGGCAGACGGAACTGACGAGGATATCAAAGCAAGGATCGGAAAAGCAAGACAAGCTTTCACTGCTCTCAAGTCTGTATGGAGGTCAACAGCACTCAGCATCAAAATCAGAATAAGATCCGGATTTTCAACTCCAATGTGAAGTCAGTCACTGCTACTATACGGATCAGAGACTTGGCGTGTCACAAAGAGCACCTCAAACAAGCTACAGACCTTCATTAACAGCTGTCTTCGCTTAATACTCAAGATCAGATGGCCGGAAAGGATTAGCAACAGAGATCTCTGGCAATGAGCGAACCAACCAGAAACCGATTGTGAAACAAATATGCAGGAAGAAATGGAGATGGATTGGCTGGTCATACTCTGAGGAAACCATCAAGTGACATCACTAGACAAGCCATTGCTTGAGTGGAACCCGAAAGGGAAGCTGCGTGTTAGTTGGTCGTCAGTGCAAGGTTGGGGTGACTTGGAGGAGGTCATGTGAAGAGGAGATGAAAACGTGTGGGCAGACTTGGAGCCAGGTGAAGACTCTAGCAGAGAACCGAACGCAGTTGAGACGCATGGCTGAAGCCCTATATTCCTCTAGGAATTAAAGGAAACAATAATAATAATATAACGGTATCAATCAACTACAATTCTAAGCTAGACAGAAACAGACAACACCTAAATCTAATTATAATTCGTAAGTAAAATGAAAGCTATCAACTTCATTCAGCAACTATGTACCACTTTATCCACAAAGAAAAACTCAGCGAAGCGTTCAAAGTGAATACAGGAGTAAAACAAGCCTGCCTACCTGCCTATTATCACCGATGATATTCTTGATTAGGGTGGACTGGATTATGCATCAGACCGTGTGTTGGGGGCGAGAAGGCAGGAATACGTTGGACCACCGATAAGGAGACTCTAGAAGATATGGATTTCGCGCGTGGGTGATTTATGTTTCATGTCACACAAACTCGAAGACTTATAGGTGAAAATCAACCAACTGACTGAAGAGGCAGGCAGCGAAGACAGGACTCGAAGTGAACACAAAGAAGCAAACCAACCGCTATCACCGGGTTAAATTTTAAAGAGGTCACTTTCTTCACTTATCTAGGAAACATCGTTTCGACTAAAAGGTGGAGACACAGTTGAGGATGTCAAAACTAGACTAAATCGGAAATGCCAGACAGATATTCACAATGCTGCAGTTAGGGTGGGAATCTTCTACACTCTGAATAAAGGACAAGATTCGAACTTTCAACACCAATGTTAGTTCTGTCAGTTCTTCTTTATGAGTCAGAGACTTAGCTTGTATGTCACGAAAAGCATTACCGACTGGCTGTAAAAGTCAATGAACAGATGCCTTCGCTGTCTCCATGCTGAAGATCAGATGGCTGGACAGAAAGAATTAGGTGGAGGAAACTCTCGAAACTAACCAATCAAGAACCTGTTGCTCAGCAAATATGGAGAAGCAAATGGAGATGGATCAGGCTCACTATGAAGAGGCCCTCTAGGACCTCGAGTGGAACCAGACTGGGAAACGACGAGTTCGGCATGGGTGTGAAGGTGACATGAAAGCGATCGTGGAGCCAACTTAGGAGAACTTCAGAAAGTATAGAACTAAATGCAGATGTACTGTTCAAGCCCTCCCCAAGTTCCACTCGAACCCCAAAGGATTAACAATGACAACAAAATGAAAGCGATTTTTCTCAATATTTTTTATATATTATGCACCACTGGTTAAAAATCAATCATCTCAAAAACCATAAAACTAAACAAGAAACAAAAACAAAACAGGCGAGAAAGATCACCATTCTCAGTTTCAATTTCACTAACAAATACGTGAGAGAAAAGAAAAAGAGACAGTGCTCTGATAGAAAGTTTGTTAACTGTTTAAACTTGTGAATGACTGAACACCCTTTTCTGCTTGAAAAAGGAACTTCTCTTGTGTTTTTTTCAGTCTAATTTTATGAATAATAAGAGGGAAATAAAATGTGTTATTATTATTATAAGTAGTATAAACATTTGTCAAGGAATTACATGTATCTTTAAGGGAAAAATGGGCTGTACAAATTCCTTATTATTATTGTTATTATCATTGTCATCAGTAGTAACAGTGTGAGTAGTAGCAGTAATATCAGCAGTAATAATAATAATAATGGTAAATATGTATATATTAATAAATATAGAGTTATCTAACCAATAAGGAGTTGTTCAAAAATAATAATAATAATATTAATGATAATGATTAGCTGTCACTTAAAGATTCACAAGAGTATGTATGAGTGGCATTCATTTCGTGATAAGATGTGTTAAGTTTTTAAAACGGAAGGAGGAATATGTTAGATGTAAAACTGAAAATAAGGAATTCATGAAATGGTGTGAGGCAATATTACTCCTTAATAATAATAATAATAATAATAATAATAGTAATATTGTCATTTTTATTATATAATTGAGCAGGTCAAAATAATCTAGAAATTTTGTGTTGTCGGTTTTATTTTGCCAATGTTTATGATGGATACTGGATATTTTCCCCTACCGCGCATGTGATTCCAGAGGAAAGAATTCAAAAATCGATAAAAGCTGTTGGTTGACATTTCAGTTAATTGTTGTTGTGTGTGTGGGTGTGTTTTGTAACAGAGATTATCTGATTCTTGAGATTCTTGAGCTGTGTTCAAAGGCTTTTTCTCTCTCTAACAGATTCCATGAATCCTAAAAGAAAAAGGAATGGAAAATATATAAAGTTCGGGTGACATACAAACTTAGAGAAATATTGAGTTTAATTATAAATTACTGATACTCAACAGATGTGTCTTGAATTTCCCTTAGCGATAGGTGTTTCTTTCTACGGGATGTGGTTGTTAGAGTTATGCCCAACTTACCCTCTTTTCTGAACTTACAGCCGGCTGGGGAACTAGGTAACGTTGATTGATAAATTAAAGTGATACCCTTTAAACTTAGATTATGAGATTTGTGAGGAATTGGATTAATTAAATTTCACTTGTTAGATTTCATCATGAACCATCATCAGTTAGAGAGCACTGGACATCCGTTTCAACCTATTTCTGGGCTATTTAGCAGTGCTCCCCCTTGATTTACCATAAACTGGAAGATATACAAGTGAAAAGTAACAAGCTGGTAGAGGAAGCGTCCAGTGAAGATAGGACTTCCTTCAGGTGAACCTAGAGAAAACAGAGGTGATGAAGATTCCTGACCAACAGCAACAGCAACAACAACAGAAAACAATCAGCATAAATAGGAGAAATCTGAAAGAAACAACCTCCTTCACCTACCTACCTACCTTCCTGGGAAGCATCCTTTCAAATACAGGCGGAAATGATGAGGATATGAAAGCGAGGATCGGGTAAGCAAAACAAGCTTTCATTTCTCCAAGTCTGTGTAGCGGTCAACAGCAATCGGCATCATAACAAGATACGGCTTTTCAACTCCAATGTGAAGTCACTGCTATTATACGGATGGATCAGAGACTTGGCCAGCGCGTCATGAAGAGCACCTCAAACAAACTACAGACATTCATTAGCGGCTGTCTTCGCTCAAGATCAGATGGCTGACCAGGAAAGATAAGCAACAGGGGTGCCCGGGAGCGAACCAACCGAGTAAGAACCAATTGTGCAACAAATGTGCAGGAAGGAATAGAGGTGGATTGGCCATACTCTGGGGAAACAAACTATTGAGTGAGTGACATCACCCCCAATGCAGGCCATCACTCGAGTGGAACCTGAATGGGAAGCTGCGTGTTAGTTGGTTGTCAGTGAGAGGGTGGGGTGACATGGAGGAGGAAGTCATGTGAAGAGGAGATGAAAGCATGTAGGCAGACGTAGAGCCAGGTGAAAAGGTTGGTGGAGAAGGGAACGCAGTAGAGACTTGCGTCTGAAGCCCTATGTTCCTCTAGGAATTAAACGAAACAATAATAATAATACCCGTGATCCCATTGCCATGACCCGAACCCAAGACGCTAAGGTTACGAGATTAAGTTTGCTGACTGTTCAGCACCCACTTGGGCTGGAGTTGAACGACCCGTGAATTCTTACTTTGGCAGCTTGTGATATACCACTGTCCTCACCAATACGTTCAATGAGTCTCCACTTCACCTTCAGATTATTCATTAGCATATTATGCAAGTTTCATCTGAAACCGTCTCATTATTACACTACTGTTTTTCTTGAATAACATAAATTCACATCATAACACAGAGAAATCTCAATGTATTCTAGAATTTTCGAGGTTTAAATTATTCCCAAAGGTAGGAGTTTTCGATACTTACTTTTACCATTTTACTAATTAAACTTCTAAAGATAAAAGTCACTAGTCAAGTTAAACCATTGGAAGTCAGAGAGTAATTGGCAGATAATTCGTCCTAGTTTGAGACACTTCAACAGCACGCATTCGTGACCTTCAGTGTCCGAGGGAAGCATGTTATTATTCAACCAGTGAAACGAAGTCCATTGGCTCATGAATTCTAACTTCTGCCCCCTGGCGATATACGTTACTACCGGTTATCTGATTTTATCAACGATTACTTGGCCTCACACTTGACTCAGTACAGCTCACCAGTAGTGGCCACACATCAATCCTTTCAACCTTCAGGAGGTCTATCTCTTAGTTTGCCAGTAATTATAGGCAGATTAATTCTGAAATTAGATTTCATCATGTAGCAAGTTTTATTTTTTTTCTCTGTAAAATGAATCACTATTCCTACTGAAACTGTTTAATTTACTGCCTTCTTCCAAATGTTAGCATAAGAAAGTAATAAAAAATGTTTCAGTATAGCATCATAAAACAAACAAATGAAATGTAAGACGATATAATATCAACAATTAAGTCTCTGACGTGATACTAGAAGAATTTAACGATCAAATATTACAAAGTGCATATTCGTAATATTAGTTTATTAACTAACATTTGAAATTGGTTCAAGAGATAAAGGATTTAGGTAATTGTGGATTATCTAAGCTGGATGATTCAATTGTGAAGATTTAATTGTTTCCCTAGAAATCTTCATTTTTATAAAAGTTTTGAATGAACATGCTATACAAAACCCAATAAAACTCTTTTAAATAACGGAGAAGACTTCTAGCTGACATGGATGCCTTTTGTGTTGAGGTTTTTTTCCTTCACGTTCCCAGTGGAACATCGGGCTTCAAGCTAGTGGCTTGAAGTTTCTGTAGCATTGTTTATTTTTACAGGTTGGGGTTGCCAGCTTCATGCCCAACCTGTCCTCTTTACAGGCTTTTTATTACTGGTTTGGCGAGGTAAAGGAATGCGTCGATCGGGGATCGAATCCCGGCCCAAGTGCATGGCGAGCATCCTAAATGCTGTGCCACCGACGCACGCGTTGAGGTTAGCACTGAGGAAATCGCCTACAAAGACAACATAAACTTCACAATTAAACCTTTCAGTACGGTAAGCACAAAAACCAACAGAACTCTTAATCGCGCTTTTTATAAACGAAAGGTTTCAGTAATTGATAGCAGTAGCACACACTTAACCATTAACTTCACACATAATGAATTCAGTAAAACACATAACATTGTTATTTTGCATAGGTTATACGTTTGATTATCACTGAATTTGAGAGGTACTCTGCTGGTTACCAATGAACGATTAGTCAGTGCGTCAACAATAGAACATTTTAAATAAAATAACTGATTTTTCAAGTGTTGGTGTGTGGAGGAGATTTGGTTGATTTCAAGTCCAATCACGAACTCTGATATCAGTTAGAGAACTACTGAAAACTAGGAAGTACTGGATAGCTGCTTCGCATCTATGCACCCATAGGGGATTGAGCCCAGGAGCTTCGAGGTATAAAGTGGCGTCCCTCAGGTTGGGTGTAAGGACACTGATAACACTGACTAGCTGTCATACTGTATATTACAAATCGGCAGAAGTTAGAAATAACTAACCAATGGATTCCAATATTGTTATTATTATTTCCTTTAATTCATAGAAGAACATAAGGCTTCAGCCGTGCGTCTCCATTGCGTCCGGTTCTCTGCTAGAGTTTTCACCTGGCTCCAAGTTTGCCCACATGATTTCATCTCCTCTTCACATGATCTCCTCCAAGTCACCCTTGCACTGACGGCCAACTCGCCGCTTCCCTTTCGGGTTCCACTCGAACAATGGGTTGTCTAGTGATGTCACTTGATGGTTTGTGTTTCTCAGAGTATGGCCAATCCATCTCCATTTCTTCCTGCCTATTTGCTTCACAATCGGTTCCTGGTTGGTTCACTCCCAGAGATCTCTGTTGCTGATCCTTTCTGGCCATCTGATCTCGAGCGAAGTACTGAGTGAAGACAACTGTTAATGAAGGTCCGTAGTTTGTTTGAGATGCTCTTTATGACGCGCAGTGCAAGTCTCTGATCCGTATAGTAGCACTGACTGACTTCACACTGGAGTTGAAAATCCGGATCTTATAATCATTTTCATGCTGAGTGCTGTTGACCTTTACACAGACTTGAGAGTAGTGAAAGCTTGTCTTGCTTTTCCGATTCTTGCTTTGATATCCTCGTCAGTTCCGTCCACCTGTAATTGAAACGATGCTTCCAGGTAGGTAGGTAAAGGAGGTTGTTTCTTTCAGGTTCCTTCTATTTATGCTGATTGTTGTCTGTCGTTGTTGTTGTTGCTGTTGGTGGTGTTGGCCAGGAATCTTCATCACCTCTGTTTTCTCTATGTTCACCTGAAGGAAGTCCTATCTTCTCTGGATGCTTCTTCTGTCAACTTGTTGCTTTTCATTTGCATATCTTCCAGTTTGTGGGAAATCAGACATATATCATCGGCGAAGTCCAGATGCTCCAAGTTTTTTGTGTGGATGCATTTTATGCCTGTTTTCTCGCTGATCGCCACTCTCTGTCGCATTATCCAATCTACTGCAATCAGGAAAATCATTGGCGATAGTAGGCAGCCAGCTTGTCTTACTCCTGACCTCACTTTAAAGGATTCCGTAAGTTTCCTGTTGTGGATTACTTTGCATTCATCATTGTCATACAGCTGTTGGATGAGGTGTATAATTGTCGGGTTGGATTCCATCCTTGTGGCTTAATGTTAAACGAGCTGACCTTGCAACATAAAGGTCCTGAATCCGATTTCTAATGAAGTCATGGGTGAGGACAGCTGAATAATCCCAAAGAAGAGCGGAACACTTGTCCAGTACCCCATATGTTCCAACGGTTCTCTAAAGTGAAGTCAATTTTTGATGAAACTTAGAATAATATAATAAAGGTATATTGCACAGCCATGAGATGATTAGCCGAAGACTTGATCCTACAAACTATTGATGACTGAAATTGAGGTTTGTTATGACCAGTTTTCACTTTTACTACAGTCCTTGTTTACTTCTTCTGATGTTTTTGGATTTATTATATTCCCTGAGGTATCAACCATTCAGATTTATACATCACACAGTTCAGGTTTACTGGAATGAGATAGTGTTTTGTAAGTAAATGGAGAGAAGTGCTTATTGAAAAGTCACATCAAAATTTGAAAAATAAATAAATTCTAGCAAAATCCAACACTGAGATCTTGAGCGAAAAATCATTATTCATGTATTATTACTGTACTACTTGGAGAAAGAATCGAATGGATTACTGTTGGACATAAAATATAAACAGTTACTTAATTATGGTTAACAAACAAGTATTATTATTTATTTATTGTTCCCTTGGGTTCCTAGTGGAACATAGGGCTTCAACTGCACGTCTCCACTTGCTTCTGTCTTCTGCTGTACTTTTCACTTGCATCCATGTTAGTCCATACTGTTTCAACTCCTCTTCACACGGTCTCCTCCATGTCACCCTTGGACGTCCCACTCGCCGCCTCCCTTTCGGGTTCCACTCGAGCTATGGCCTGACGCGCGATGTCACCCAACGGCCTCCTCAGCGAGTGTCCAATCCATCTCCACTTTCTCCTGCATATTTGTTGGGCGATTGGTTCTTGTTTTGTCTGTTCCCATAGTTTCTTGTTGGTGATTCTTTCCGGCCATCTGATCTTGATTATAGAACGAAGACAGTGGTTGATAAAGGTCTGCAACAGGCTGTTGGAAATATTCTTGGTGACCCGCCAAGTTTCTGATCCGTACAGAAGAACTGACTTGACGTTTGTATTGGAAATCCGAATTTTGTTGTTGATGGTGAGTGACGAAGATTTCCAGATTGGTTTCAGGTTGATGAATGTGTTTCTTGCCTTCCCGATTCTCGATTTGACATCCTCGTCCGTTCCTCCTGTGGTTGAGACAATGCTCCCTAGATAAGTGAATGAAGTAACCTCTTTCAAATCCCTCTCGTTGATGGTGATTGGCGCTGGATGTTGCTGCTGTTGTCGTTGTGGGTTGGTTACAAACAAGTACATAATATTAATGTGGATTTCTTCATGAAGTGATATTAATTAGAGGACAATAAAACACCGAGAAGCAATTGATAGTTGTTCCCTCCTAGTTAAGCTTCAAAATGATTCTCCAGAATTGTTAAATTAAATTCGCGGCCATTGGGGCCAAAGTGTGGAGGGTGAAGGGGGTAGTCGTCAGTGTCAGTGGCGTTTTTATGCCACTGTATCCACAATCACCCAAAGCTGGAATTCATTATTAGCAAATGAACTCCAGGTAGCTCAACTCATAGCGTGACGTTCGTGAATTCGACTGTTGATGGGACGTAGTTATGCATTGCTGAGGAGTACTAAACAAAATATGGGACGAAACATCTTCCTACTACCCCTAGATGCTCACTGACTTTCTTGCTGAGGTTAATTTTTGACAAAATCTTCACTAGAAGTGAAATTATTTTTTTATTATCATCCGATTTAGATTTCTGTTTGACAGATTTATCTTCCCACGGACGAGAAATTAAAGAGGATTGATCTGATGCAATGATGAAGACACGTTACCAATAACAACAAGCATCAATCACCATTAACGGGGAAAAACTTGAAAAAATCTACTTCTTTCACTTATCTGGGGAGCATCGTTTCAACTACAGGGCATCGCGGATCAAGATACCAAAGCCACGGAGGATAAAAAACAAACAACACAAACGTTCATTAATCCGAATAAGTGTAGAAATCTCCTGTACACAGCATAAGAGACAAGATTCGGATTTTTTTTATTACAGCTTGATTACACACCGTATTTTTCTGGTACAGGTATGGAATTTTCAGCATGTGATATCGGCAGCCCAAATTTTGCAGGCCGACCATAGATATCAGGTGTGCGTCGACAGGGGATCGAACCCCGGACCATGTCATGGTCGGTGAGAGTTCCAACCACTGTGCCACCGACGCACAACAGTAGTGTCAAGTCAGTGCCTCTGTATGTTTCACAGTGTTGACGTTCGCATCACCGAAAGTACTTCAGACAGCCAGCTGCAGACTTTTATCAACGGCTACTTTCCTTGTCTCGATACGGAAGATCAAATGCCCTACTGGAAAGGATAAGCAGCAAAGAACTCCGAGAATACAGAGAATCAGACAAGAACCAGTCATCCAACAAATATGGAGAAGAAAATGAGGATGGATTGGAAACATGATGAAGAGATCATCTAGTGACAACACGTACCACTTCCTTAAGTGGAACCCGAGTGGGAGCGATGAGTGTGACATGAAGGAGATTACACGAAAAGAAAATGAAAGCTTATGGTCAGTCATGAAGCCAGCTTAAAAAGACTACAGAAAACAACATCAAATGGAGACGTTTTCAAGAGTTGGTTTGTAAGGGTTAGATTTGTTTTTACGAGTTTGACCACAGGTTGATATCAGTTAGAGAACCATTGAAAACCCGACAAGGAGTACTGGACATCTGTTTCATCCTAGTTTGGAATTCTTCTTAAGTACACACCCACCACCAGGGTTCGAACTCAGGACCTTCTGATTACAAGGCAAGTTCGTATACCATTCAGCCACTGGGACCCGATTCAATGTTCAGCCCATGAATTCAAAATTCTACAAATTAGTGATTTGGTGTGACCATCAGTGAGTGCGTACTGCCGATGATTCCCAAACTAGGATGAAACAGCTGTCTAGTACTCCCTGGTTTTCACTGGTTCTCTAACTGATATCGATACGTGTTCAAACTCGTAAAAATGGAAATGCGATACTGAAGCCCTATGTTCCACTCGGGACCTAAGGGAGTGGTAAACCACCAAACAAAATAAAATAGCCCAGTAATATGTTACTTAAAGTATTGATTTTGGAACAGAATTTTTTTTCCCGTAAGTTTAAACCAACAATTTCACGTTGTTATCATTATTTTCACCTAAATATTTATTAGAAAATAATTTGAATACATTCATCAATTGTCAAGCCAGTGATACGCCTATTTTTTTATTCCTTCACGTTCCCAGTGCAACAATGGGCTTCAAGCCTAATGATCAACCTTCCATCTTTAACGGTCTTATTACTGGCTTGTCGAGGTAAAGGAGTGCGTCGTCTGTGGCCGGAGATCGAACTCCGGACCACATGAGGAGTGGTTGGCAAGCATTCTATCACTGTGCCACCGACAAACTGACAAGCCTACATCTATTTTCTTTTTGAAGCCATCTGACGAAAAATGAAATCAGATTTCATCATGAAATAAGATCCTACTTCAGGATAAATAAGTGATATAATTATTGTATAATCCTGTTATCTAACGAAGAAGTGTATTAATTTATCAACATTTCATTTCCGAAATTCCCTTATAGACTCAATATTGCATGAGAGACTCTCATCAGGGATTGTTTCTTCGCTTTTTTCTTCTCTTCCTGTCCTATCACCATTCGAACAAAAAAAGGTATGATTGAGAAAGAATATTAATTATGCAAGAGTAGAATCGAAGAACATGTAATCCTACTCCGAGGTTAAGGTGGAGACGTGTGTTTAAATCGGAACATATTCCAAAGTTTTTCCTATGTATATAATCTCACTAGTAGATGAAATACAATTCACTTTTGAGCCAGGAAATGAGCACGGTGACTTACCTATGCGAGACTGGATGCTTGGTTAGATAGTTAATTTTTTTATTCCTTTACGCTCCCAGTGAAACATAGGGCTTCAAGCTAGAGGCTTGAAGTTTCGGTAGCAGTGGTGCCAACTTTTACGGGATGGGGTTGCTAGCCAGACGCCCAACCTTCCCTCTTTACCAGTCTTATTACTGGCTTAGCTAGATGAAGGAGTGAGTCCACCGGGGATCGAACCGTGGACTACTTGAGGCGTGGTTGGTGAGCACTCTACCACTGTGTCACAGATGTACCTATAGGAAACCGACACATTCTAATAAATGATTAAACTTTAATTCATCCCACCCAGAATCAGAAGCCTAACTGGTAAGCGAGAAGATTTAAGTAATGAGGCTGGAATTAGGGTGGTATTTAAACTAACTAACTAACTCAGTCGTAGTCAAACTTTGTCAATCTAAGGACACTATATATTCAATTTTTCAAAATAATATAACTTATCGCTTACCATGCAATGAGTGTGACGTCAATTATATATGGGTCAAACTAGTAAATCAGGGTCAATTAGATTATCGAAATACAGAAAATTTAGCTAGATCTTGAATGAATGACCCCCTCAAAGTTAAATAATCTAGAAAAAAGCTCACCTAATGCAATTCATTCAACTTCACATAATCACACAATAGAATGTGATACGGTAAAGTATTAAAAAATTAATATAGTCAGGTGGACAGAGAAGTTCATAAACAAATCTTTGTTTATCGAATCAACACGAAACACGTGCAATCGAAATGATATACTACCTATAGGAGGTAGTAAGACTGTCAAAAGCAAGTCACAAAGTCGTTTGAATATACTGTGATGTGATTATGAGCAACAACAATAAGTTATGCTCAAAGGGTCATCCTGTATCAATCACTATGTGCTTAATCAAACAAACTTGTCTAGAATGGCAAAATTATTCTTCCATTGATTTACAAGATAGTTGAACACATCTCACAGTAGTTAAGTGCGAATGATGATCTATTCAAACCTGTTAAGTCTTGTGATTGAAACAGTACCACGTCAATCTAGTAGTGTGTTCAAAGATGAGCTGAATATCGCAGTTACTTATGTTTTACATATATATCCTATTTTCAATCTTGTGAACCAACCGGACGCCAACAGTAAAGTAAGGCTACATTAATCATTTCCCACATAATCAGGATTTTTGCAATCGAATTAAATTAACAAAGAAACTGTGTAATTAGCACAGTCATCGTGTTTTAACTCTCCGTTGGCTGCAACAGAATGCATATCATAAATCCGGAGCTGTTCAGTCACCTGACAACTCCAGTAGGTTGAATAAAGCAGCTCAATCTTCAGAAAGAAGACAAAGCAATAAGTCCGGCAGGGTGCTTCTACTAAACTCTAATCCTAAACACCATAATTTTGAAAATACGCCTAATCATAAAATTCTAGATACTAACAGTGTGAACAGACATGAAGGTGTGATGTTAGCTGATGCATAGGAAATCCTTATTAATAAATAAAAAATGGATATGTATCACTAATTATTAATAATTGGTCAAAATTCTCGACTGTCCATATCTTCTTATGGAGGCGTTAAGACAACTGTTCACCCACACACGCATGCACACTCTGTTTAAAGTGTTTAACAAAGGTAGACCAATATTTGTAAGTCAGAGGTCAAATTTTGAACACAGCTCATAAAATTTTGTTTATTATACTTGTTGATACTTGTTGAATGACTCATGGTTGGACAAAGTTTTTAAAAACAAGTGATGTTCCTTTTTATATATAAACCTCTGTTGTGTTAATTTCTATTAATTTCCCCGAAGAAGTTCGGACCAGATTGCCGAACGAAACGTTGGAATTACTCATTTCAATCTCTCTGAGATTTTACAAATTTAATTTTTTACAAATGTCTACTTCTCACTTGGCGCCCAAGTATCTTAGAACTATTCTGTCAAATCTTGACGACAGTTCATTTGAATTAATCAGCACTTAGCTTCTAATAGTAGGATCTTAGCTGATAAAATCTTCTTTAGAAACTGTCTGAGAATTTATAATTAATCACAAGTTACAACCACAGTCTGACTGACACTGGAATCAGACACTGTCATAATGTTGTTCAGTAAACAGAAGAGTTTTTTCAAGCGTTAGTTTGTAGGGATTTCAAGTTTGTTTCAGATTTGCCCACGGATTGATGTTGGTTAAAGAACCACTGAAAACTAGGGAATACTGGACATCTGTTACGTCTTAGTTTGGGACTCTTTATCAGTGTGCACCCACTGGGTTTCGAATACAGGACCTTCCGGTTACAAGGCAAGCTTGTAGATCATTCAGACACCGAGATCCGATTTAATCACCCATGAATTCCAACTTCTGCTAACTCGTGATTTTAGTGTGACCGGTTCCCAGTGACTGAATGGTCTACGAGCTTGCCATGTAACCAGAAGGTACTGTGTTCGAAATCCAGTGGGTGCACACTGATGAAGAGTCCCAAACGAGAATGAAACAGCTCCCCAGTACTCCCTGGTTTCCAACAGTTTTCTGGTTTATATCAGTCTGTGATCAAATCTGAAAACAGAGGAGTATTCTCCCTTAATGAGAAATAACATTTGCATCAGCCTAAATGTCCGGGTATAGAATATAGTTCTAGTTATTGGTGAATTGCCTTTCCTATTTTGCCTATAGATATACTTCTGAAACAAAAACTGACTTGTGTATTGCAGTTATTGATTCGATTTATTAAATAATTAGTCAAGGTAAATGATAAAGCTGCTTGCATTTTACCTGACTTGTCAACGTATGATCTTTTATGGTTGTGTACAAGGTTGAGAGAAAAGCACAGCCTTGGAGTTTGATCTGAATCTAGGTAAGATTGAAGTTATTTTTCATAAGTTGGAGGATTCCATTGTGAGCTGACATCAGTTAGAGAACCATTGGAAAACCTGAGGGTACTGCACAGCTGCTTTGTTCTAATTTGCGACTCTTCAGTAATACGCAGCCACCGGGGTTTGAACCCAGGACCTTCTGGTTACATGGCGAGCTCGTAGACCATTAGGCCACTGGCACCCGATCCAGTGACCAGTCCATGAACCCTGGTTGGTGCGTAGCTCTGAAGAGTTCCACTTTTAGACGAAACAGCTCTCCAGTACTCCCTGCAGGTTTTCCAATGGCTTTCTAGCCGATGTCAGCTCATGATGAAATCCCTCAACCAATCAATCGAAATCCCTACAAAAAACCAATACCTGAATATTTTTCAGCACTTGAATTATCATCCTTACACCAACTAAGCAGATCGCAGAGAAATAATCCTATGAACCGTAACTATGCTTAACCACAGCATAACTGGACCGCTAATTATTTATTATGTTTAATGATTCTGTAATGGACTTATAATATTTTATAAAAACTGACCGATTAGGATATTTTTATATCGAGTATTTTACAAGTATTCAATTCTGAGGAGATTCATACCGGTTGAATCACTTCTCAGGTTTACATTTCAAATCCAGTCATCGTTTATTATGTCACTGCCGGTCAGCCATGTTTTCTCGAGAACGGTTATGTGATTGGTGCCAGGGATAGAGTCCTACTGCACCATTAGTGATGCAAGTAAGCCTGGTCTATCTGATGTTGCCGAGCACTATTCTTATCACCTTATATCACCAGAACATTCGCATATCTAATGCAATTAGTCAAGAACAGTGAACTTAATCAGGAAGGTGTACTCAGAAGACGAACCGTAGTGTTCCTCAGAAATATCAGTTATCCATTTAAGATTGTATGGCCAAAACCTGAGGATTATTAGAATACATAATTTATCGATTATCAACATGATTGCTGTGTACAATTTCCCAGGTTAACCAGCATGAGTTTTGATAAGAGTGAATGGACAAAAATTCTGTTCATATTCTCTTTAAGTATGTTAGGTGATTTAGTCTATAATATTGTCTATATTCGGTCAGTAAATTAGGCAACTTGCTAGCGTCATGCGCTTTTGGTTGTTATCAGATGATTTGATGGTAGAGATAAGAATCCTTGGACTTTAGTTTTCTGCTTATTACCAGTTGCCACTGAGAGGTATATACAGCTTTCAGGTGATATTAGTTTCCACCAGTTCAAAGGAAGATCAAGCAAACTCTGAAGAACTGATCTGCAACACTTGTAATCTCTGAAGAAGTCGCGATGCTTCCGAAGCTGCACATACACCTTGATGACAGGTGCCAATAAACAGACAACTTAGACCAGTGGATGACTATGGAATACGTCAGGTAACATTACAGATGTCAAAGCAGACCCATCTGTGAACTAAATTCAGTTAGGATAACCAATGAAGTTGGAGAAAACATTGGAGAATCATTTCGTCTCAGTACATACTCATAATTTAGCAAGGAAAAGCATCCAGGAAAGTCAGGTTTTTTGAAGAGCTGGTGCTTCTAACTTTAGGTAATTTAATATTTAGTGGTACTGTAAACCAATATTTCCTGTCAGTTTTATCCTTACACATGACTTGATTGAAATCAATTATCATGACTCCTAATTGGGACTCCTAGAAATCCGCCTGAATCTTTATGACTAAATTTTACAGAGGGTTTGTATAATAATAAAAAATTAATCCACTAACTTTTGTTTCATGATTTCTGAATTACTTTTAAAGTAAAATATCCGAAATATTCAAAGTTTTCCATTAGTGTTATTATATTACTTATAAGTAGCTGGAGAATGGCTTATTCCGTGACTAAATTTGTAGAGATTATGTTGTGTTAAGAATAGCATTTACATCCACTCATTACAATCCTTTTTGTGGTTTCTTCATAATATTTGTAAAATTTTAAATCAACTGAAATGATAAAGGTTATTTATTCTCCTTATTTGGACAAGATTTCCACAGGGGAACTACAAACAAGTCTGTTTTCATTAGAGTATAGTCATATGCAATTTTTTATGGGTGATGGTGTTTTCATCTCAGTTCTTATACTAAGGGCGAAGTTTATAAAACTGCCAAACCACCACGAAATCATTTGAGTGACAATATATAATATGAATGTCTTTGTTAAATTCCTGATTTGTAGTCGTTTATTCCTAGTTCCTTTGCGCTCCAAGTGGAACATGGGGTTTCAAACTGTAGGCTTTGAAACATTATAAATTATTTAAATTAATCCCAGCGTGTTTCAATAGACGTTTCAATAGAGCTTGTGTTATTTCCTCATCATGGGGTTGCTAGCCTCACTCCGAATCTTCCTTATTTATCACATTTACTGACGATTAAGTGAGGTTTAGGGGTGCATCGGCCGGTTGTCGAGCCCCGCGAACATACGCCTGAACCACCGACACACTGTGGTTGTCTAGTGCCTTCCTATTTCATCACAGTGGAAGGTAAGCATTTTGCATGCTTAAAAAAGACTTTGCATCAAAAGTGAAATGAAATACCAGGCATCAATATTAATCCAACTTATAACTCAGATTAACTTCATATGAGTATAAACAGCAAATCGAAATTGTCTTAATGGTGACTATGATTTCTCCGAGTAAATGACATTCAGATGAGAAGCTAAACCTCTGGTTGCCTATATTTATCGCTGTGTAATGTGGGAATTTTATTAGAATCGAAGTTGTGCTTGTTAGCTAGTTGTTACATGAAAGGTTGGACATTTCGAAATTAGTGGTGCTTCTCTTCCAATAACCTTCAGTCTTTGTTAGGCTATATTGTAAATCGGTTGAGGTAAATACTTGTACGCAGTAAGATTCACTCATTACCCACTAAGTTCTAGCCAGTGTTATATTCAGACCCTGGTGAACACCGAATTCTGTCAGTCAAGTTTTCGGTGTGCTCTATAAGCTAGGAGACTGGACACCTCTTTGCACTACAAGTTAATGAGAGATGATGGAAGACAAAAAGCCTAAAGCTCATGTTCTTGGCTAATTAGTGTTCTTCAACATAGTGAACATTCTCCAGAGCTGCAACAAGAAACACTACGACTGACCTGTCTGAACCATTACACAATAGTTGTTTATTAGGGCATAATTAACGTAAGGTCTACAAATTTCCAACCCAGCTGCCTAGTGATTATATCAACGAACCAATATAGAGGGATAGTTAATTAGACCGTGAGCAGTGACGATAAGAATTCAGACCTTATCAACAATAAGGACTAACTAGACACATGACATTGATTACTCCCTAGCTACCGACCATTATGTCCATTACAGTCCAGCATAACGTCAATCTTGAGCCTGAATAGCTCAGTGGAAAAGTCTCTGAAATCAGCACTGTATGATATGGGTTTGAACAAGTAATAGGTTACTGGTCCCTTCAAGGTTTCAGATACACATTGCGGTCGACTGCCATTCAGCACAGATCCAATACTTCCTGATGAGTGCGTCAAACCACCTAATAGATAGTTATATATATATTTCCCACTCTATGAAGAGTCATCAACTGTTTTCTGAAAAACACAGTGATTTATTTTGTTCAGGTAAATTTGGCGTTTGAACCAATGGGTACGAGGTTCGAGTCTCAGTGGGAACGACGTCACTCACTAGAGATTATAACTACATACAGCTGACAAGCCCTAAGAAGGATGAACTCTGAATCCTGGATTCGACTGCTAGTTACTATTCAGCATATAAGACACAATGATTTTTATTCTGTTATACTTTTGTTTATGTGTTGGGGGTTCAATCGTAGAATACTTCCCAGCCAAGCACATGGTCCGAAGTTCTGTTCGCCCGGCGGTAAACTCCTAAACCTCTCTTAGACGGTAGAAAGGCCGGTAAAGTGAGAATATTGGATGTAAGGCTAACAGGCTCACTCATTAAGAAGAACAATCCCACTACTCCTGGAAATTCAAAGCTCAAGTTTGAAGCCTCATATTTTCTATTCAGAACGCAGAAGGATGAAATAGTAATAACGTTGTCCATATTTGCCACCTTTACGTAGACGTTTATTATTTGTAAAGGTTAGAAATATCTTGTCACTAAGATTAAAGTGTTTACAAAAGCCGTGCAAGTGTTTCAAGTTCAGAATAAAGTAAATACTTGATCAAAACATTTGTGTAGAATGATCTGTCTATTAATTTATCTATATAGGGTCAGTTGGTGGTGGCGTGATTAACTTACAGCTTTGCAATTAATAGTGTTTTCTGAGCTGGTTGGTTTAGTTGCGGAGCTTTCGTCGTCCTTCTGGACAACATCTTCAGAGCAGTATTTAGCATAAAGTGAAATGATTTAAATTTCTTCATGAGTGATATAATTGCGTCTCCTGGTAACCATCTTTACATATGTATTGACTCCGCAACTAAACCAACCAGCTCAGAGAACACTACTAATTGCAAATCATCCACCTGAGCTACAAATCTTCGCTATTATTTCAACTTACAGCTTACATAACTCAACCTGAACTTTTCAAAATAATGTTTGTTTTTTGGAAAGTTGTCGTATAGAAACCTATACTCATAAATTTGTATTGTTTTAATTTCAAGTATCAGAAACATTCTTAAACAGTGTATCAGTTTTTTAGTCATGTTTGTGATTTACTATTGATATATTTGACTGCAATGGTCAGCTTCATCTTAGTATCTGAGCATCTTAAACACCTGCCTGTTTATGGTCAGGATAAAGAGTTTGAAGTTACCTGTCTAGTGGCTGCTAGAATTAGAATTCAGGACGTTTGTTTCGTCCCGTATATCAACAGTAATTCGCAAGTTAAGATAAATCAATCTTAAGTATTTCCTATAGTTGCTTTGTAAGGATTAGTTTTGTTTTTACGAGTTGATCATGGATTGATATCAGTTAGAGAACCATTGGAAACCAAGTAGTGGGTACTGGACAGCTGTTTCATCCTAGTTTGTAACCGGAAGGTCCTGGGTTTGAACCCCGTTGGTAGGTGCGTACTGCCGATGATTCCCAAACTAGCCTGATGGAACAGCTATCCAGTACTCCCTGGTTTTCAATGGTTCTCTAATTGATATCAATCCGTGATCAACCTGTAAAAATCTTAAGTATACCCAAATGCTCTTGTCCACGCCAGGTAAAATACTAAGTTGTGTCATCCTGGAGAGAATAAAGGATGCACTGGATGCAGAACTCTGCTCCAACCTGCAGAACAAGCTGGATTCAGGAAAAGCGAGTCATTTGCTGATCAAATGGCAACTCTTCGTATCGTCATCGAACAGAGCATAGAATGGCAGTCAAACCTGTATCTTAACTACATCGACTTCGAGAAAGCCTTCGAAAGCGCTAACCGAGAAGTAATTTGGAAACTACTTCAACACTACGGTGTGCAGTGCCCAAATCTTTTTCAACCTCATTCAACAGATATATGACAATATCTCATGCCAAATGATCCACAAAGAGGAACTCAGTGAGGCCTTTGTAGGGAAGACAGAAGTAAGACAAGGCTGCCTGCCTGCCTATTATCACCGATCATATTCCTAATTTTGGTGGATTGGATTGTGCGGCATACCGTGCTTGGGGAGCGAGAAGACAGGAATACTTTGGACTTCAGGAGACCTGAACTTCACAGATGATTGGGATCTAATTTCACACCAATTCAAAGATTTGCTGGCGAAAACCAACAAGTTCGCAGAAGAAGAAGAAGAAGCCAGTAGAGAGGGAACTTCCAGTGAACATAGAGAAGATGAAGGTGATGAAGATAACCAACCAACCAACAGCAAATGTCAATCACTATCAACGGAAGAAATTTGAAAGAGGTCACTTCCTTCACTCAACTACAGACAGAGACTGTGTCAAAGCCAGTCAGAATTGGAAAGGTGAAACAGACCTTCATCACTCTAAAATCAGTTTGGAAATTTTCTGCACTCAGAAAAAACAAGAAAATTCTCGTTTTTAACGCCAATATTAAAGTCAGTTGCTTCTATATATGGATCAGAAACCTGGCGCGTCACAAAAAGTATTTCCGGCAGCTAGCTGCAGAATTTTACCAACAGCTACCTTCGCTGGCTCAGTGCTGAATATCCGATGGGCGACCAGAAAGGATTATCAATAAGAAACTGTGGTAACGTACCAATCAAGAACCTACGGTTCAATAAATATGTAGAAGAAAATGGAGATGGATAAGATAGGCTCTGAGGAGACCAGTGGATGAAATCTGGTGCCAGGCCGTCTTTCGAGCAGAACCCGAATAGGAAATGACGAGTTTGGCGTGAGTGCAATGGTGACATGGAGGAGATCATGTGAGGCGGAGGAGGTGAGAGCTATTGGGCAATCGTGGGGCCAGTTACAGAGGACTACACAGAATAGGACAACGCGGAGATATGCTGTTAATGCGCTGTTTTCCACTCGGAACCCAAGGGAACAATAGTAATAAGTATCCCTACTGCACAAGAAGTGGCTCTCGTTACTCGGTGACCTGGTGTATAACACTTTGGTGTTTGAAGCGGTGAGTGTTGCACTCCAGTCTCATTGAGAAGAGCATCACTCACTAGGAAGCAAGTACATCTAGTTGACGAGTCCAAGGTTTGGTCCAGACGCTCGTCCTGAATTCTACTGCTAGCCGCCACTAAACAGTACTGTTATTAACTGTTTATTTCTCACCTTTAAATTCTGAATAACATGGAAGGAAATGTGTTCAAACTCGACATAATGCCTCAAATGAACATTTCCTGTTTACTGAGATTTTGAAATAATGATCTAACTACAACAAAAGTTCAAAACATGAGGTATTTCCTTCATTTCGTGAATTTGAACACAGAAATAAGAAAAAAAATCTTTTTCAGAATACTGAACTATAATTGTGGAATTTTAGATTTTGAAGATTCGAGCAGTTTGTCTACTTCTGTTAGCCACCAACCTTCATATATATTTGGTTCTTGATAAATTTGAACTTTACCAGAATGAACTGTAATTCAAGACGTGACGAACTGTAGAAATGGGAATAAGCATGTTCAGTTGATGCACTGTTTTATTCAAAAAGTCGGTGATCAAATTTAAATGACTATGATATTAGCTTAGTGAAATTATAGATTTTATCACATTTTTTTAGATGAATTTATTCTAAATCAGTCAACGAACAGATTTACTGACGTTCTTTCTTGAATAGCGTCAGTGGCGCTGAGGTAGGATGCTCTCCAGCCATTCACGTGATCTGGAGTACGGTGCCTGAACAATACTCTCCTAAAACTCGCTTATCTAATAATAAGCCAGGTAAAAAGGGAAGCTTGGACGTGAGACTAGTGACCCCACCTTGTAAAAATAAAACCACTACTACCTAAACTTCAAACCTGAAGCTTAGAGCCTTATGTTCCACCGGGAACGCAAAGGAATAAAATAATCTTTCTTGAACATATATCAAAATGTAAGAACATTGCACAACCATATTTAATTAAGTATTAGTTGATGTTTTATATTAATAATCCGGTCACTAGGCGATTCGGCTTCATGATGCGTCTTATAAAGTGTTTTTTTGATAAAGTTGTCTAGCCTGTCGTTAAAACATTTATGACCAAAAAAATTCAAAAAACGTGAGAACAGTGAACAATCAACATTTTTACCTTGAGCTACAAATCTTCTCTTTAATTACACAGTAATGTTTTGAGTAAACTTTTCAAAGTAGTTTAGTGACCTACTCACTTAAAGGATAACACTTTGCTTTCGAAACTACATCCGAATGGTTTGAATCCCAGTGGATGAGCAGTTCAAAATAGAAAGAAACGTGCGTCGTGAACTCTTCCACATGCTATCACCGAGCATATACCCTTAATTAGTAAGCTGAGAAGTGAAGTTTAAAGAGAACATGGGTTTGCTGACTACAGATTTTATAATCAACAGACTTATAGCTAAATGTAATCACTCAGCTTTCTTAGTTCTATTTTTAATTTTGATTATAGCTTGATTCCCCACCGTATTTTCGGTACAAGTATGGAATTTTCAGCATGTGATACCGGTAGCCCAAACTTCACAGGCCGAACCAAGATATCGGGTGTGCGTTGGCAGGAGATCGAACCCCGGACCATGTGCATGGTCGGCGAGAGTCCTAACCGATGTGCCACCGACGCACTTAGAATAGCACTTAGAATAATAAATATGTTTCGGGAAGTTTCTTGAAAATTGTACAAACTATAGTCAGTCATTGGACTCCAGATAGTAATCTCCAGAAATATATATTGTACAATTAATTTACTACAGCTATAAAGATAAGGTAATATTTTCATTCATTTTAAAAATGCACAACTTTGTTTTATACAGCTAATAATTAAATTCTAAACAGCGGCACTACATTTGAATATGTTAACCAGTTATCGTGTGTGTACAACAAACCCATAATTGTTCAATACTATTGAAACATTACTACTCTACAAAAAAATTTAATCGTCTAACTTTAAGATCTTCGAAATATTTAGATAACACTCAATTATTTCTGGGGATATAACAGCTAATTTGTGATAACAGTTCATTTAGGTTGTTAAAAGTTTCTCTTAATGTCAGCCATCAGTTTGAAATTCCTTAAGGGGAGTTAAAAACAATTTATCACCTTTTGAAATAATTAAGATTTTTAGCTTAAAATGAAGTTAGCTTTACATTCCTAAGTGTCCCGAGTGAGACATAGAGCTTCAAACCTGATCTTGGAATTCCAGCAGCAGTGTTGTTTTCATGGGATGGAGTTTCTAAATCCAAACCAACCCTTTCCTTTCTGCCCGGCTTACTGCCGGTTGGGCGAGACATGTCAGAGTGTATCGGCAGGGAGTCGAACCCAAACCAGCATTCTAACACTGAACCAAAGAACACAACAACACTAAAATCAGCTTAATGGTCTCGAATACTTCATTTACTGAAATAAGAATAAAATTCGTGCGTGGATAAACACTATCAAAGTTGATATAGTGAGACTGTAAAAGGTAACTTTAGGTCGGTCGGTACATTATTATTGGGGAATGAATGGAGGTGAAGTGAGAATCTAGTTTGCGGGTGGATTCATACTAGTCCACGTCTTGTAAGTCAACTGATAGACAGTCAGACTTGTAAGCTGTCCGAAGGCCACTAGTTTGAATCTCGCTGTGATTAAGACTTTCATTCCATCATCTTCAATCATCCTCATTATGTGTAGTTAACATTGGAAACTTACCATTTATCATCTCTTGTGATAATTCTTCATTCATCTACCATGTATAGATATTGTCGATTTATTCTCATTAATATCATTCAATCGAAATGTTGAAGATCTTAGCTTTTCAAATACAGAAATATCAGTTTTTGTAGCATATTGTAATAATGTATTTGTTGTATTTGTCATATCTAAATCAGGATTTTGAAAATGCATTAAATGATCAATTGAAAAGGGTTTATTCGACACTTCACTACGGTTTAATACTCCATCGTGATCAACATCAACATTGTTAGCAGTAGCATAATCTCCTACCAACTCCGCATCTCCTTCTTCTTCGTCTTCTTCGCCTTCATCCTGTTCTCGATTATTATTATTTTGTTTAAATTTCCGCTTATCACCACCATTGATACATTGAACAGGTAAATTGTCAATTCTTCTTTCAATTTCTTTACCTTCTTCAATACATTTCAATGACTTTTCATCATTCGAATCTATTAAATGTAAATAATTTTTATTCCATATATTTGAATCTAATACTTCTGATTGAAAGTTGTGTATTGGTTTAGCTAATGAATAGGCAGAATTTGTAAGCGCCGCGGTTGTTGACATTTGTGTTAGCGGTGAATGATGTGAAGGAAAGTTTCCAGGCATTGTGTTTATTGTGCTTGCTGATATTGACGGTGTCATGGGAATACATGATGAGGATGATGATGATGATGTCGATAGGGATAAACATGACAAGGATGGCGCCAAAAATGAAGATGAATTATAGGGGACATTTGAGCTGATAAGGGATATCTCATCAACTGGGATGTTATATTGATTTGTATTAATCGATAAATGTTGATAGCTGTTATCATATTGTTGTGGCGGTAATTTTGTCTCTGTTGTTATAATAGACGGTTGATTATTATTGTTATTGCTTAACTGTTGTCTAAAATTGTATGTTTGACTAAATGATGACATCACATCACAATTTTCAACTGTTGGTATAATATTCGCATTGTTAATACTACTAACAGCGTGATTAATAGTAGTATCATTATTGTTATGATTGTTGTTATTAAGTATACTCGAAATATGTGTACATTTAGATGAATTATTTGTTACGGCATATCGATGGGGATCATGCATGCCATTCTCGTGGAAATAGAATTCTGACATTAAATTCACTGGGGAATTTTGATGGGTTTGTTGTTGTATAGCGTGGTGATGGTGATGATGATATGTAGTTGATAAAGGTAGCGTGAGATTGGCGGGAACTGATGAAAAATACTGATGCGATGGATTCGTCATTTCATTTACACCAAGGGAATCTGTCAGTGCGCTGTTCCTTCCGTATAATCCTGCTGCTGTTGCTGTTGCTGCTGCTGCCGATGATGATGACGAAGACGATGACGATGCGGAGGAGGCGGAGGAGGACGAGGAGGGGGGACAGGAGTTGGAATTACACAAACTGAATGTATTCGCTGGCATACCGCTGATATAATTCACACTACTACTGCTAGTAGTAGTAGGATTAAGTTTCAGTGACTGGTCAAAATTACTTTTATCCGCATAAGCACCTATTTGTTGTTGTGTTTGTTGATTCTGTAGAAACAATGGAGATTGTTCTGGATAATTAGCGAAATGTCTAAATTGTTCGTAATTATTTTCTGGATAGATAATATCTGTAATATACTTGGTCGACTCACGACTATCATAAGGACTGAGTAAAAATAACTGAGACGATTTATACCTATTCGGGGATTTTTCATTGATAACTCCAGTTTTAAGGAGATTATCATGACGCATAAATGGGTAGGCTTTTAACTCAGGTGATGCTGAATTAGGATGCTGTTGTAGAGGATAATATTGTTGATGTGCCGGTAGTGAGCCTCTTTCTTGTTTTCGGTCATTGATAATCTCTTCACTCTCCTCGTTTAGTTCATCGTAATCCTCTTCCTCATCGTCGATATCACAATCACCTTCTTCGTTTTCATCATCGTCATCAGGAAAACCATCATCATCATCCTCAGCACCGTCTTCATTATCTGCATTCTCATCGTCAACATCATTATCATCATCATCATTGTAGTCATCATTGGCGTCATTCGATAGACCGATAGGAAACGATTTCGTTCTGTTATTTAAAAGAAGATCGTCTGTTTTAACATTTAACAGACCATTACATTCTGTTTTCGAATAGGTACGTTTCATACCAGATGGTAACAGCAAGTGTTCACCAGGTGGATGCGTTGAATTCGTTGGCATAACTTGATGACTACCATTATTATTATTATTAGGAGTATTTTTAATATTTAAAGTATTTACAGTTTCATTATTACCAGTAATCAATGAAGTCGATGTCAGTGTACTTACAAGACTACCACTAGTACTTGTCGTACTATTCCGTTGACTACGATGACTTACTTCACGTTTAGGATCTTTGAAACGTTTTTGTCGTCTTAAATAACAACCATTTTCAAACATATTTCCAGAATCTGGATGTAATGTCCAATAGGAGCCTTTACCTGGCTTATCTGGACTCCTAGACACTTTAACAAAACAATCATTAAATGACAGGGAATGTCTAATCGAGTTTTGCCATCTCTGTTGATGTTGACGATAATATGGAAATAAATCAATGATAAATTGATAAATTTCTGACAAGGTACACATACGTGTTGAAGAGTTTTGTATTGCCATAGTAATTAAACTGATATATGAGTATGGCGGTTTAGCATGACATGATTGTTTTGATGACTGACTATTTGAATTCTGTAGGAAATTTGAATGATTATTAATTTGTTGTAATTGTTGTTGATGTTGATATACCATAGCTGGGACAGGCAATGGGACAGATGAACCTTTTGATGTAGTCAACTGTCTAAAACTGATATCGCTTTGATTAGAGGAAAGAATTCGATGGTTTTGTTGTAATTGAGACTGTAATTGTTCATCCGAATGCTGATGATGGTGATGAGGTTGTTGATGGTGATGTGAAGGAGGTGGACCTGCAGGCGGTGGAGGCTGAGGCTGAGGAGGGAGCAATGACTGTGGAATAGGATGAGATGATGGTGAATGCAAGTACTGTGAAGGTATGGATGGATGATGGTGATGATGATGATTATATTGATTTAACTCTGAATCCACCTGTTCTACAGGCAACTGATGATTATGATGATGATGGTTATTTAAAAACTTCGTTGGACTGGTTTGTAGGAAGGCTAAATTTTCGTGAAATGACATTGTAGATTCATGACCTTGGAATGATTTATCACTGTTACTATTATTATTATTATTACTATTACTAGTTGTATTGTTCCCATACTGATGAAATATTCCACCGTCTGAAGTCAACTGGCTACTCATACTACTTAACTGATGATGATTAGTAGTAGTAGTAGTAGAGTATTGATCATCCTGTTGATTCCCCTTACTCAAATCATTGTGATCACCACTATTTAATGTCACTTTCGATGTGATTGTTGTTGATAAGGATAATGGTGATAGTGTTTGAATTAAACTAAGCGAAGGATTTTCAATGGATTGTAGGAAATCATTGGATCTGTCTAGTGTTGACTTCTGTGCCAACTGAATACCATCCTGTTGTTGGTATTGTTGACTTTGATGTTCATCATGACGTAGATGTGAAGGATGATGCTGAGGATTGCATAGATCATACTGTGAATTCACTTTAATAACTGGATCTCCATACTCTCCAAAATTAGACCATAATTCATTCATTGATGAATTATTATTATACCATAAAGGTGAAGAAGGTGTTGTATTATTCTGTGATCGTTTATCAAGATTTATAATATTACTTGAAAGTGTTGTTATTATTGTTGTTGGCGTCGTTGTCGATGATGATGTTGTCGTCGATAACACTGGTAATACTGAATTTGAACACCATGATGTAGTTTCATTTAAATTTAAGAAATTCATTGAATCTAAATGATAATTTGAATAATTAACTGGATGAATATCAGTGTCGGTTGTTGATTCCATTCTAAGATTATGATTATTCGAGTCTTTGATTAGTTCGTCAGTTGATTGATTACTGTTCAATGTACAATGGTTTACATTCATTTCTTTTTTTTAATGAATGATTGATCACTTTGTCCGGAAAATTTAAATTTAAGGTTATGGAAAATTCAAAATAATAGTGGCAAACATCGAATTCTGTATGCGTAGGATTTTTATCTGAACGATGCACTATTCATCTCTGATGTGGAAGTAGGAGCAAGAGTTCCTATGAGTCATATTATCATAATAATATGGGTGCTTGATTTAGAGTTAAGAATAAGTGACTTTAATTTTATACAATCGATTTAGTTAAATTGGATAGTCAGAAAACATGAGTCCCGTTTTAGTATAGAAGCTCTACACCTGAATTTTTGCCTACTAACCAAGTCAAGGAAACATTTCTCTCTCTCTGCCTGTGGCTAAAGCATATAAACACACCTACGCGTAAATACGCAAAACTTGAGCAAATTACTACTATTACTGCTAACGCGTTATCTGCCTTTTTTCTAACCACAAAATATTTTATTAAAAAGAAGAAAGATAATAGAGACAGTTGATTGGTTGTGTTGGGTAAATCAATCTAAGCGTTTGAGCCGGGTATTGTATTCACTATCACCACCACTGGCATACAAACAAAGCGCTTAGCTGCATTGTCGTTCACTACTCACTCACTCACTCACCTACCTAATCTTTCTCGCACACTATCAAAATCAGCAGCACATTGACAAAGAGAGAATTAATTATTCGCAAAAGCTAAAAACTCACTGCTCTACTTTAACTCTCACTCATGGTTGTTTAGTGATTTCTATTGGTTGTTGACACAGAAAATGTTTTTGTTAGCGATGTTCACTGAGTTCCTATTGGTCACTCAGTGTAAAATGAGGAGAAGAAGGCGAAGTGAGGCAGTAAAGTTGATAAAATAGGTATAAACAGAGCAAATGATTTTAGTTTTTGATTTTCTATTGTTGTCTTTAGTCATTGTTGAAAGAAAAGAAAAAAATTAGAAAATAAGATTCGAATGGATTTCGCCTCAAGGGATAACAGAATATATATTCAAGTTTTCTGAGTAGAGATGAAAAAAAAGCTGAGAAATAATTTGACTACTTTTTGATATCTTCTTAAAAATAGAGATTAATTGCAGTGATATTTAGCTTGTAGCTAATCTAAAAGTTAGTCAAGTGTTAACAAGTTTAGATGAGTAGACTGAAGATTGCGTAATCGACAAGTAACGCAGAGCCTATCTGTGTTTTGTCACAATAGTGTTTTTATTTTTGTAATTTTATTCCTTTACGTCCCCAGTGGAACATAGGGCTTCAAACTAGACGCTTTAAGTTTCGGTAGCAGTGGTGTGTTTATTTTTACGGGGTGGGATTTCCAGTCTCATGTCCAACCTTCCCACTTTACCAGTCTTATTACTGGATAGGCGAGGTAGAGGAGTGCGTTGGCTGTCGGGAATCGAACCCCGAACCAGCTGTGTGGTTGGCGAGCATTCTACCGCCGTGCCACCGGCGCTCTTTATAATACTAGTTGATACTGTTGACCATTGAGTGGGTGTGTGAGTTGGCGGTTCACTGGTAGAATGATCAGGGTTCGACTTCTAACTAACTGGAAGGTTGACTGTAAGTCTAGTGATCCAAACCGTAAAACAAAACACCAGCTCTGAAGAAAAACTACTGAAACGTCAAAGCTTGAAGTGTAATATTCCACTCGGAACTCAAAGAACACACTGCGGTCTGTTTAAAACTTGGGCTATCTCAAAATACTACATCGTTATATTTCACATAATTTCCCTTCTTCAGCTCGTCTTAGGCTATTAAAATATCGTCTCTAATGGTGTTTTCTACTCTCGTGAGTATTTAAAATGTCCACAACCCGCTGATTTACCAGTTTCAACTATATACGACGAAAAACAATGTGGCGGGTGGCAATGTATTCCAATACATAAGATAACTATTCCTGAGATTGATATAAGTATAAAACGATGTAATGCAACAGAAAGAAGAGGCGTTAGTATTGAATAACTATCCTATAAAGTTCATTAGGAATATCAAAAAGAGGTCAAAAGCAAAATAAAAATAATGGTGAAATTAATAATGATAACACAAATAAAAGAGAATACAAGTCATCTACTGTTATACCATATAAGGAGGGGACATCTGAGACCCTACGTAGGATTCTTGATAAAGCAGGAATTAGGGTGGCATTTAAACCTACACACTCAGTCAGAGACAAGACCTGTAGGCTAAAAGACCCGGTGGACCCAAATAGACAAAATAATATAATTTACAAAATACCTTGTAATGACTGTTAAGTCAACTACATAGGTCAAACTAATAGGTCGGGGCTGGTCGGATTGTCGGAACATACGAATTTAGCTAAGGTAAGAATGGTTGACCCCGAGAACATAAGTAATTTAGAAAAAAGCTTAGCAATTGCACTGTATGCATTAACACAACCACACAATAGAGAGGGTTAGGGTTAAAATTCTAAAAGTAATCTAGATAAGTGGAGAGAGAGGTTGATTGCTGAATGCCGCCTGGATCATCGAGTCTACACCCAGCACATGCATTGGGAATGCCTCATCACTCATACCGGAAATATGGAAAATACTACTACCAATCAAATCAAGCTATGGAAAATAATGGAATTATATAATCGAAGTTAGAAAGTTGTGTGAGTACCTTGATATGATTATGAGCAATAAATTGTGCTCTAAGCATGTGGTCATCAGTAAATATTGCAGTATAACACTGTGTGATTTATCAAAATAAAATCTTTTCTATAATGGTGTTCCTGAGAATTTTAGTACAAACTACCACTGCCTAAGAAATAAAACTAACTACCTACAGTCTTCCGGTATTATTATGTTCTTAGGTCAAAAAATCTAATCCTCAACCCTTTTTTAATTGGTTTTCCACAAAATGCGCATTTCTCGAAGGGGGCAAAGAAGAAATATCATAATAAGGGATTGTTTGGCGGCACTTTAGGTAAGATAGCAATGTGTCACGTGACTTACTGTCAGTTAGTATTTTAGTTAAAGCTCTTGGGTGAAAGAAACTGTTACTCAATATATATATATATGTATATATGTGAGATGTGCTATCATAAAAGATGTATTCATAGTCACACTTGTAATACTCTTAATTTCCTTGAAACGTCTTCATTAAATGTTGTGTTTGAGGAGATTTTGATAAAACAAGGATGTAACGACTGGGTATATGACAGTCATCGCCATAAGCACATCCCGTGTTAAGAGCACCAATGGTTTAGTCAACATTTCTTTAAGAAAAAACAGTCTTGAAAGACAAGAATACCAAAGAAAGCAACGTCTCTTCTGACGAATGAAAAGTTATGAAATAGATGTGAGCTCTAGTAAATATATATATGTATATTTCAACAGTTGGTTTGTAAGGATTAAATTTGTTTTTACGAGTTTGACGACGGATTGATGTCAGTTAGAGAACCACTGAAACCAGGTAATACTAAACAACTGTTTCATCGGCAGTGCGCACCCACTTGGGCTCGAACCCAGGACCTCCAGATTATATTTCAAGCTCGTATAGCATTCAGCCACTGGGACCCGATTCAATGACCCATGAATTCTAACATCCACCAATTTGTGATTTAGCGTGACCACCAAACAATGTCATCGGTGGGAAATCCATCCTCACTCCCGACTGAATGGACCTCAAAGGTCACGACTTCTCGCTAGAATTCCAAGAAACTCTGTCCTGAGACTGTTTCCCTGAAGAACTTCAATTCAGGTAGCTAAACAAAAATTTTAGATTATTTGTTTCAATATCTCGAAGATTCATAACAAAAGTGTTATATTTACATGTGTCTATTTTTCACTTGGTGTCTAATGTTTGTGGAGGAACTATTGGGCCAAATCTTCATCAGAATTCAGACAAAGCTTTAATCAGCTTCAAAAATAAGATATTTTACATGTCTCATTCTGGAAGATTAATTATATGTAATGCATCGCCGATGCAGACCTTTATCAACAACTGTCCTCGTTCTATACTGAAGATTTGATGGCCGGAAAGAATCACAAACAAGAAACTATGGGAACAAACAAAACAGGAACCAATCGCCCAACAAATATACAGGAGAAAGTGGAGATGGATTGGACACTCGTTGAGGAGGCCGCTGGGTGACATCGTGCGTCAGGCCATAGCTCGAGTGGAACCCGAAAGGGAAGCGGCGAATGGGACGTCCAAGGGTGACATGGAGGAGATCGTGTGATGAGGAACTGAAACAGTATGGATTCACATGGATGCAAGTGTAAAGCACAGCACAAGACAGAAGCAAGTGGAGGCGTGCAGCTGAAGCCCTATGTTCCACTAGGAACCCAAGGGAACAATAATAATATAATAATACATCGCTGACCATGCATGTAGTTCGGGGTTCGATCCCCGGCCGCCAACGCACTCCTCTACCTCGCCTAGCCAGTAATAAGGCTGGTAAAGAGAGAAGGTTGGGCATGAGGCTAGCAACCCCATCCTGTAAAAATAAACACACCACTGCCATCGAAACTTTAAGCGTCTAGCTTGAAGCCCTGCCTATGTTCCACTGGGAAAGTAAAGGAATAAGAAATGTATTTAGTGTATGTAATTGTGAATCAATAATTGTATAGCTGATTCTGGCAGTTAATTCTTCATCACTAAAAAAAATCAAAGAAACCAGTTTATGGTGTCAGACAAACTCCCCAGGTAATAGACCACATTCTGCCCAACACCTTCCCCTCTATCACTGAGACTGATTTATTTCTGACTAGTACTTCTTAAAGGGTAATTTCACTAATAACGAACTGTCGGATAAGACGAGAGCAGTGGAATTTTATTTTATTATAACAATATTATTGTTACTGCGATGGGTTCCGAGTGGAATACAAGGCTTCAACAGCACATCCCATTTCACTCTGTTCTATGTAGTAATTTGTAGCCAGCTGCATAATTATCCATAAGATTTTATTTCCTCCCCGGACTGCTTCCTTCGTATCACTCTCGAATATACACCCAACCTATCTGTCGTTTCTATCCGGGTTCCATCCAAAGACCTTTCTTGCATGTCCTTTTTATCCTCATTTCCCTGCGCATTTTTGCCGCCAGACAGGTTGATTTATTTCTAGAGATCTTCTTTGCTTATCCTTTCTAGCCGATCATCTGATCTTCAGCATTGAACTAGACAGGGAAGCTGTTGACAGTGTATCACCATATAGAAACACTGACTTGATCGATATTAGTGTTGAAAATCTTAATCTTATTCCTTATCTTGAATGAAGCAGATTTCCTCAAAGACTTAAGACTAATGAGGGGCCACTTAACTTCTCTGACCCTGGCTTCGACATCATCATCATCTGTGACGCCTGTACTTGGAATGATGCTGCATAAATACGTGAAAGAAGCGACTTCCTCCAAATTTTTCTTATTGATAGTCATTAGTACATGCTGTTAGTTAGTTATCTTTGTCACCTCTGTCTTCGTTGTGTTCATCTGAAGTCATATGTTCGCCGCTTATTCTGCCAGCTTGTTGGTTTGTGTCTGTAGATCTTCGAGTCTGTCTGATATTAGACATAAATCGTCCGTGAAATTCAGATCTAGAGTCTTTTTGTCTGTCCACTGAGCATGTGTTTAAAGCATAGGCAATAACAAAGTGATACGAAATGGTTGTGAAGCACCTTGTTTGTCCATCACTTTGAAAGATCCCCTTTTGTTGATATGGTTTCCTGTATCAGCTTGGTACCAAGATATAATTGTGTTGAATATTTATAGTAAGAATGGTGAGGCAGTTATTTACTAGCATTACTAAACGCTTACCGAAGAGTCTATGCAATAAATCTTTAATCTGGTTTAACAGTGCCACAGCTTGGCTCACAGACGAGACAGGAAATCAGGCGTTGGTGAATAAAATGACCGGTATTTCCATATGTATTTACTTATTTGGTCTGTGACACACCATGAAACGTTGTTATATATTGGATGACTTTAATTGAATTTTAGATTTTCCCGTCGACTGATTGGACCAAAGTGCTCGATCGCAGGTACATCCAGATGACGAGTCCCAAATAGGACGAAATGCGTATCCTGGATTCCACTGCTAGTCACCATCCACCAATTAAATTATATTGGATGACGTTTAGAACCCAATTTACTGTTCTTAATCATCATATCACAACTTCGAAACTTGATGTGTATAGTACTCATTCTTCCTCCCAATTTGTTGTAAGTATTGTAGAATTTTCCAGATATCTGGGACAGGCATTTAATCATTCTTGTTGAATATATTTACAACTGATTTGACAATCTATCCATACCCATGTTATATTAGATTTTGAAACTCTCACTTCCTCCCATCCTGTTGTATGCCAGTGTAAAACTGAATAAATTGCTATAGACGAGATGTTTTTCTGGATATAGTAGTAGTAAGCTGCTCCGCTAGTCTAAATGACTGTGACCTGCCACTTTGTATTTAACCTTATAATGACTGCAAATTATTCTGCCCAATGGACTCCACAGAATCTCTTAACCAACATAATTTATTTCTAGGTTAGTTTATAGGTTTGTTTGTCACTTTTACTATTGCCTTATTTTGAATTCTACTCACCATCCCGAACATTTCATCCTCCACTTTGTCTGGCGGAATTACTGATGTATTAAATTCCCTCTTTTTGGTGTTAATATTTTTCTGTAGGTGTTTGGTATTTACGTTACACTTAATGGTCATTATTTTTTGCTTATGATCTCCTGTGTACTTTAGTAGAAATTTATTAAGGTGATTATTTGAAATTAAAGCTTTATGTCCTACTTCCTACCAAAGATATTTAATGATACTTAAACAGTTCACTAATCCCACTTATCGTTGGTGGCACAGCGATAGAATGCTCACTGATCACGCATGTGGTTCGCGGTTCGATCCCCGGCCACCGACGCACTCCTTCACCTCGATAAGCCAGTAATAAGACTGCTAAAGAGGGAAGGTTGGGCATGAGTCTAGCATCCCGTAAAAATAAACATACCACTGCTACCGAAATTTCAAAGCCCTAGCTTGAAGTCCTATGTTCTACTAGGAACGTACAGGAACGACAAAAAAAGGAAAAAAAACCCATCTGATTGGTCCCTTGTTTGATGACATATTGAGATCAGTTAGTTTCGTCTTTATTTGTGACATTCTGGCCATATACACCCGAGAACCCATCGGGAATTGAACCCACGACTTTCAGATTACAGAGCGAGCTCACTGAACATTCAGACACTAGGGTGGAACCCAGTTACCCACGAACTATAACTTCTATCAGTTCACACGTTTAGCACCACTACCAGCCAATTTCATCACTGGGAATTTCGCCTCACATCTGACACGATACCAACCGGTGGGCAAACTTGAAGTTCTGTTTTTACTGAAATGGAGCAGGATGAACCAAACTCCAAATACTAATTTGAATGTATTGGTTTTGCATTTAAAAAAAACTAGTGTTTAACTCCCCATCCTATTTCCTTTTTATGACAATAGAAGCTCTCCATCATGACTTTTAAATACATAAGTGAATTCAAATTCGTCTCCTTTTGAATTTTTTTGTGTTCAAACGAAAACACCATTTATATCCTCCGGTTTTTAATACTGTAAATATGTCATCGACATACATCTACAATACTCTGGTGGCAGGGCTGATATTACCTTTGTCTTAACTTGAAACGCTTAAGTTGATTGTTTTTTAGAATACTCACACTCTATGCAAAAAAATGCCAAAAACAAAAATTAAAAAATAACATCACCAGATACAAATACTTTTCAGGTACAAAAGTTATTCATCACAGGTATTTTGCGTAATCATGACTAATAGTATTATAGTCCATGTGTCTAATTCGATTGAAAAGTAATAATACAGGTGAAAACAACAATACAAAGTTCATAGAAGTGTTTATGCAGACAGTAGGCAACGTCATTCGAAGCGATGAAACACACCTTTTTAGTTTCAAAGGTTTACTGGTTAGTTACAGTTGAATTAGTTCAGCAGTTTTGAAACGATGTTTTTTTGTTTATTTGTGGCTCTTTAGTGAGTTCTAAGTGCAACATTTGGTTTCAACAACATATCTCCATTTCATTCTGTTCGGTGTTGTCTTTTCTTAGCCAGCCATAAGCTTCCCAACCTTCTTACATGATTTCATCCACATGACGCTCGGACTCACTCTCGACTCGTCATTTTTGTTCCGGGTTCCACTAGAGGGTCAGAAAAGTGTGTGATATCACTCAATGATCTTCTCGGCTTGTGTTCAATCCATTCCCATTACCTTCTGCACATTTGCTAACTAATAGGTTGTTATTTGATTAACTCATTGTCAGAGTTCATTGTCGCTGGTGCCGTTTCAGACGGTCATCTGAAGGCACTGAAGGCAGCTGTTGATGAAAGTCTGCAGCAGGACATAGGAAATGCTTTTTGTGACTTGCGCTCCGACCCTCTGAATCATATAGGAGAACGGACTGACTTGACATTAGTCATGAATATCAGGATCTTGTTTTTTATGCTGAATACAGTCGATTTCCACACTGATTTCAAATTAATGAAGCCAAATCTTGCCTTCCTGATCCTAGTTTAGACGGGCATAAATTTATGCCTGTTGTATTTTAAACGATGCTGCCTAAGGTAAGTAAGTGAAAGAGGCGGTGAATCAATTATCGTGTGTAATCATAATATAGCTGTTAAATGAGGTTAATAAAGGTTTAGAGAACTCTATAGTGTGGAAGCAGTTTCCAAATTACTTCACAGTCGATACCATCGAAGGCTTTTTCATAGTAGATGCAGTTAAGGTAAAGAGTTAACTGTCATTCTGTGCTTTGACGGGTGATGACGCATAGAGTTACAATTTGGAAATCTAGAAATCTTCATAATACTATGGATGATCTGCTTGACACTGACAAATGATACTAAAATAATAAGCGAATAAACGATACCTCAAAAAAAGCTTTAATCAACTTAGCATAAGTGGCAAGCACTGCAGACTAGTATGATACGTCTTCGGCCACTCATATCAATCAATAGTATGTATCACGATATAGACAATGACTGACGATAAGTGCAAACACTATTCAGTGGATGATGACTAGCAAAGGAATTGAGGACTGGCATTTCGTCCCATTTAGGAGTCGTGGTCTGGGTGCTGCTGCACATCCAAATAACGACCTGAATTCCACTGCTTGTCACCGTGCACAAACTACTTCATATTAATCCCCAAACATTATCAAAGCATCCGTACTCAACAGAGGTCAAACATTTCGGCACAACCAATCAAGGAGCAAGAGGAAACTAACTTAAACATATGGATAAACATTAATAACAAATATGTCCAAATTGACAGGATTAATTCGAAATGGACAGTTGAATGCAGAACCGAGAAATTTTAACATATTATGGGGCTCGAAACTTTTTGAGTTTTATTTGTAGTGATGCTGTTTTTGTGAGGGTAAAGTCATCAGTCTCACTTTCAACCTTCCCTCTTTCACAGGACTACAACCGGCTGTAAGAGGTTGAAGGAGCGCATTGGTCACCAATCGAACCCAAGCCTCCTACGTGCTCGATAAACATCTTACTGAACAACGAATATTCTTTTCGACAACTTCATCATCATCAGGTTCTACAATTATATATACACAATAATGAATGAATTAGTGTTATTAAAAACGTTAATTTTGTTTATATAACATCGAATCAATAATAATATCAATGGGTTACAGTCCGATGGCATCAACATAACATTAAACTGAATGTCAGAAAAATTGGGAAAGATAATAATACAAATTCATGAATTTATATTCTCTGCTGAGGGCCAGGGCAGTAGTAATGGCTGGCTGGACTTGCTTCTTCTGCACACAAAGCACTGGTTGTTTCACGTGAATCGCGTTGGCCTCTGCTGTTCAGAGCATGCGGTACCTCGATGTTTCTGGCAATTTATTCGGTACCCGGTAGATGGTAGAGAAGGATTCTTCAATGTTGGCTTTGTGGTTGGTTTGAACCAGATGGTCTAGTATCGAACTGTAGTTGGTTTTTACTACACCTTTTAACCACACTAGTAGATGTTCCTAGGTGAGCACGAAAAATCAAATTCCTAGAGCAACGGCCAGTATAACTTGCTCCACCATAAGCGCAGTTGAATTGGTTGTTACAGCTGGAAGTGGCTAGTCTAGGTACTTCATCTTTCAATCGAGGAATCACCAACGGTCATGTAGAAAATAAAACTTGTGATTTACCAGCATTAAAAGTTCCTTGAACTGATTTCCTTAATTTTTTCGTAATTATTTCGTTTGGTATATCGAAAAGAGTATTCTTTGTTCAGTAACAATTCTTTTGGAAATTTTAATGGGAATTTTTAACCAGTTGAAACATCTTACTATCAAACCATGGACACACAAAAGACAACAGTGGTGCTTCAGTAAATTAAATTGCATAAGGACTATTTCACACACACCCATAGTGTTATCGACTCAAACCTAACTTTAATCGAAAGATTGTTTTATTTAATTTAATTTTAGATTTTCCCATCAACTGATTGAGCGGAAGTGCTCGGTCTCAGATTGACATGTCGGCTTCCTGTGGAGATGCTTCGACGATATCTGGGCATGTAATTGTAAGTTTATTGGTGGATGGTGACTAGCAGTGGAATACAGGATGCGTATTTCCTTCTATTTGGTACTCATCAGCCACGGTGGGAACGTCATCACTCACTGCGGAATGCAGGTAAATCTAGATGGCGAGTCCCAAATAGAACGAAGTGCGCATCCTGGATTCCCCTGCTAGTCACCATCAAACATTTAACTTCGAAAAATTGTTTTAACTGAGACGTGAGCACAGGCGCACGACCGAGCGAGCTTGAATGAGAGAATGAATTAACATACTAGGTTGTCCATTATATGATAAGACAATTCATTCTGACCTAGAATTATTTTCTAATCTAATTTAAACGCATTTAACTGAAATTCCTTCTTTCTTTCTTTCTGTCTTTTCTTAACTTACTCAACTCATACAACAGAATAAATCTTAGTTTTTTTTTATTTACTTAGAATATTGATTCGATGAATTCAAGTAAAACTAAACTCTACAACAACAACACCAACAACCAAAAAAATACGTTTCTTGTCCTATTGATTGAACAATATTGTACCTAGTTGAAGCTTGTTCATTAACAACATCTAACAATTAAATGATTTGATGATTTGACCTTCAGCATTCATATAGACAATTCATACATACACATATATATATGCATAGATATGTGTATATCTAGAGGCTATACGAGTTAGAAATTCTTGAGTAAACAATAATCTCCTCTTCTTCTCCTTCTTCTTATCTACTCAACTTATTTCTACTGGACTGACTACAACACACACACACGTGACTTGTCAACACGTGTATTAGTTTTCATCTACTCAAAATCATTTGTGTATAAGCGTATGCCTATGCCTAACATTTTTGTTAACTGTACTCCATCACAGGATACTGGGATAAAGTTAAGTAAGGCGCGGTAAAAGCAAAGTTAGCGAAACAGACTTCTTGATCTACAATTGTTCATTTGTGTATATTGATTAACCACAAGTTAACCACAGGTTAAAACAAAGTAGATTTAATTAATAAAATTTGAAAAATGAATTCTGGTCAATTAAGATATATAAATATATATCCTCGTTTCTGTGTAGGCATAGGTATCTATATTCGGTTGGTTGACCATAGTAACTGAGATTATATGTAAGGAATACAATGAGAAGGTTTTCTTCTTTCTCCCCCTTTGGGTTTTTCATTTCCTCCAACTCTCTTCACTCCCAAAGGAAAAACAAAACTGAAACATATGTTACGTTAATAAACTAGAGATTTTTTAATTTGAACTAATCTAACGTTGATAATAATATAAATAATAATATTATTAATATGAAGAAGTAGAATGACTAAAACAAGAGGAAAAACATAATTTTCATTTTCTGGATGAGTGGAATTCTTTCTGTCCTCCTTTCCACCACCCACCCCCGACCCAACATTTAGATTAATTAATTAATTGATTAGCTGAGTAGAGAATGAATTCAATGTTTCAATTGATATACGAGTCTGATGACCTGTTTAAATCACTGGGCTACTGAAATTGCTTTCCAGCAAAATGCTTAATTTCATCAGGATTTCTTGTTATTGTTGTTTTAATAGCGTCCAGTTATATCAAATGACATCGTATACATGAACTTGCGCGATGATTTCACTTGCTTTCAAGTAAAGGCTGTGGAATTCTTCAACGAAATGAAGATATACTACGGATTAGTACTTTAGACCCTGTATGTAGAAAAAAGTATTTTGGAATTAAATACGCTGTAGATTTTTGTACCATATGTTCGCATAATATTATTATTAAAACATTGTTATAGCTACATAACAACTTTTCAAGCATACTCAATCCTAAAATATGGTTAAGATATGTAGATGATACTTTTGTAGTACTAAAACGAGATCTACACAATTCATTCCTGGAGAAAATAAACAATGTATCTCCCCGAATCCAGTTTACTTCGGAAGCAGAATCAGACGTCGGTGAACTACCATTTCTAGACTGCCTAGTTAAGAGAAGGGAAGACGGGCATTTTAGTATATCCATATTCAGGAAGAAAACCCACTCCAATAAATATTTAGACTTCAAATCATCACACCCCATCAGCGCAAAGCTTTCGGTTGTTTCAAGTCTTCTTAGACGAGCACACTCTCTGATAACCGACGAGAAAGAAAAAGAAGAAGAAATATCAAACATTACTGAAACTCTCAAGCAAAACAACTACCCATGGAACTTCATCAACAAAATTAACACTGACATTAATTATGGTCGCAAACGTATTCCGGAAACATGGACCTCAACAGTCGTCATCCCATACAGAGCAGAGACGTCAGACGATATCAGAAGAGTACCCAATCAGCTCGACATTAGAGTTTTCTTCAAAACATCAGACACACTTCAAAGCAACCTTGTCCATATAAAAGACCAAATCCCTAAAGATTCTCTATCTAATTGTGTCTATAAAATAAAATGCTTGGAATGTGATGCGATATACATCGGACAAACATCTCGAGAAATCAAGGTGATCAGAAGAAATGAACACCGTGGAACAACTGTTCGACGACCGAGATATCCAACTGAACTGAAAAGACTTGAAAAATCATCAGCCGTAGGTCTACATGCTATAGAATCAGGTCACAAAATTGATTTTGACAATATTGAAATAATCCAGAAAAATTTCAGAAATCATAAAGAACGTCTAATATCAGAAGCACTTCATATCAGGTGGAATCCGAATTGCCTGAACAGGAATGATGGACTAAAACAGAATCTGACCTGGTTACAACACCTCCCTCCCCCATGAAGTGACAAAATCAACACGAATGTGATATGCAAGTTCACTATGTAAACACACACTGCCTTTATAATTTTAAACACTGATCAAATCCAACAATCTACACTTGATTTTGTTATCTTTACCAATTGACCAACTTGACAACGAAAAATGACCCCAGACTGACGAACGATGATCAAGTTAGTAAACTTTGTTTTGATATCATAACAGACGTACTATTACCTTTGTTATTTGGTTTAGTGATCTTCATTGTTATTTTAACTTTCAATATGTCCTTTTAACTTGACCTAAGTCTATTTTCTCACCCCTTAACTCTTTGTTATATATATGCTGAGATTTTGTAAATTCCGGTTTAATAATACTTTGATAAAGCTATCAGCAGCATTAAATAGCGAAACGTCAGTAAAAACAATATCGTTTTGTTTTTCATTCACTGGGAAATACAAAAACCTTCATTATAATGAATATCATATACCCAATGCCCAAATTTTTTCAAACTGTTAAAAGTGAACTTGGTTTAGACATATATATAAAACTAAACTTTGTTTGAAAATTAAAACAATTAGTCCCTTTGACAAATTTGAATAAGGCATTTACAAGACAAATTTCGCGAGATGATATCATTTCGTAGTTTCTTTACAACTGCTTTACAACCAACATGGTTCACAATAAACAAATAAAATGCTTGGAGAATTTATTCTATATAAACGTTATATGGATGATGCACTCATTATTGGTAATAATAGTAAGTCTATTGAAAACTTTATTACTCTATTTAATCATATTCATATAAATATTCGAGTGACTTCCGAACTCTAATCGAATAACAAATTCGGTTTCCTCAATATTACAATGACCAAGAGAGACGATGGAACGATTAAGTGATCTATTTTTCGCAAATAGACATGGAGTGGACAATATCTTCATTTCACCAGTTTTGTTCCTATCCAGTATCCAAAATATGTATGAGCGACACACTGATGGGTTACCTTCAACACATACATTTGGTTTTATTAGCTAATGGTTATCCAGAGAACTTCATCACTTGTCACAGTAAGGATAGACCACATCTTGAAAAGACAGCTTCTGTACCAAAGAAAGCTATCTTTATTAACCTACCATTCAAGGGTGACCAGATTATGCAGTTGACAGTAGCTCAAAGACTTCGGTCAGCCATCAAACGCACATTCTACGCCACATCTCTTACCCTCACATGTCGAACATTTTCGATCCCTGTACCTACGATTAAAGGACGAAATTCTATGGACTCTTCTTCAAACTGTATCTACAAGTTCACCTGCAGCTGCGGTGACACCAATATAGGTAGAGCCAATAGAATGTTCCAATATCGTCAAAAAGAAAAATGTTCCAAAATGGTAACTTAAACACACTGAAAATTCCAATGCTATTAATCTGATTAGAAATCCATCATTATCCATTGCAAAGTGCTTATTGATGTCAGGTCAAAAAATCAATATAAATGACTGTTTTTACAATTATTTCACATAACTCTAATTTAAGGTTATTGAAGGTGATGGAAGCACTTTGGATTAATCATATACATCCTGAACTATATGTACAGAAAACAAAAGACTTCAACCTTCTCGCCTACCATGGACTACTTGACCTATTTAAAAATATGATTGGTCATTAGTATGTACTTTTGTTTTATATAACTGAGTAATTGTCATGAATTTTATTTTATTTTATTATCGTGAACCATGTTAGTTGTAAAGCAGTTGTACAGAAACTACGAAATGACGATATCATCTCGCGAAATTTGTCTTCTAAGTGCCTTATTCAAATTTGTTTAAAAAATAAATATGGAGTATCAGGCAATTTTTGTCAAATTACGTAATATTATCTATAAATAGAAAGTTATATATGAATCTATCAACAAGTTGATATAATCCTCTCAGTTTAATGAATAAACTGTATGTCTTTAAGATAAAGCTTGCGGCTAATATCATCGTTATTTGATTTAAGATTAGTATTATTATTGTTCTCTTGGGTTCCAAGTGGAGCATACGGCTCCAACACCACATATCCATTTCATCATGTTCTCTGCAGTCCTTTACAGCTATCCCCATGATTGCCCATTAGCTCTCATCTCCTCCTCATATGATCTCCATGTCATCATCGGACACTGTCCCAACTCATCGTTTCCTATTCGGGTTCAACTCGAGGGATGACCTGGAGCTCAATGTCACTCAACGGTCTTCTTAGAGTGTGTTCGATCCATTTCCCTTTTCTTCTTGATAATAGTTGAGAAATAGTTTCTTGAGTAGTTCGTTTCTAAAGTTTCTTGTTGCTAATTGTTTCTGTCCATCTTATTTTCAGTGTGCAGTGAAGACAACTGTTGGATGTTGGAAGTGATTTTCGTGACGGGTGTGCCAAGTGTCTAACCCATGTAGAAGAAGTGACTGACTTAACATTAATGTTGAAAATCCGAACTTTATTCTCTATGCTGAGTATAGAAGATTTCCAAACTGATTTCAGAGTGATGAAGTTCTGCCTTGCCTTCTCAATTCTGGTTTTGACATCCTCATCTGTAGTTGAAAGGATGCTGCTAGGATAAGTGAAGAAATTGACCTCTTTTAAATTTATCCCTCTGATAGTGATTTTCGCTTGTTATTGCTGTCGGTTATCTTCATCACCGCTGTCTTCTCTGTGTTCACTTGGGAGTCCTGTCTCTACTGCTTCTCTTCTGTTAAGCTGTTAGTTTTTGCCTATAGGTCTTGAAAAATTTATGTGACATTAGAAATGAAATGCCGACGAAGTTCAGATCTTCTAGAGTCTTCTCATCGGTTCAACGTACTCCAGTTTTCTCGCTCCTCATGTACAGTGTGCTACATGATACAGTCTACCACAATCAGGAATGTTATCGGTGGAAATTTCAAAAGACTGAGATTGGTGAACAAAGAATATTCTTTCCGATAATTACTTCCTCTTGATTAGATTCTACAGGGACATACGTCCACAATAGTTAAGCTCTAGGAACTTAAATTTTCTTGCTCGGGAACACTTACCAGTTTGGTCAAATAAGTGTAGTCAAAACACCAACTGTTCAGGAGTAGACCAACTTATCCGAACAGGTCATAAGTCTAACACTGAATAATTTTTTTCTATCATTTATTGGGTATCAAACAAATTGTCAAAAAGCCTCTGGGAAGCAAATATTTCAAACAGCAGAGACCATTGCAATTCGCTTGAAACAGTCAGAGCTCTGTCCGCAAAATAAAATAGGTCCAGACACTATCGCTACCCTGAGACCAGATCCAATGTTCCTTGAATTCTAGCTTCTGCCAATTCACAACACAGCGCGACCATTTCGCAATGTCTTCTTCGGTGAGTTACTGACTCATCTTCAACCTGCTGTACCGTACTGGTCACGGCTTCCCAGTTGTCCAGTACTTCCAGGTTTTCCAGTGGTTCTCTAACTGATGTCAGCTCATGATGAAATCCTCCATGCAATCAAACAAAAATCCCCACGTAACCAATACTTGAATATTCATTATTTATCAAAGTTATTTTGAATTTCCCCTTTGACCGGCTCTTATTGGACTGAAGTGTTTGATCTGTGTTGGCGTGTCAGCTCCTAGTACGGACTATTCGACAATACCTTGAGATAAGCATAATGTTTCTTGAGTTGCTAGTGACTAGCAATAAAATTTCACTATATGTCTAATATGAATCATCAGTCAACGGAATATTCAAAACAGTTCCAATACTCGGCTGTCGTCGATTAGTAGCCTAATGGAAAACTCTGTGGCGTTTCAAACAATGGGTTCAGGGTACAAGTCTTGGTGTTAAAATCACTACACAATTGGATATACGTAAACATGGTTGAGGAGTCCCAAATAAGGGGGGGAATCACATCCAACCACCAACAAATTAAATAGTATTCCATCATGAGCTGACATTGGTTAGAGAACCACTGAAATACCTGGGAGTACTGGACAGCTGTCTTGTCCTAGATTGGGACTCTCCATCAGTACGCTACCACCGGGATTCGAACGCAGGACCTTCTGGTTACAAGGCGAGCTCGTAGACCATTACGCCACTGGGACCCAATCCAATGGCCAGTCCATGAATTCTAACTTCTGCCAATTCACGACATAGCGCGATCGCTAGCCAATGTCTTCGGCGAGTATCTGTCCTCACACCCGACCTGCTGCACCCTAATGGTCACTACTTCTCTCGAGTCAACTAATCTAGATTTCGCTGCTAGGTTTTTATGCTCGGCTAGTCTGACTGCACCTGTTCTACTACTTTAACCCGAATAAGATAAGAAATGTAGAGAATAGTTCAGCTATAGCACTCACTACGTGCACTTACAAACAACCACAAAATAGGATGGGATAGGATGACAGTTTTAAAATCTAATGTCACAGTGTGGAGGGAGAGATTGATAACTGACTGAGGCTTTGTTTATCGAATCAACTGCAAATACATGTAATAGGAATGATTCAACACCTGTCCCAGATATCTGGAAAATTCTACTACCCCTACGACGACAAATAGGAGAAAACAAAGAGATCAATCAAACTCAAGTTTCAAAGTCGTGTGATCACAATTGATATGATTATGAACAATAAATTTTGTTCGAAACGTCATCCAGTAAATAATACTGTTTCACTGTGTGATACATCTAATAAACAAACTAATATGGAATTACTTACTACCACAGTGCCCAAGTTTTACACATATATTAATGGTGATTATTAATTTACTTTAAGATTCAACACCCGGAGTAAATACTTTGCAATAGAACAGGCTGAGAATTCTGTGATATTTGTAATAAAGCATTTTTCAGAATAAACTTTTTATTATTAGAAATATATTCATCTCAACAATCATCTGCATTTCCGTACATTTGCCGGTGAACCAAACCTATAATGTAAGGGCCAATGGTATTACCCGAACCCTGGTATGTAGTATGGTGTTCGGACCCCTGACCAAGTCGTTGTAAGTCAAATGTCTAGATCAGTGATCCACATTTCGAAAAACTTGATTCAGTTTCCATTTACAAGTGATCAATCGGTGACATTTATTAATAGCATAGTCGAGTGATAATTTCTTATGAGACAGCAATTACTTTATTAATGTCAATAGGCAAAATAAGCGGTGACCAAACATACACTCTCTTTTGTGAATAAGGTGTTATTCATATAAAAAATGTGGTGTAATTAAGATGAGGCTGTCTACTATCAGCGATCACATTCCTTATCGAGGCAGACTTGATCATACGGTAGTCTGCGTGGAGACAGAAGACGAACATACGTTTGACTAGCAAAACGACTCGAAGATCTGGGTTTCGCAGATGATTTATGTCCAGTGTCACACAAACTCGAACACCTTTGGGTGAAAAGCAATAAACTGACAGAAGAGGTAGCCATAGAATTCGTAGAGAACACAGTGTCTATGAAGATATCTAACCAACTACAACAAGCACCAATCATCATCAGCAGGAGAAATCTAAACCTCTTTCGCTTATCTAGGCAGCATCGTCTTTTTAGCTACAGGTGTTTCAGATGAGAATATTTCAAATAAGGATCGGAAAGGCGAGACACAGCATCACTGCTTTGAAATTAGCATGTAAATCTACTGCATTCTTCATAAGTGACAAAGTCTGATTTTCCAACACCAAATTCATGTTAATCAGTGCTCCTGTATGGTTCAGGGACTTGATACGTCACTTGAAGCACTTCCAAGAGACTAATGCAGACTTTCATTAACATCTGCCTTCGCTGGCTATGTAGCGAAGATAAGATAACCGGTTGGTTAGGAACAACAAATATGCAGAAGGAAATAGACATGGGTCGGTTATACACTTAAGAGGCATTCAAGTGAAATCATACGCCAAGCTAACCTCAAATTAGAAGCGAAAAATTGGACGTGGGTGCGGGAATGACATGAAGTGATCACGTGAATAGAAAATGAAAGCCTTTGGGTGATTGTGCAGCCAGATGAAAGTGTAGTGCCGAAGTCCAATGTTCCACTCGGAACGCAGAGAATGAATAATAATCATGCCAATATTTCTTCTCTTCTAAGACAAGAGAGATATCGTATTTTAAGGAATTTTTCATAGAAAGCTGATATCAACTGGCAATCTGTTGGAAATCAACGGACACTAGATAGTAACTTCATTCCTGTTTGAGACTGTTCATCAAGAGGTACTTACACTCTGACTTACAGGGTTTACCCAGCACTTGGATCTAGATAGCATGATATTAGTTATGTCCTAATGACTAGGTAGTGTATCCGTCGCTGTCAAAGAGGAGATCCGTCTCAGTTTGGGTAGCCCAGTGATAAATACTTCAATTCTGAACTGGATGCAGCGGGTTTGGATCTATCAAATAACATTAGCTCCTTCAAAGTTGCAGATTCAAGACTTGTGTCCAAGGCTTTCCCTCTACTGCCTATGACTGTTCAACATCAGTTCACGGGAGCCCTGATGGCCAGTCTCCTAGTTTCTTAATCATACTGCACATTTACCTGATGGAATTCTTTTAGAACTAGAGGGTGCACATTATGACAGCATGTATTCAGCAGTTTTCCTACTACTGTTTTATCTGTACTTTAGGAATAAAGAAGATTGTAGAGATTGGCACTTTGAAACAAAGCATGAAGGGAGCATCTCGTGTTAATATGTTAAAAACCTATTTTTCGGTGTACTGATTACAGCTGCTTGGTAACACAGTTGATCATGGTGTTTTCCTATGGCTCATTACTACAAACTAGTCGTGTAATCCAGAATGTTCACTCAGGTCGTATGATTAATATATTTGATTTAAGGTTCAAAAGTCCGATTCAGGATTACAGTAGACAATGAGGCAAATCTCAGCCTCAACTAGTTTACTTAACACTCACACTCTGTTCTAATTTCTAGGTAGATTATCAGAAGAGAAAAACAAACATATGCAATCAGTGTGCATAAAACAACTGTTTGTTTATAGTTGGTGAATGAAATCTATCATTTCTAGGCATAAAAGTGACAGAGATAAAATTTGACTATTCAGCTAAGAACTTTATTTCAATCATTTATAAATTCAAATTAGAACAATCCGATGATTATTATTTATTATTATTCCCTTAGGTCCTGGGCAACACCACCAACAGCAACAACAACAACAGACAACAGACAACAATCAGCATAAATGGAAGGAACCTGAAAGAAACAACCTCTTTCACCTACCTACCTAGGAAGCATCGTTTCAACTACAGGCGGACGGAACTGACGAGGATATCAAACCAAGAATCGGAAAAGCAAGACAAGCTTTCACTACTCTCAAGTCTGTGTGGAGGTCAACAACACTCAGTATCAAAATCAGAATAAGATCCAAATTTTCAACTCCAATGTGAAGTCAGTGCTACTATACGGATCAGAGACTTGGCTCATCATAAAGAGCATATCAAACAAACTACAGACCTTCATTAACAGTTGTCTTCGCTCAATACTCAAGATCAGATGGTCAGCCAGAAAAGATCAGCAACAGGGAGGGATCTCTGGGAGCGAACCAACTGAGCAGGAACCGATTGTAAAACAAATAAGCAGGAAGAAATGGAGATGGATTCGCTGGCCATACTCCGAGGAAACCATCAAGTGACATCACTAGACAAGCCATTGCTCGAGTGGAACCCGAAAGGGAAGCGGCGAGTTGGTCGTCAGTGCAAGGTTGACATGGAGGAGGTCATGTGAAGAGGAGATGAAAACGTGTGGGCAGACTTGGAGCCAGGTGAAGACTCTAGCAGAGAAGTGAACGCAATGGAGACGCATGGCTGAAGTCCTATGTTCCTCTAGGAATTAAAGAAAACAATAATAATAGGTCCCGTGCACAACAAAGGGACTCCACAGCATATCTCCATTTAGTCCTGTTCTTTGCACCTGTCTTTAGCCGGCCTTACTATTACCCATAAGTTTTCACCCCCTCCTCCTTACACCATCTCCTCCTTCATGTCACTATCGGACACATACCCATTCGTCGTTTCTCATTCGGGTTCCACTCAAGGCTTGGCTTCACACGGTCTCCTCAGCGTGTGCCTGATTCGTCTCCATTTTCTTCGGAATATTTGTTGGAAGACACGTCCTTAATTAGTTATATGCCAGAACTCCTTGTTGTTTATCTTTTCTGGTTATCTGATCTTCAGCATAGAGTGAAGGCAGCTGTGGATGAAAGTTACAAATCTGTTAGAAATACTTTTCGTGACGTGTCTAGTGTCTGAAGTAACTTGACATGAGTTTTGAAAATCTCATTCTTGGTCATATGCTGAGTGCAACAGATTTTCACCTCGATAATATATATTATTATAGATTCATAACTGCCTCTAGAACAGTAAATTGCTGTCCGAGATATGCAAAATACATTTAATTGAATTTTAGATTTTCCTGTCGATTGAATAGACCGAAGTGCTCCGTCTCAGGTTAACATGTCGGCTGCTTGTGCAGATACTTCGACGATGTCGAGGCATGCAATTAGAATTTAATTGGTGGATGTTGACTAGCAATGGAATCCACTTGGTTTGAGCCTCTGTGGGAACATCCTCACTCACTGCGAAATGCAGATACATCCAGATGACGAGTCTCAAATAGGGCGAAATGCGCATCCTGGATTCTACTGCTAGTCACCATCCACCAATTAAATTCAAAATACAGTTTAAAAATAATTCCTTCAGTATCAGTAGACAGATGTAATCGAAAGTATATAGTCGGGCACATATTTCATTCATTCACAGCTCACAGGCAATTATCACTAACTCGTGGATATCTATCAACCAACATAACTTTCTGAATTTACTCTTTAAGATTTTAGTCTATTTGCTGAATACCTTTGATCATGTTCAAGTTTGTAATGAAAAAATTATTATTATTGTTTCATTTAGTTCCTAGAGGAATATAGGACTTCAGCCATGCGTCTCCATTGCGTTCACTTCTCTGCTAGAGTCTTCACCTGGCTCCAAGTCTGCCCACACGCTTTCATCTCCTCTTCACATGACCTCCTCCAAGTCACCCTTGCACTGACGACCAACTCGCCACTTCCCTTTCGGGTTCCACTCGAGCAATGGCTTGTCTAGTGATGTCACTTGATGGTTTCCTCGGAGTATGGCCAGCGAATCCATCTCCATTTCTTCCTGCTTATTTGTTTTACAATCGGTTCCTGCTCAGTTGGTTCGCTCCCAGAGATCCCTCCCTGTTGCTGATCTTTTCTGGCTGACCATCTGATCTTGAGTATTGAGCGAAGACAACTGTTAATGAAGGTCTGTAGTTTGTTTGGGATGCTCTTTATGACGCGCCAAGTCTCTGATAAATAATCAAGTCTATTTATCTACAGCGTTACCACATCATTAGTCACATCAAAGGTTTTCCTTCCACCGAATACTTTCAAAATGAAGGCCATAATGAAACATTCTAAGGTAAATGTCGTCAAGAACCAACATCTCCTTGAGAACCAGTGAACACTTATTTCGCTCTGGTCTGGCTCTCTTCACCAGTGGTCATCCACACTTCCACTAGGGATCGAATCCTGAACTTTAGGTGTTGAAAGAAGAGAAATTCAAATTCTCATTTCAGTCATCAATATTTTAATCTAACAGTTTTTTGTTTCTAAACATATTTCCTAACTGTTTCACAACCTAAATGATTTCAATCCCCAGTAGTGTCCACTGTGCATCTATAAATAACATAACTAATCCAAAATGAAATAATAATAATAATGACGAGATTATTAAATATTTCAAAGGCAGCTCCTTCTACAAATCTTTTCAACCAATATATAAATTCATGCAACTGATTTTAATGTAAAAAAAAGAAGAGAACCTATTCAAGTTATGTGTAAGTGTATTTGTCAACGAGTTTTAAAGTTCAGTTATTAAATTATTGACAAAAGGAAGGAAAACCATTTTGAGCCATCATATGCGATCTTGAGCACGTATTCTCTAAATTTTGGTTCTCTTTTTTGTTAAACAGAAACAACCTTTTTATTACCCGCACATCATCAGTCATTTTAAGGTGAACGAAACACATTTGTGATCACTTAAACAAAATGAAAGTATCACCTGTCCATATTCATATGTAACTGTTTGTGTATGTGTGTATATGTGTGCGTGTTAGTGTCTGATTTTTCCTGTTTCGAAAGTTGACTATCCTCTCTTCTAGACCGTTTGAAAAATAAAACTGTTAACTGAATAGTAAATGTGTTAACTAACACTCTAAGCATGAGGTTGAAGTGGTTTTTAGAAAACTAGACACTTGTAAAAACTAAGTGCATTGTTGTTATTAGATGTTTGGAAGCAATCGGTCACAAGAAGTCTTCGACCTAGGTTTCGTGCTAGTTGACACTCACCAGTCAGTCAGCAAGGCGTATCTGCAGCCTTGAAGGAACTCATGTCGCTTGTGAGATTCGAACCCGTGTCGCCCAGTGAGTGCTGCAGTCAGAGACGTTACCACTGAGCTATCCAGACTTGCGAATGACCTCCTGTAGGGTTGTATTAGATACTTTTGATTGGACACTAGTAACTTGTGTGATGTGTCTAGCGCTTTGTTTACTACAATGGTAACGTCTCTGACTAGAGCACTCAATGAGCGACACGGGTTCGAATCTCAGAAGTGAAATGAGTTTCTTCAAGATTGCAGATACGGCTTGTTGACTGACTGGTGATTGTCAACTAGCACGAAACGTAGGTCTAGGGCTTCGTGTGACCGATTGCCTCCAACCATATAATAACAACAATCCTGAGTGTACACCGTGATGGCTAGCCACCTAGAATGGTGGCCACATTGCAAACTTGACTGATCGGGTTCAGTCTGCAGTAAACAAAGGACTAAACATATGACACTAATAAGTGTCCAATCAAAACTAAGTGAAGTGTTGAGCAAAATGAAAATAGAAAGGAAACACTGATCATAGTATGATTTGAACTAGCAGCCTTTACGTTATTATACTGGTGATATATACCTGTTAAGCTGTAAGATTGAACTACGTTTACTACAAATAAAATCATTTTATTATCAAGCTCTTATTCCATGATGTGTTTTTTTTCACTACCGTCCCTTTTAAATGTTGTATTGTAATTGTTGGAATAGCTGTAGTCTTCTTTCCATGGACGTATTTCGTTACCATACTGAAATAATTATGGAATTTGAAGAAAAACAAGATTCTATGATTCCAGTAAATGAAAATGAAAAGAGGATCTTTGGATCACCAGGCTACCTAAATTTTCTACTCCGTTTCACGTCTTTTTTAATGACATAGTTACCACAATGAGTCACAATTCTTACCCAACCATTATTTCAAATAAGTTTCTACCTACCTCTAGGAATTCTTCGAAGGAAATGGAGGAAGAACAGAGTGAAGTAGTACTGGAACAATCTTTGGGAGGGGCATTATTGTTGTTTCAGATGGTATATATTATCGATTATTATGGTATTTGAAGATTCTGAACAGTGATTAAATTCCTTACAGTCAACTTATTGTCATTATTTTATTCCTTTACTTTCTCAATGGAACATAGGGCTCCAAGCTAGAGCATTGAAATTTCGTTAGCAGTGGCGTTTATTACTTTTACGGGATGGGGTCGCTAGCCTCATGCTCCAACCTTCCCTCTTTACCAATCTTATTACTGGCTTATCGAGGTAGTAAAGCAGTGCATCGACCGGCGGATTGAACCCCAAACCACGTGAGGCGTGGTTGGCGAGCATTCTACCGCTGTGCCACCTTACAGTGAAACCCAGTGAGAATTCTATATAGTATAGAAACGCATTTTTCAAAATAAAGCCATCATTATTACTATTAATAATGTTGAAATTAAATGTAATATTCCAATGAACGATATGATAACAGTGTATCAACTAGAGGTAAATGGAGGGAACATTTACAATGCACGATAAACGAATGCTTCCTAAATTTCAGTATTCATTGAAAACATAAAAGTAATTAAGACACTTGGAAGGGATTTTATACGTAGGAAGTTTAATTTACTAGACGAATAGTTGGAGATATGCAACTTATAATGGTGTACATTTTTAATCTTTTGAATAAATTTTTTTTAAGTAGTAAGTAATCTAACTACCATCAGACAAAAAGGAAACTCTGTGTTTTCTCTAAAGGTTTGATTTATAATCTAATTGCATTCAGCCCTTTTGCATGTTATGAAAGAATTTGTGTGATTATGTGACTGACTGTGATAGCCTTGAATTGGTGGACTACTGTTGAAGAGTAATGGGTGATGATTTAAAATGAAAGAAAAATCTGCATCGTGGCAGAATTTCAGCCAGTAATGTCCTATGTTACTAGTCTGGTGTTATAACAGATGAGTCTTGAGTCACAAATACTAACGGCGTCATTATTTTGCTGTAATTCTCATGTGCATCTCAGTTAGTCTCACCAACAGTGAACAACCTGCTCCTTTCCTAATTCATATATAATGAACAATCCATGAACACTGTTTTACATGTTATATTATATTATAACATAGTTAAAGAGAAATATTAAAGAGGTATAGAGGTACGCGTGGCCAGTGACAATGCCACGTGTCAGGTGATCCACAACGGGAAACTCATAGAGGCGTTCGAAGTGAACACAGGAGAAAGACAAGGCTGTCTGCCTAATATCACCAACAATGATATTCCTAATTGTGGTGGACTAGATTATGCGTCAGACCGTGTGTTGGGAGGGAGAAGATAGGAATACGTTGGACCACCTATAAGAAAACTCTAGAAGATCTGGATTTCGCGCGTGGATGATTTATGTTTAACGTCACACAAACTCGAAGACTTGCAGGCGAAAACCAGCAAACTGGCTGCAGAGGAGGGCGGTGAAGACATGACTCCAGGTGAACATAGAGTAGACGGAGGTGATGACGATAACCAACCACCACCAACGGCAACAATCACCAGCACCAGTCACCACCAGCGGAAGAGATTTGACAGAGGTTACTTCCTCCCTTCACTTATCTGGCCAGGAAGCACGGTTTCAACCACAGGCTACAGCACGGATGAAGATATCAAAGCCAGACAGAATAGGAAAGGCAAGATACACTTTCATCAACCTGAAACCAGTTTGGAAATCTTCTGCACTGCACTCAGCCAGCCTGCATGAAGAACAAGATTCGGATTTTAAACACAAATGTGAAGTCAGTCAGTCACTTCTATACGGGTCAGAAACTTGGCCAGTGTGTCACAAAAAGCATTTCCAACAGCCAGCTGCAGACTTTTATCAACAGATGTCACCTTCGCTGTCTGGCTCCATACTGAAGATCAAATGGCCAGAAAGAATAAGTAACAAGAAACTCTGGCGACAAACCAACCAACCAAGAGCAGATTGCTCAACAAATATGTAGGAGAAAATAGAGATGGATCGGGCATACGTTGAAGAGACCGTGGAATGACATCGCACACAATGCAGGCCATTGCTCAAGTGAAATCCCAATGGAAAGCGATGGGTGTGGCGTTGGTGAGAGGGTGACATGGAGGAGATCGTGTGAGTTGGAGGAGGAGATGAGAGATTATGGTCAATCATGGACCCAGCTGAAGAGGACGGCAGAAAATCGAAGAGAGTAGAGATGTGTTGTTGAAGCCCTATGTTCCACTTGGAACTCAAGGGAATAATAATAGTTCAAATTCATTTGGTTTTTTATTGGTTACTTTTATTCAGTAGAATGAAATCCAGTGAAAACACAAATTATGGATAAGTGAAAAATAACTGAATTCATGAGGTATAAACATCTTTATACTCAGTATTTATATGATACTGCTTATGAAATATTTCTTTTCGTGCCCTGTGTCATTCCAAGTGCATTCATTTTTGAATTTGTTAGTCACTAATTCTTCAGTGATGTTACGAAACCATAGTTTTATTTCATTCCTTCCTTCTGATCTTGAAGTTAAGCATAATAGATACATCCTTGGCAATAAGAATGAATCGAAAGTACATAATCCCTTGCAATTAATTTTGTCAGCTTGCATTCCAGGTCCCAAAACATTTTGTAGAAACATTCTATCAGTTTTTGAAAGTATTTAACCACACTGAGTGTGCCATTTTGAAAGATACTTGAGTTTTTTCCATTTAGATTCAAATGCCTTCAAGGTTTATTACTTCACAAATCACTATTATCTAGTAGAATCACTGAAAACTGAAAAGCATTGGTCATGGGTGTACATTACCAAGGAGTCCTTAATTATAACAAAACATTGGATCGGGTTCCAGTGGCTTAACAGTCTACGAGCTCGCCTTGTAACCAGAAGGAAGTGGGTTCGAACCCCTGCTGTGGGTGCGTACTGATGAAGAGTCCTAAACTAGGGCGAAACAACTTTTCGGTACTTCCTGGAGGATTTCCAACGGTTCCCTAACTAACGACAGCTCATGATGAAATCCTCCAACCAATAAAACAGACATCCGACAGACCTAAGTTTGTAATGGCTCAATAGATGGCTTCCGTTTATCAACTTCATCGACTTTGAAAAGGCCTTCGACAGCATCGATCGAGAGGTGCTTTGGCAACTACTTCGCTACTACGGGGTGCCACCGACAATTATACATCTCATCCAACAGTTGTACGACAATGCTGCATGCCAAGTAATCCACAACGGGAAAATTACGGAATCCTTCGAAGTGAGGACAGGAGTAAGACAAGCTGGCTGCCTACTATCGCCAATGATTTTCCTGACTGCAGTTGATTGGATAATGCGACAAACAGCGGGCAATGAGGAAACAGGCATAAAATGGACTCACACAAAAAACTTTGAGGATCTAGACTTCGCCGATGATATATGCCTGATTTCTCACAAACTGGAAGATATGCAAGTGAAAAGCAACAAGTTGGCAGAACAAGCATCCAGAGAAGATGGAACTTCCTTCAGGTGAACATAGTGAAAACAGAGGTGATGAAGATTCCTGGGCAACACCACCAACAGCAACAACAAGAACAGACAACAATCAGCATAAATGGGAGGAACCTGAAAGAAACAACCTCTTTCACCTACCTGGGAAGCATCGTTTCAACTACAGGCGGACGAAACTGACGAGGATATCAAAGCAAGAATCGATTGGAAAAGCAAGACAAGTTTTCAATACTCTCAAGTCTGTGTGGAGGTCAACAGCACTCAGTATGAAAATGAAAACAAGTTCCGGATTTTCAACTCCAATGTGAAGTCAGTTCTACTCACTATACGTCATAAAGAGCATCTCAGACAAACTACAGACCTTCATTTACAGTTGTCTTCGCTTAATACTCAAGATCAGATGGCCGACCAGAAAAGATCAGCAACAGAGATCTCTGGCAATGAGCGAACCAACCAGGAACCGATTTTGAAACAAATAGGCAGGAAGAAATGGAGATGGATTGGCCATACTCTGAGAAACACAAACCATCAAGTGACATCACTAGACAAGCCATTGCTCGAGTGGAACCCGAAAGGGAAGCGGCGAGTTGGTCGTCAGTGCGAGGGTGACTTGGAGGAGGTCGTGTGAAGTGGAGATGAAAACGTGTGGTTAGACTTGGAGCCAGGTGAAGACTCTAGCAGAGAACCGATCGCAATGGAGACTTGCGGCTGAAGCCCTATGTTCCTCTAGGAATTAAAGGAAACAATAATAATGTAGAAAACTTGAATTTCTTGAATCTGTTACTGTCTTATCACACTAATGAATCTTCCTTCTAATTTTATTTTTTTCTTAATTCTCTTTCAAAACGATTAAGGTATTTTTAGGTGACAGTGGTTTTTCACTGTGTCTTTTGATGGTTTGGCAGTGGAATTCAGTGAATATGTTTCTTCCTGTTTGTGACTCGTCATCAGGACGTGCTAACAGTGTTCTCATTAAGTCTCAGATCCAGCACTCATCGTTTTTAACGTTAAATTATTGTCTACTAGACTACAGATGCATGACTACCACATGCTACGCAGGGGAAATCAATTAAGCTATCCGTTTTACGTGTAACTGAATACTGCCGAATGATTCAAGAGTTTCCTGAGCTAACAGGGACAGAACACTTGTTTCCGAATAAATCTATGAAGAGAAACTATAAGTACGGACAAACGAATAATGACAGTTACTGTCATGTTTGCTTTTCTGAAATTACTGATGTCAAAGGATACTTGTTTTGTCTTGAGAACTTAGAAAGTTTCCATGATGATCAGAAATTGCTGTGATGTTATTCTGGAATCTATGACTCACTTTTTATCCTTCTTAGGAGTTGCAAGATGGATTTATCTTCTTCTTAGTGATGGAGTTATGTTGCTTCTTCCTTTATACTCGAACTTAACACTCATCGTTTTTTAAATACTACATAGCTGCTTTTGATTCACAATTCAGTTATTGTGCAATGGATATGAACCAGTGTTGATCGATACTTGTGTCCTGTTGTTATTGATTTCACTACACCGGTAACATTTAGAAGTTCATATACCAATAGTGGCAGTTGAATGCTATCAAAACTTTCCTATTCGACTAAGAAGTATTCAGTGTTTGAGTTTTTCACCAATAAACTTCAAGTTATCCTATACTTGTACTCAACTATAGTTTCTGACAAACTTTTGAATTCCCTTCAATGGTCATTGTGTTCCTACATTCACCCATTTATAACTGTAGAGCCTGAAGAAGAATTAAATAAAATATAGTTGTTCATTTAAATTGTTCTTATTCTTTACTTCCCAATGCAATGTTTAAAAGTTATTCACTAAGCTTTCATTATTCAATGATTAAATGTTCACTTTGCCGCCAGTGGGAAATAACACTTGCCGCCATTTTTAAAATCAACGCAACTGAAATGTTTCACACTTAATAATATATACAGATAACTTAGAAGTGAATTAAACTTGTTTTCAATAGACTGACAGAAAGAAATATTCGTTATTTAATAATTAGCTATTGTTTAAAACGTTTAGACTTATTTACTATTATTAGTTTTTTATTTTTTTCTGAAGAAATTCCTTTTCACCGTCTCCAATTACAAGGTAAACAGATGAAAGAGTGGAAGACGGAGAGAGAGAAAAAATCACTCAAAAGTATCTTATATCACTGACTGATGAAATGCATTCCTTCGATATGATTTCTCTTATGTAAGCAATAAATTTCATAGATATTTTACTATGACGTATGTTAAATTTTTTTTCAAACAAAAAAATAAGAAACGTTTCACTTTATAAATCGATATTACTCAAGCATCGTTGGAGAACAATAAATGCAACTGAGATAAATGACCTCCCAATACTTTTGTCCGTTGGCTCTTTTCCTATGACGTAATCAACATGAATTAAATATTGTACAATATAGACTTTATATAGATTCTTCTTCTTATTATTATTTAATCTCCTTCGTCTGTATGCATGTTGTCATTAACGTGAATAATTAAAGGTTATAGCTGGCCTGTCAACTGAATGGTGTCTTCATTCTGTTAAAGAGTTCATTGACTCCCTTCATTTCTTAATGCTAACGTAATTGGTTGAAAAGTTCAGTAATTGGTGTACTGATATCGACGAGAGTTAATAATCGTCTAAAGTGTTAAGACATCTACCGTACCCTTTGGTAGTTAAAAGTACTGATAGGTTTAAAAGGCATATAAACATCAATTTTATGTCCTGTCTCTATTATATGTTTCACAATAGATGAGCTAGGTCTCCTGTTCTCACCATTAATGGGTTCTGAAGATTCTATTTGCTTCTGAAATAGCCATTTAGGAATATGATATGAAGCCAGCCCTTAATTGTAGAGATCGATGAGTCCTCCCTGTGTATGTGTGTGTATCCACATGTACATTCAAATTGGTGAATACAGTGGGACGTGACATCAATTTACACATGTTCACAGGGCTTAGATGGATATATTGGCTTCACATTCTCAATTATTATGATATTAGCTGCATAAAAACTCTTTTTAACCCCAGCGTTTCATCTCTGTCGAGTTACCAAGCTGCTACGATCACCAACACAGAGTAGCTTGATGTATACGTCTTACATAGGGGCGAGTTGGAGAGTGGGTCTTGGTGTTCCACTAACCACTTTATATCTCCTGATGAACTTGTCTGGATAATTGTTATCAACCAGAGTTTGTGTCAACTTTCTTTCTCTTTCATCAAGTGTGTCTTCAGTGCATATTCGTTGGATTCTACTGAAGAGGCACCTCAATCACTAAGGCTATTTTGTACCGAACAGGTTAGAAACTGTGATAATTAAGATACTGTCCTTTCCAGGTAGATTTTCTATAAATACATCGTTTTATTGATCCATCAAGCTGTTGACTAAGCAATATGTCTAGGAAAGATAAACAATTGTCTTCCTCTTCCATAGACGTAAGTGATTTGCTATTCGATTTAAAAGTGAGGTGGCAGAACAAGGCTTATCACTTATGGTTACAATGTCGTCGACATATCTTCTATAAAGTGGTGCATTTTCGATTAAGTCTTCCGATAAACTTTTAATACACGACATATAGATATCTGCTAAAAGGGGCCCAAACGGACTTCCTATAGCAACACCATCAACCTGATGGGAGCAATCGCCTTCAAATGTAAACCTAACATTGATAGTGCATAGAAGTAATAAATCCATTAAATAAGATATAGGGAACTGGATGCAAAAGTTACGTTTGGAAATGTAATCACACAAAATGTCGATTGTTTTAAGTAAAGGCACCTTAGTGGACAAAGATTTTACATCAAAAGAATACAGACATATTACGTCTTCTTACTGCTTTGTCTAAATTCATAAAGGGGACTAATTGTTTGAAGTTTTTTAAAAGTTGTAAATAATCTTATTTTGATAGGTCTGTCATCCTTTGGTCAACCCCTTTTTATAGGAATTATTCCCTAGTGTAGCGTTAAACTCATATGATATAATGAATGATGCTTGAAGATGAAATGAGAACATTGATTGCTGCACTTCCAGATGATTGATTATGTGGGAGAGAAATGCTCAGTCTCCACTGAAGTGTCAGAGGCAAGCACGGATGCTTTACCGATAACCGAAGATTCGCTTTATGTTACTTTGACTGATGGTGACTACCAGTGGAATCCATGATTCAACTTTCGTCCTATTTAGGACCTAAGTGTTATTCCCTAGGTTACTTGGCTAAGACAGCCACCTCCTGTATACGTTTGGCCGACAAGTTTCAAATAGGGAAAAATGCACATCCTGGATTCCACTGCTAGTCACCAACAACAAAAATAACATTGTGTGACTAGCGTTCTTCATTCTTCAACCAGCTTCCTTACTGTGAATGCTTTATTCAAATACGCTAGTTTGAATTTTCTAAGAGAAATCAAAAAAGCATGTAACGACATATTCTCTCACAAATTTTCTTCTTCGTCTCATGTTACTCAACTTCCAACCACCCCTCTCCAGCTACTGAAGTTAAGTAACAGTCAGGTAGTTTTGTCACTCCTCACACATTAGGTGTGGCTCACAACCAACTGCATGAGAATGTAAGTGATGGTTGTCAAGTATGAAGATCATGTGAATTATTTTATTATGGGTTTTTGTAGGGATTTAGATTAATTTCAAATATAGGCTTCATCAAGAACCAACATCATTTAGAGATAATAGAAAACCAGGGACTGATGGACAGGTGTCTCATTCTAGCTTGGGACTCTTCATCAGTGCGCACAAGCTACCTCACCAGTGGTCGAATCTTGAGCTTACTAGCTCGCTGATATTCACCCACTTTAACTTTGTCAATTCATGATGCAGCGTTACTCTCAACCTTCTCTCTCTCTCTATGAACATCTAAGTTATCTTGACATGATGAACCCCGCTGGGGACGAGAAGTTGTGACCGCTTGGAATTTACAGGTCACTGAATTCCAGCTCAAGTGGGCGAATGTTAACGAGCTTTGTCTCGTAGCCAAAAGGCCTCAGATCCGATCCCTGGTGGTTCATGGGTGTGTACTGATGAAGAACCTCACACTGGGAAGAAATGCCTGTCCACTGCCCTATGGCTTTCTGTTATCTCTGACTGATGTTAGTTCGTGTTGAAATCTAGTTATGAATTGTGTTTGTGCATGATAGAGTTGGTATAAGTAGCCATTTTGTTTTAATTTTGTCTTTGTTATAATCATTTGCATAGATCAGATAAGGTAAATAATGAAATTTTCAGACATTTCTAGAGAAAAAAATTCTCCGGAAATTAATCCTTAAATAAATTTATGATTATTTTACCTTCTTCATCGACAAGGATATTCATAGTCTGCAAAATCGGGATTTTTACATAATAGCAATGTGGTGTAGTTGTTTTGATTATTATGTATTGCATTGATTTTCAACACAAATGTGAGGTCAGTCACTGCTTCTATACGGGTCAGAAACTTGGTCAGCGTGTCAGGAAAAGCATTTCCAACACCCTGCTATAGACTTTTACCAGAAGCTGCCTTCAATGGCTCCACAGTGAAGATCAAATCGCCAGCCAGAAGGAATTAGCAACGAGGAACTCTGGCAACAAACTAACCAAGAGTCAACTCCTCAGCAAATACGTATGAGAAATTGAAGATGTATAGGACACACACTGAGGAAGCAATCAAATGACGTCGCACACCAACCAGGCCATCGCTCAAGTGGGATCCCAATGTGAAGCAACGAGTAGGTCGTCGGTGCGAGGGTGACATGGTGGAGATCGTGTGAGTTAAAGGAGCAGATCAGAGATTATGGGGAATCGTAGACCCAGCTGAAAGAGACAGCAGAAAGTAGGGTTTATTCCTCTGTAGTATTCACGTTGTTCTGATAAGGTAAGAAAGACTGAATTTGAGGGGAAAAAATAGCGTCATTCCACCTCACAGATTCTCAACAGCTGCTGCAGATTACCTAAAATTACAACGGTTATGAAAGAGTCAAATAGAAGCCCAATTAAGTGTTTGAGTAGAGTAGTAGAGAAAATACCACAAAAAGCATTAAAATATGCGAAATGTAAGCATTATAATTTTAACTATCAATTACCATCAAATTTACATGCCTTTCAAAGTGGTAAACTAGTGGAGAGGAGAAGACAGAGAACAGAAAAACCTTATTGAGTTGTTATGTAAACTTATAAGCTAACACTGTTCATAATGGACAGATTGTTTGGAAAATACCTCCTGGAAGATCTATTTATAATATTTATACCTATTTGGACGTTTCAACTGACCTTCTGACATTTTACATTAAGAAGTTAAGGCTCTCGGGTATAACTCAACCCCTTCTCTTACAGTTCATAAACTCTTGCATCCTACCTATTCTTCTTTATTGTTCACCCTTATTCTTTCCTGGTTTGCTTAAAAAGGACTTTGTCACAATTCGTAGAATACTGAAGACTGTCAGTAGGGTGAGTGGTGTCCCAGTGGACCACATAGTTAACGTCGTTGTCGATAGGCATTTGACTTCGTGCAATAAATTTGCTAAAGGGATTTTGTCTGACTTGGAGCATCCACTTTACCCTCAGCTTTCACCTTGCATCTCCTCAGGTAGAACAAGAAGTAACTTCAGAAAACTGTATGCTCGCACGTCTAAGTATAAAAATTCTATGATACCATACTTGGCACGTATTTTATGTGATGAAAATAGCGTCAGGCAAGAATTAACTAACCTTTTTTCATCTAGTAAATAAACAATCTCCTCCATCCATCCTTATATACCTTCAAGTTTTACTTTTATTATTTCTATTATATTTATGGTCCTGTTGCTTCTTTGTTTTACTTTCATAATTGCAAACACCAACTTATCTCTATGACTGCTGTAATCTTTGTTTTTCCCCTCACCATATCATGTAAAGAGAACATTATATTCAATATTTTTAAACATGCTAGGATTTCTATACCGCATCGACAATACTGTGTGAAACAAGCCCACGGCAATTTTCACTTGTATTATTATTATTACCTTAGCTGTTATCATTATTATTATTTCCATTTTATATGCTGCATGTTTTTGACATTACCCCTATTGTAAATGTGGAAAATTTTCTGTGTGATTAATTTTATTTATAATTTGAGGAAATTAGATGCAATATTGTGATTAATGCTGAAAATTCCATTCTGTATCACAAGTACTGTTTTTGGAATAAAGTAAATCATTATTATTGTTATTATACGTCTTTCCCCTAGACTTTATTTCATCAATTTAATATTTACATTTCCCATGTTGATTTTTACCTTTATTATTTGCCTTTATCCTAATTTAATCTTTAATTGGAGTACTTCTTTTTTGTGGTTGTGTACGTTAACAATGTTACTGTTTAAGGTCATTCTGACAATGGAACGTCTACGGGAAGAGTTGGTGTTTGATTCTTATGGACAGAGCTTTTGACCCCTACCCCCTCGTTGGGAATATTCTCCGTGGTTATTAAGGCATCTTGTACAGTTGAACTTCAGTTAGCTAATTTTTCCTTACAGTACTTGTTTTTTATTTAGAAACTGTTACACTGTTGAGGTAAATTTGAAATTTTGTGTTATTACTGTTTAAGAGAACCGCTAAATTATTGAAGAATAATCGTCTTTTCCCTGCTTTTGAAATATTTGATCGGCTATACGGTAGGATGTAGAGGTCAGTCTCTTGAATTCAGACTACTATTATTATTGTTCCCTTGGGTTCCTAGTGGAACATAGGGCTTCAACTGCACGACTCCACTTGCTTCTGTCTCCTGCTGTACTTTTCACCTGCATCCATGTTAGTCCATACTGTTTCAACTCTTCTTCACATGATCTCCTCCATGTCACCTTTGGACGTCCCACTCACCGCTTCCCTTTCGGGTTCCACTCGAGTTATGACCTGACGCGCAATGTCACCCAGCGGTCTCCTCAACGAGTGTCCAATCCATCTCCACTTTCTCCTGCATAATTGTTGGGTGGTTGGTTCTTGTTTTGTTTGTTCCCATAGTTTCTTGTTGGTGATTCTTTCCGGCCATCTGATCTTCAGTATAGAGCAAAGACAGTTGTTGATAAAGGTTTGCAACCTGTTGGAAATATTCTTGGTGACACACTGGCCAAGTTTCTGATCCGTATAGCAAAACTGACTTGACGTTTGTATTGAAAATCCGAATTTTGTTGTTGATGCTGAGTGATGAAGATTTCCAGATTGGTTTCAGGTTGATGAATGTGTTTCTCGCCTTCCCGATTCTCGATTTGACATCCTCGTCCGTTCCTTCTGTAGTTGAGACAATGCTCCCAAGATAAGTGAATGAGGTAACCTCTTTGAAATCCCTCCCGTTGATGGTGATTAGCGCTGGATGTTGCTGCTGTTGTTGTTGTTGTTTGGTTATTTTCATCACCTCCGTCTTGTCTATGTTCACCTGGAGTCCTGTCTTTGCTGCTTCTTCGACTAGTTTGTCGGTTTTCGCTTGTAAGTCTTCGATTTTTTGTAGCGAGGACTTTACACTGACGTTACACTGTTTACTGGAATTTTTCTGTCTTCTCATCTCTCCTAGTTTACCACTTTGAAAGGCATGTAAATTTAGTGGTAATTTAAAGTAAAACTTATAGTGCTTACATTTTGGCTGCTTTAATGCTTTTTTATGACATTTTCTCTACTACTCTACTCAAACACCTAAGTAGGCTTCTACTTGATTCTCTCATAACCGTTGTAATTTTAGGTAATCTGCAGCAGCTGTTGAGAACCTGTGAGATAGAATGACATCATTTTTCGTCTCAAATTCGGTCTTTCTTACTTTATCGAAGTTTATCAACGAAACCATGTATACAGGATGTTCAGATTGTCTATCACACACCACTGACGGTAAATCACCCACTTGAAACCAATACTTTCTGCTGATTATAAATACACAAATGCATCATTCAAATATATTTAATTTCAGTTTATCTCATGATCTTACTGACTTCTATACACTGAATGTCTTCGAATGATAATCAAAACCAGGGGAATATTATTATTATTATTTCATCTTGTATCTCTACCACAATACACTTTCAGATATAATTCTAATTTGCTTTTTACTAGCTAATGTATGCTGAAAATGATTGGATTTATAATTCTATTGACTGAAGAAGAACTTATCAAAAACAAGTGTTCACCCTAATCATTCTGGTTCTTAATAAATCACAGGGATAATAGAGCAAATTTGTAGCTCAGGTAAATGATTTGCAATTAGTTGTGTTCTCTGAGCTAGTTGGTTTAACTGCGAAGCTTTCGTCATCCTTCTGGACAACACATTCAGTGTAAGTTTTAGCATAAAATGAACTGATTTCAATTCTTCATGAATGATAGAATTGTGTCTCCTGGTAACCATCTTCGTGAGCAGTAGTCGATTTACATCTCGACTGATCATTTTTTTATTGACTTGGGATTTAAACTTTCTCGTCACGTTATTTACTTTTTATTAGTTTGGTCTATATTAATATGTTTGTTAGTCGCTGGCTGATTCGCTTGAGTACCAGGCTTCTAGGGATTCTTTGGCACTTTTCGTGTTTCCTGTGTTTAAAATTTCGACATTATCCCAATCCCTAAAATAGTGTCCACAATTATCTACATGCATTGATATTAAAGAATATGTATTATGCCTTTTTACAGCGAATTTGTGTTCTTGCATTCTAATTCGAAGGGGACACCCACTTTGACCGATGTAATGTCTGTTACAGTTCATACAATTTATTTTGCAAATGGTATTGATTATACCTTCTTTTTCTGTTGGATCTTTCGGTTAGCACAATATCGAATGAAGTGATTGTGTTGGCTGTCTTGTGTGCTATTTCTATTTCAAACGGTTTTAATATATTCTAGCTATTATTTCACAGATACCTTTTATCTGTGGTAGAGTAAATTTTCTTGTAGTCTTTGATTATGATTTCTTGTCGAAATTTTAAGCAGCAAAAGTGCCACACAATTCCTAGAAGCCTGGTACTCAAGCTCAGAGAACACAACTAATTGCAAATAACATGGATATGTAACTAACTAAGTCCTTCAAGATACATTACATTAAGAACCAACCTTAGCCACAGAACCACTGAAAATAAGGGAGTTTCAGTTTTGAACTCCTCGGCATTGCACACCATAATCTACCAGACATCAAGTTCTGAACTATCAGGTTACAAGACGATCAAGTCACCATTCAGCTACTAGAACCATTCTTTTCCCACAGTATCACAGTCTTTCTGTCAATGGATTTTTAGAAGTTATCCACAAACAGCCATACGTTATGTCCCCAGTTATTGGGACCATATTTCAAAATCAGCCAATAAATTTAAATATTAAGATCTTTCTGGACACTCAGATGCTTTCAACTAATGAAGAGAGAATCCCAACTATTTTAGAATTTTATTTTGCTTGTGCGTCGGTGGCACAGTGGTTAGGACTCTCGCCGACCATGCACATGGTCCAAAGTTCGATCCCCTGCTAAATTTGAGCTACCGATATTCATGCTGAAAATTCCATACTTGTACCGAAAATACGGTGTGGCATCAAGCTGTAATCAAAAATTAAAAAATTAAAAATTAAAAAAAATATTTCTCTATATTCACTTTCCTATGTGTTATGGATTGAAATGAGCGAATCCATAATTTTCAGTATCTCGGCGTGTATTTTCCAAACGTTACTGAGATAGTTGTAGCGCAATAACTGATTTGAAAATCCCTCAAAGAACAATCTGTTTACAATACTGATACTTGTTCGAATATTTCAACTAATTTTATAATTATAGGTTTCCAGGCCATAGGTGTTACGAACTTCCTGGAATAATGTGAGCGCCGATTCAGATTGATTCATCCCAGCGTGTTAAGAAAATCCAAACAAGATTTTTCTGAACGTTTCGCTGTGTAAGCCACAGCTTGTTCAGCAGATTTATTCGGATTTTTATTAATCATCAAAATATGAAGTTAGAATTCATGGGCCATTGGGTCGGGTCCCAGTGGCTTAATGGTATACGAGCTCGCCTTGTAACTAGAAGGTCCTGGTTTCGAATCCCGGTGAGTGCGTGCTGATGAAGAGTCCCAAACTAGGACGAAACAGCTGTCCAGTACTCCCAGGTTTTCCAATGGTTCTCTAAATAATGTCAGCTCATGATGAAAATCCTGTAACCAATCAATCAAACCCTACAAGCCAATATTTGAAAATTGCATATTTACTGTTCTTTTTCGTTGATGTTTGTAGTCATTGTAACATTTTCGTCTCTTATTTCGATTGAATCCGTATTAAATATCTTTGCTTTTGATTGACGCCTAATTTTAATGCTTCTGCTTTTTGTTCTGTGATGGTGTTGATAATATCGTGCTGTTTTATGTGATTGTGATTTTGTTTGATTAAAGTCAAAGTTAATTAACTCCGTAGTATGATTGCTTCATCTAGGATGTGTCTTCCGGAGGCTTGTTTATTTTCTTCTGTTGAACTTTTGTAGACAGAGTTTTGATCCTACCATGTTGGGGATATTCTTACTCATTCTCGGGTAATTTTACAGTTGTGTTACTTTGACTAATTTTGTTGTATAGTGCGTATTTTGTACCTGAGTGACTATTAAACAGTATAGCTGTCTGACGGCATTGTTTAAAATGCTTTATATTTTGGATATATTGTTATTATTATTTATTTCATTCCTTTACCTTACCAGTGGAACATAGATCTTCAAGCTGGACACTTGAAGTTTCGGCAGCAGTGGTGTGTTTATTTTTACGGGATGCTAGACTCATACCCAGCCTTACCTCTTTACCAGTCTTATTACTAGCTTGTCGAGGTAAAGAGGTGAGTCGTCTGGGGACCGAAACCCCGAACCACGTGAGGCGTGGTTGGTTAAAATTCTCTTGCTGTGCCATTTTTGATATAACTTATTGTTATTATTGATAGTACCATAGATTCTATCACATAAAAGTGTGTGGGCATCGAACCCAGAGCCTTTAGCTTAAAAGGTGATCTCCCTGACCATTCAACCACTGGGACAGAATCACTATAAATTAACAATTGGAAATTCATCTAGTGCTCACCAGTGAATGACTACAGAATGAATTTGTCTGGAGTTCTATTGAGAATTCGTGACCAGTGAGATTCACCCATCAATAACATTGGCTAGTGAGAGCTCTAAAAGTGCTAACTGACAGAAGTTAGAATTCATGGGGTAATTGGATTCCATCCTAATGGCTAAATGGTCAGTGATCTCGCCTTATAAACTTAAAGTCCTGGTTTCGATCCTCGGTGGGTCTAATAGGTGCGTTTTGATGAAGGATCCCGAAGTTAGCCGAATTAGTTGTCCACTACTCCCTGGTTTTCAATGATTAAATTCAAAATCACTCAATCCCCTACAGCAGATCAGTCGTGAGGACAAGTACTCGCCACCCAGGACATTGGCTAGTGGTCGTGCGATGTCGCAAATTGGCAGAAGCTGGAATTCATGGGCCATTGGATCGAGTCCCAGTGGCTTAATGGTAACCAGAAGGTCCTGGGTCCGAACCCTGGTAGGTGCGTACTGTGAAGAGTCCCAAGCACTGGGTCGAAACAGCTGTCCAGTACTCCTTACGGGTTTTCCAGTGGTCCTCTAACCAATTTCAGCTAATGGTGAAATCCTGTAACTAATCAGTCAAATCCCTATAAACAAATACTTGAATTCCCTACAAATTGAAGCTTGACAATTAAGTGTCAATATTAACTATTAGACATTGAACTGGAGATCATTGAGAGCCAGTTAATTCGAAGCAGTTAAAAATAAATACAAATTAGAAGTTATTAATAAAATGACAATTATTAATTACAAATTTTTAGTTGCTGTTATTTTGTATCTCTCTCATATATGGTTTTTAAAGCCTTATCTCTAAATTTAAGATTAACTATAGTTTACAGTGTATACGAAAAATAATTTCAAATCAAATCAGACAATCTGTGAGCATAAAAGATAAATTCAACATTGAAAAGCACATACAAAGAAACAAATGAATAATTAATTGTTGTTACTTATCGTTTTACCAGTGACCAACTCTACCGTATGTCTTTTATGCCAGCTATAAATGACCTTTATTTTAGTTTCTACATGTTCAATATTTACTTAGTTAAAAGAAATACAGAGAAAAAAAGATCATCAGAAATAATCCTTATCAAAATCTACTGAAGTTTACTTCTTTTTTTTCGTTTTAAAAAGAATATTCATGTATATCGTTTGAAAACTTATTTTCGCGCCATCTGATAATTCAATATTCACTATACTTTTATAATATGATACTTAAATCTGTTAAGTAAATATTGATATCAGTCCTTTAATTTTCGTATCTAATCAACTTACAGCCTAGCAACAGAAATTATTATAACTATATTATTATTATTTGATAAGTATTAGTAAATAGGCAATGTATCAAAACCTAAAATTCATATTGGGAAATTGTATAAATTTATATAGTTTGTTTTACTGAAGCGCCAATTGTTTTTGTAAACGCTACACTTGAAGGATGCTGTGTTCAGCTTACAGATTGAATATGACGATTATAATAAATAAAGTGCACTTTAGTTTTAAAATGTCTGCTTTAAAAAGTGTAAATAAAATCAAATGAAATAAAAGAATAGTTCATATATTCTTCTGTTTAGCTGTTGAATTCAAATAACCTACGGCATTCACGACGAAAAACTTAGGGAAGCATTAAAAGTGAAGACAAAGCTGTTACTATCACCGATTATATTCCTTATTGTGTAGGACCGAGTTATGTGGGAGACAGTTAGGAAAAAAAGACGGGTATACTTTAGACCGATGAGAAAACTATGGAATCTTTGAACCTCGTGGGTGATTTATGTCTGATGTCACACTCTCAAAGATTTACTGGTGAAAGCCAGCAAGTTGGCAGAAGAGGCGAGCAGTGGATACAGGACTTCAAATAAACATAGAGAAGTCAGAGGTGATGAAGATATATATATCTAAGTAACAACAAGCATTAACCGTCATCAATTGGAGAGATCGAAATGGAATCACCCCTTTCATTTACCTCACTTGAGGAGCATCACTTCAACTAAAGGTTACACACAAAGGAAGTATACCGGTGAAGAAAATCAACCCTTCATTCCACTGAAGTCAGTGTGGAAATCTGCTGCACTCAGTTTAAAGAACAAAATCCAGGTATTAAAATACTAATTTGAATTCAGTGTATCGAATATGGGTCAGGGACTTAACACGTCATTGAAAGATTATTTCCAACAGGTTGCAGACTTTCGTCAACAGCTGCATTTAGTAATAATAATAATAGTAAAGCTTTAATTCAGACAATATATGAACGTATATTACAGAAATTTGCAGCGTATTTAATTCCAAAATATTGCCCCTTCATACACAATTTACATGTAAAGCGATAATCTGAAGTAAATCATTTGTCCTAGTGTTGCTGCATATAAGGAGAGGACCGATTCCGAATATATTTTCTTCACTTCCTTCGAAAATTGCATAGCGTTTAATGGGAAACTAATTAAATATGCGCACGACTTCATATATTGGTCATCTGATATAATTGCACGATTAAAACAATAAGAAGTAAAGGAGAGTTTAAGCATTTTGATGGATGGAAATTCTGGTAGCCCAGAGAATTAAGCAGGCCGCGCCGGTTAACTGTTTCAATACTGAAGGTCAGATAATACGTTGGTAAGGTTAAGAAAAAAGAGCTGTGACAGTCCGCTAACCAGTTAAGAATCTATGGGCAACAAGTCAGTCGTGGAGTCAGCTTAAACCAACGGCGTCATCACAGATTTAACAGACGAATATCAATGAACTGCTCATTTGTGGTAGCTTAGATAGATTTTCTGAATTACAAGTGACAAGTAATAACTGGTGAGGTGAAAATAAGTTCGACCTAATGACTGAGACATAACACGCTGATATTGCCACCTAATGCTCCTAGAGCAATTCACTAGTACGGCAGTGCTTGTGCACTGCTGATGTCTTTCAAAAAGGGATGAAACATGTCCAGTGGTCGTTGGTTTTAAAGGATTCCATTAGTGATATCACTTCGTCAATACGTTTACCTAGAAAGTACACTTACAACCAGTGAGGCCATCGAATGAGTAAAACAGGTTGATAATTCTCTCAGAATTACAGAAAATCCAGTGATGGACTATCTACTTTACTACTACTGATATTATTACATAAAGTAAAAAGAGTGATGATGGTTTGATATATTAACCACAAAGGTATTTGATGGTAAATCAGAACTGTTGTCTGGGCTGAACAAAATTACACCTGACCTATGGAATTCAGAAATGATTTTCGCTAAATTATCTCAATAACCATCCGTTCCAGTTTTTAGGAAAGGCAAATTCATAAGGAAATTAGCTTATCCAAAGGTTTAAAACAACACTGACATGAAGTGAACCCCTCAGCAACAAAAAAACTGGACAGATTTCAGCTTACTGATCAGATCTCTAACCAGCATTGGGTCAAGAAACCTAGGTACAATTAATGAAGTTTAAAAGATATCAAAGTCGAAATTTAAACTAATCTGATGGGTAAAAATTACATATTAGGTGACAGCTGACCTATAAGGAGTGCGACAATAGGTGACCTTGTTGACACTGGTCATTCTTTCTCAGCAAATTCCTTCAAAGTGATCTTAGAACAGTAAGATTCCAAAGACAATAATAATAATCTACTTTATTCCAAAATCAGTATTTATAATGCAGATTGGAATTCTCAGCATTTGTCACAATATTGCATCTGATTTACTCAAAATATAAATAAAATTAAAATTAAATTAACCACAGGAATTTGTCCACATTTACGGTATAAAGTCAAAAATATTCGAAGTACAAAATGAAAATAATAAACATAATAATAACAACAGTGGGTTTGTTTCAAACAGTTTTGTCGATTCAGTTTGGGAATTTTAGCATGTTAAAGATTATTGAATCTGATGTTCTGTTGATATAGCATGGTGAGGGGAAAGACAAAAAATAACAATTATTACACAGCTTAAATGATGTTTACACTTATGAGAAAATAAACAAAAACAAGAAATTGAGAGGATTATGAATATAAGAAGAACAATAACAATAAAGCTTGGTGGAATAAGGATGAGAAAATGGTTTATTTAATAGTGCGAAGAAAGTTTATGCTTGATCACATAAAATACGTGACAAATATGGTAAAGTGGAATTTTTATACTTAGACGTGCGTGCATGAAAGTCTTTTGAATTGACTCCTTGTTTTACCTGAGGAGACACAAGGTGAAATCTGCAGGGAAAGTGAACGCTCACTGTCTGACAAAATTCCTTCAGCAAATTTGTTGCATAAAAACAAGTGCCTATCAATGACGATGCCAACGATATGGCCCAATGGGATACCACAACTCGCCCTACTGACAGCTAGTCTTCAGAGTCTTACGAAGTATGACATAGTCTTTTTCAAGCAATCCAGTAAGGAATAAGGGTGAACAGTAAAGAAGAATAGGTAAGATGCAAGAGTTGACAAACTGTAAGAGGAGGGGTTGGTTGAGTTATGCCTGAGTGCCTTAACTTCTTAATGTGAAACGTCAGACGAAATATTCTTTTAGAAATCACTAAGACATGGGAAGACGAGGATAGATCAGAAGAAAGAATTAGTCCAAGATAATTAACGTCAGACCAGGTTTCTATATCACTATCATCAATTTTGCAACAGTCATAAGAACTAAAAGCTTCATTTAACTTTCTTTTACATTGGAAACTGAAATTAACAGTCTGACACTTGGAAGGATTCAGTTTAAGTCCATGAGACGAAGACCATGCTGACTCCTGATAGAAAGCTGTTCATCTTAGTACAGTCTAACTGGGAGTTAACAGACATTGCAACAGTTAGATCTTCTGCATACTTAACAAAGTTCATTTCATCAGAATGAGGCAAGTTATGCAAGAAGAAAGGAAACAGAACAGGAGAATGAACAGCGTCTTTAGGGATACCAGCCTCGGTAAACAATGAAGTGGACGACTTCTCCTGACCTGCAGTGTACCGCTTTCTTCCTGGGGAATAAAAATGCAGTCATTTGACACCCCAACGTTCAGTTTGAGTTTCAGCAAGCTTATATAACAAAATATCCCTAGGTACTGAGTCAACAACAGTAGGTGTAAGATCAATTCAATTCCTATCCTTGAATCAAGTCAACCTGTCCCGGATCAGCCTAGCATTGTTGCAACACAATTATCCATGCCCAACGTGTCTATCCCACCTTGTTTAATTAACTGTGTATGTGTGTTTTTACTTCTATCCTTTTAGTCAGACAGTTGAACTCATGACCCAATCAGAGTATTTTGTGAACTGTTATTTTGCTGACCCATGTCTTATTTGTACTATTATGTTGAGTTTATCTTATTTATTGATTGGTTAAGTAGCCAATTAAATTCTATCTTTGTGCCTATGCTCTGTCTACCTCTTACTTGGGTTCATTCTTCTACTGACTGCTTACCTGAACGGTCGTGTCTGATCCGGCTAGTTCGTAATTTTGGCTTTAACGTTATTCCGCTCTGATAGCGGTTCTTTGCTTTCTGTTAAGCATTGTGTATTGTACTCTTGAAACCGTTAAGGTTTGTTGTATTTATATTAATTGATTTGTTTATTAATAGTACCGTATAAACAGTGACCGGCTTCTTGTTTGTTCTGGACCGGGATAGCCTATATCTACGCGTGACTTAATTTCAAGCGATATTGCGCTTACAGTACTTAACGTATAGAGTTAAAGTTTGCCGGATCAGCCCTTGACGGAAGAGACCGTACTGAACTGGTCAGTACTCAACGTCAAACAGAAAATCCCGTACTGAATTGGTCAGTACTGAACGTTCATCCAGAAGAAACTTTTGTGAATTGGCAGCACGCAACGTTGTTGAAAATAAATTTTTCTTTGGAACAATGCAAACCAGATCAGGGAAGCATATTTCGGAGCAGCAGTCGGAGAGTCGGCAAGTCCCCGTTTGCATAAATGATCATGTTGATAACCTTTCGTGCCCCGGCTCTCATGTCAGTAGTTCGAAATCATCATTATCGCGAGTAACTAGTGCTAAGTCGTCACTACTAAGGGCGCAGCTAAAAGAGAAACAACTTCGACAGGAGTTAGAGTTAGAGAAAAAGTTGCTAAAGGCTAGACATGATGTCGAAATGGCCGAGCTGCATGTGAAGTTAGCCGCGGACGACGAACGGAACCTTGAGGAATATGAAAAGGGCAGTGTCATTGATAACCGGGAGCAGCTAGAACGATATGTGAAAGATTGTGCCGAAATGGTTGGCGGGGACGCTCCTGTTACGATCGGGAAGAGCGCGGTCGTAGAGAAACTTGACATGCCTAAGGTTGAAATGTCCTATTTTGATGGCAACTGTACTGACTACTTGAGATTTACCAAGGAATTCGAATATTATGTCGAGAATAGAGTAAAGGACCCTGGTCAAAGAATGTTATATCTGTTGCACTATTGTAAGGGTCGAGCGAAAGCAGCCATACATGAATGCGTAATCTTGCGTCCTGAGAGTGCGTATGCGCGAGCTAAGGGTATCTTACAGGATCTGTTTGGAGAGATCCACGTCATCGCACGAAACCGTATTGAAGACATGATTAGAAGCCTACGACCTGTGGCAGAAGATGGAGAAGCTCTAACCCGTCTATCAATACAGCTTCAGAATTGCCTGATTGCCCTAACTGAAATGAACTATTTGTCGGACTTAAATTCCGTAACAACTCTCGAGAGAATAGTACGCATACTGCCGATAGCAGTTCGAAGGAATTGGGCCAGACTAGCAGACGCAAGGAATCAAGAAGGGCAAGAGCCATCTTTTCAGGATCTTTGCCAGTTCGTTTCTACAGAGGCAAGAGTGGCACGAAGCCGATACGGACACCTCGTTTCAGAGGGCCTTAACCGCCCGAACGCCCAAGTTTCACTAAATAGACAGGTTCATCATGGGGGCACATCATTCGCAATACAGGTAGAAAGGACCCCTGCACCCAAGCTACTGTGTATCCTCTGTAGGTCAGACCATGCTACTGCTTCATGTCAGAAGTTCGTTGGATTGGATGTGCGAGACAGATGGAGCTGCGTCCACCGCCATAGAGCATGCTTTTTGTGCTTAGAGGTCGGACATCGTATCGATCACTGCGTATCGGGTATAAAGTGTTCCAAAGCCCATTGCAGTGGTAAACATCACCCACTGCTACATGTTGAACCGATCGTAAATCAAGTGGCAGAACAGGCGACATGCGCTGCTACTATGCATTATGGAACGGCAGTTATGCTAGGTGTGATCCCCGTCAAGGTGCGGGCCCACGGTAAGGAAATAGAAACTTATGCCTTTCTGGATAACGGCTCCGACGTTTCCTTGGTTACGAAGGATCTATTAAGCAGCTTAGGCCTAGAGGGCACGCCATCGTCTATGACCTTAACAACAATCAATGGTGCGAGTCAGGTTCAGGGCAACATGTGCGAACTGGAAGTCGCATCAATGGATGAAAATGCAATGATAAAACTTGACAGAGTGTTCGCGTTGCCATCCTTGCCAGTCAGTGCACCCTCACTATCGATATCACAAGAGGCCCGTCGCTGGCCACATCTCCAGGAATTACCATTCCGCGAACTTGATGATAAAAGGGTCACAATGCTCATAGGTTGCGATGTTCCCGAAGCGCATTGGGTCCTCGATCAGCGTTTGGGTAGTCGCAAACAACCTTACGCAATCAAGACATTGCTCGGTTGGGTCTTGCTAGGGCCACTTCATGGAAATACGAAAAGAGGCACTGTCAACTACGCTCGAATCAGCGAAGAGAGTATCAAAGATGACATCAAAAGGCTAGATGAAGCTGAGTTTAGGGATACTGAAGAAAACGAACACTCATTTTCTATCGAAGATCGTAAGGCAATCGAGCTGGTTACTCAAAGCACCGTCTTAGAAAAGGAGCAGTACATCATTACCCTGCCATGGAAAGATCCAGCAAAGGTAACGGAAAATAATTATGTAGTCGCCATAAATCGGTTATTCAGTCTGAAATGGAGGTTATCGCGTGACAAGAACCTTTTAGCACGATATGTGGATGGGATAAATACGATGTTAAAAAATGGTTATGCCCTTCCGGTACCCCTAGAGCAGCTAGCAGCCAACTATCAACCGAGGTGGTATCTTCCACATCATCCCGTAAAGAAACCGAAAAAGCCAGATAAACTGAGAATAGTTCTAGATTGCACCGCAACCTTTGGAGGCTATTCTTTGAACGATAAGCTATATGAAGGACCTGATACGATTACCGAGCTTGTTGGTGTTCTGTTGCGCTTTCGAGAAAAGCCTATTGCTGTAGTCGCGGACATAGCTGATATATTTATGCAAGTGAAAGTGCCACTAGACGATCGACGAGCATTACTATTTCTGTGGTGGAAAAATGGTTTTCTAGACGAAGAGCCGCAGGAGTTTCAGATGACAGCGCATCCGTTTGAGGCAAATTCATCACCCTTCTGCGCGAACTACGCGTTGAGAAAGGCAGTAGAGAACTTTGGTTGCTTATATCCGGAAACAGTGAGAGAGCCGGGCACGAGGGTTATTCGGTGTAACATGATTCAGAAAATCCTAGTCGGATTTTGGGGGCCGGTGTAAGATCAATTCAATTCCTATCCTTGAATCAAGTCAACCTGTCCCGGATCAGCCTAGCATTGTTGCAACACAATTATCCATGCCCAACGTGTCTATCCCACCTTGTTTAATTAACTGTGTATGTGTGTTTTTACTTCTATCCTTTTAGTCAGACAGTTGAACTCATGACCCAATCAGAGTATTTTGTGAACTGTTATTTTGCTGACCCATGTCTTATTTGTACTATTATGTTGAGTTTATCTTATTTATTGATTGGTTAAGTAGCCAATTAAATTCTATCTTTGTGCCTATGCTCTGTCTACCTCTTACTTGGGTTCATTCTTCTACTGACTGCTTACCTGAACGGTCGTGTCTGATCCGGCTAGTTCGTAATTTTGGCTTTAACGTTATTCCGCTCTGATAGCGGTTCTTTGCTTTCTGTTAAGCATTGTGTATTGTACTCTTGAAACCGTTAAGGTTTGTTGTATTTATATTAATTGATTTGTTTATTAATAGTACCGTAGAAACAGTGACCGGCTTCTTGTTTGTTCTGGACCGGGATAGCCTATATCTACGCGTGACTTAATTTCAAGCGATATTGCGCTTACAGTAGGCTTTCGCCTTCTTTGCACTTCTGAAGCACTAGATATTCAGATAGAAAAACCCGATACAAGTATAAAACTTGGCCACTATGGTGGAGTATAACTCCATTGTAGATAAGATTTTATTTTGGTAAATCACACAGTGTTGTACAGTAATATTAACTGATGACTTTTCGAGCACAAGTTATTGCTCATAATCATATCAAGTCACTCACACAACTTTTTGCTTTTTCTTATCCATAATGGAGAGAAACCTCATCTCTGTGTAGAAACGAAAACTATTCAACCACTTGTATTAGCATGGTAACAGTCTTGTTGTTTTGTACCAACCTGTTTTTTTAAAAACTCTTTCTGATTCCTCTATTTCCTTTTTACTTTGACCAATTTTTCCCTCCTACCTGTGTGCATCTTGATTACAACCCATTCAATAAATTACTTATCTCATTACCTCAACTCCTCCGATGTACTGATTATTATTGACAGATGCGATTATGACAACTCATCACTTTTGTTACTATCCTCTTTTGTGGAGAAAAGATTGTATATTGATGAGACTGCATAGCTAGAGAAAATGAAATCTCTGGAAAGAGCTTCTTTGCTGAACTTTGAACAAACAGACTAGCCACTTCTAATTGTATCTACCAATTCAACTGCGCTTGTGGTGGCGCGAGTTATATTGGCCGTCCCTCTAGGAGCTTGATTTTTCGTGCTCACTCGAGAACATCTCCCAGTGTAGTTAAAGGAAGGTGTAGTAAAAACCATCAACAGTTCAATATTAGACCACCTGGTCCAAACCTGCCGGCCACAAAGCCAGCATTGAAGAATCCTTCTCTATTATCTACCGGGTATCGAATAAATTGCCAAAAACATCGAGGTGCCGCATACTTCAAACAGGAGAGGCTATCGCGATTCGCGTGAAACAACCAGTGCTTTGTGTGCAGAAGAAGCAAGTCCAGCCAGCCACTACCACTGCCCTGGCTCTCAGCAGAGACTATAAATTCATGAATTTGTACTATTATCTTTCCCAATTTTTCTGACATTCAGTTTATTGTTATGTTGATGCTATTGAACTGTAATCTATTCATATTATTCATTGATTCGATGTTATTTAAACATTAATGTTGTTAACAACACTAATTCATTCACAATAATGTATATATAACTGTAGAACCTGATGATGAAGTTATCGGAAAGAGTACTCTTTGTTCAGTATCCATTCTTTTTAAAAACGATCGTCTATTATTCATAGAAACGTGTCAAGTGATCCACAACGGAAAACTCAGAGAGGCGTTCGAAGTGCATACAGGAGTAAGACAAGGCTGGCTGCCAATTATCACCAATGATGTTTCTAATTGTGGTGGATTGGATTATACATCAGACTGTTGGGGGTGAGGAGTCAGGAATAAGAAGACTCTAGAAGATCTGGATTTCGCAGGTGATATATGACTAATGTCAAACAAACTCGAAGACTTGCAAGCGAAAACCAACAAACTGGCAGAAGAAGCAGCGAAGACAGGCCTCCAGGTGAACATAGGGAAAACAGAGGTGATGAAGATAACCAACGAACCGCAACAGCAACCAGCACTAATCAGCATCAACGGGAGAGATTTGACAGAGGTTGCCTTCTTCACTTATCTGAGAAGCATCGTTTCAACTACATGCGGGCGGAACGGACGAAGATGTCAAAGTCAGAATCGGCAAGGCAAGATACGCCTTCATCAACCTGAAACCAGTTTGGAAATCTTTCGCACTCAGCATAAGGAACAACATTCGCATTTTCAACACGAATGTGAAGTGGGTTCTTCTATAGAGGTCGGAAACTTGGCATGTCATGAAAATGATTTACAACAGGTTGCAGACTTTCATCAACAGCTGCCTCCTCTGGCTGCATACTGAGGATCGAATCGTCAGAAAGAATAAGCAACAAGAAATTATAAGAAAAAACCAAGAGGCGAGAACCGATCGCTCAACAAATATCCAGGAGAAAGTGGAGATGGATCGGGCATACATTGAGGAGGCCGCCGAATGACATCACGCAGAATGCAGGCCATCGTTTGAGTGGAATCCAAATGGGGAGCGACGAGCGGGTTGTCCTATAGTGACATGGAGGAGATCGTGTGAGGAAGAGATGAGAGAGTTTGGTCAATCATAGGCCAAGCTGAAGGGGACGGCAGAAAACAGAACAAAGTGGAAATGTGTTGGTGAAGCCCTATGTCCTACTCGTAATGCAAGGGAATAAGAATAATAATATAATTATTATTATTCATAGAGTCGTATGTATAAAGAATGAAAGTGGAAATTTATGGGTATTATAACTTTATTTAAGACTTATACAATAAACTTGCCAAGTAGATCTTTGGCTTTAATACCTGTGTATATTTTGAGCAGACATTAATGAAACTAAGTAATTTCTTTCCGTGTAGAATAAGAATGACTGGTATGACTGATTCATAGATGTGACCTAAAAAAAGCCTAAAGTTGTCAAATATCGCTGTCATTTATAGGATTATACGTGTGTGGTACTACTAATAGATATCAAACGACGAACAACAGTTTTCAAGTAAGTGACATTTTACCCTTCATCTCCTCAAAAAAAACACAATCAAACTCTCAGGCTAAAAACAGTTACTTCCAAAGTGTTCCCCTCTAACTGCTAAACGCATTACCACTGTACTTTTGGATGCAAATTAAAAATGCGTGGGGTGAAAACAAAAGCAGCCTACTCAAATCATTAAGTGCATTTTGATCATGTTTGAATATGTAAAGAAGCTCACATGATGTCAATATAACACACCGTTTTGTTTTACTATACGCTCATCATAACAATATGAAATGTCATTTAAACGTGAGAAACTGTTTTATTTTATTCCAAACAACTCAAAAAATAAAACATTCCTTGAAATGTATATGATATCTGTTTATTAATCTGAGTAATATGAATAATATAAATGTACTTATACTAAGTTTATTATCAGTCTGTGTAAAAGAATGACAATAATACTATTAATAGAAGTAATTTGACTATCCCGCCATGTACAACTGTCATTCAAAATTCAATGTTCAACATTTGATAATATCTACCGAAGAAATCATCAACTTGATTCCCACGATTGTTATTTTTGTTTTGAAAAACTTGTATTTACAGTTTTTTTTTAAACAAAACTAGTTTATATGACATGTCAATAAAACGAAAAACGATGACGTCTGGTGTACATGCAGTTGATGTGTAAAATCATGTTTTGCAGAAAAACAAGGCAGTGGTAATTTAACACCAAAATATCGCTATGCTATGAAGTCATCTTTATTTTCAGTGTTAATAACACCGAGAATGACGACAGTGAAAAGATGTTTTATTCCAGTTGAAAATGTAAGCTGGTTAACTATTATGTAGATTTCTTTCGCTAGCGTTACTTATTTACGCCTGTTATTTATATATCGTTTTATTCATCTGGTTTTTATAATTTCTTATCTTTTAGCCGTTGTCTTATTTTTTTCCTAATTATGAGTCGTTTTTATCACCACAACATCACACCAACATTCACAAATTTAAAATTTGTCAGCTTGTTTCATTTACCTTATAGAAATTAGAAGTATTGCAACCATACACAATGATAATGTATAATCAATGTGTGCGCGCGTTGAGCAGTATACAACAGCAGTATACACTTACGCTTAAACTCAAACCATATGTTGATAAGGGAAACAGAGAAGAAATTCACTCCTACCTATAACACATCACGTTTATGCATGCTTTCATTTCACCGTCGTTTAGAGTAGAACTCAGCAAGAGTAAGAAACACGGAGAGAGGGAGAGCAAATGAGAGGGTGAGCAAGTGAGAGACAGAGAGAAAGAGAGCCACAAAATGTGAATAAAAAGCGGAAATAGTGAAAAAGGAACTATGCTGCATATGTTTATTTACATAAGATCATATTTATTTACACAGCTAGTGTGTTTTTATATTTTATTTTATTTTTTCGCATAGTAGAGAAACCCTACTAAATACATATTCTATCAAATGTGTTGTGCACATGCATGTATGTATGTATTATTCGGTGTGTGTATGTGTATGTGTGTGTGCATGTGTACGTGTGTGAGTTAAACTTATGAAATGTTCCAACAAGAAGGCGAATTCAGCATATATCACTAAAAAATCGACTCAATCTTATTTTCAAGCCTATGCTTGAATCCAATTTCATACGAAAACATTCATCTACTTTTGAGTAGTATGTTTCATAAAACGAAAATTATGGGGTTTGCTTCTTATGCGAGAGGTCTCAGATTCTGCGTTGGTGGTTCATCGGTAGAGTGCTCGCTAGCCATGCACGTTGTCCGAGGTTCAATCCATGGTCAGGGCACTCCTAAACCTCGCTTAGCACGTATTAAGCCTCATCAAGGGGGAAAGCTGAGTGTGGGACTGGTAACCCTACCCCATAAGCTAAGATTTTGTAAATTCTGGTTTAATAATACTTTGATAAAGCTATTAGAAGCAGTGAATAGCGAAACATCAGCACAAAACAGTGTCGTTTTGTTTTTTATTCTTTCAGAAATATAAAAACTTCTAAAAGTATTTACAGCTACTGCTTGAAACTACAACAGCTCTCCAATGAGACCCCCCCCCCCCATAACTTCCATGAAATTCCTCATCTCTCAGACGTTGCATGTTTGACTGCTTAACTCTTCAGAAAGAGAGAGAGACAATCTCAGTGGGTTGTTTCTGCTAATATTAAGCAAGTTTACGTTTTTAATGACTGATGCTAGCCAAATAGAACCTATCACCTATTCATGTCAACAAGCTAAGTGATTCATCATAATTAATTTTGTCTTGGATAATTAATGGTAATAATAGTAGTGGCATGTGTTAGTGAGCCTTCGTCTAATGCCAATAAAATGATTAAGTATTAGATATTACGAAACAAAACTTGCCATTCCGGAACAAACATAATTTTCCTAAAATTATGGAGGGATTTCACTAATAAATGGAAACCTAAATTTTTAGAAAATATCCTAACTAATATTTCCAAACTTTAGGGCATATAAAAAGTTGTTGAACGAAAATTTGTTGTACACAGGATAAGAATTTGTTAGGCAAGTTTTTATCTGCTTTGAAAAGCAGATTTTAAAGACAACATATTCAATCGGCTAACAAGGGTGTATCTGACATAAACAAGAATCAATATCGACATCTCATACTGTCTGCCCGTACCGTCTCCAAAAATCGGTTTGCCATCTAGATGTATAATATTTAACGACGAAAAAGAATAGATGAATAGAACCAGCAAACAGTTAGGTAGTTCATTCCTTAGCAGCAGTTGACCAAAAAACTGATCCAACTGACAAATGCTAAGGAGTGGTGCTGATCGGCAAAGATAACGAAATCACAAAGATGAAAACTGTTAAATGACCCGCTGAGGTTCAAAATTGACAAGTGCCAAGAAGATAAGACAGATGCAGCTGAAAAAAGGCATCACAAGCGTACTGAGATTTTCTAAATAAGAAATTGATTGACAACAATACTTACAATGATTTTAAAGCCTGAGGGTCTTGTTTGCCGCACATGTATGATCTTCCAAAGACACACAGAAAAAGTAGTCCCCCTGAGACCTATACTTTCGATGATTAAATCCCCTCTGCATAAAGTTACTCATTGGCTTGCAGAGAAGTTGGAACCTATTAGTCAACGGTTAGCTTTTTACGCTATAAAAGACTCATTTCATTTTTCTGAAAGTGTGAACCACATGAACGTTTCAAATAAGTTCATGGCGTCATTTGATTTAATCTTATTGTTCACAAGGATCCCGATCAATGAAACTATCGAGATTATCTGTTAGCACTCTGATCTTCTGCCACTCCCAGAGTCTGAATTCAAACTCCTACTTTTAACGTGTACGACGGATGTACAATTCCAGTTTGACAACACTCTTTACCGACAAATAAATGGTGTAGCCATGGGCAGTCCACTTAGCCCTGTTTTAGCAGATATCTTCATGTCAAACCTTGAGAAAGCAAAGTTGAAGCATGCGACTGACGAAACAACTTCCTACTATCGATATGTTGATGACACATTTGTCGTGTGCAACAATGAAAGTCATGCTTTTTACCAATTCAGATTATTCGATGACGCACATACAAATATCGAATTTACTGCGGAATACGAGAATGATGGAAAGTTCCATTTTCTTGACAATACCATGCAACACCTACAAGATGGTAGTATCCAGAGGTTAATTTGCCGAAAGCCGAAATGGAATGGACATTACTTACATTTCAATAGTTTTTGTCCAAATAGCTATAAACGAGCACTAGTCAAGACTCTGAATATGCTCTGCAGAGAAATTAGAGGAAGAATTTACGATTCTCGAAAAGATGTTGAAAAACAACGGTTACCCACAGAGATTCATTAACAAATGTGGGAGGTATGAAGGCTCAAATATCAAACAAATCATATTGGAAAAAAAGCCTGTCTTCATTCAGTTTGACTTAAAGGGTGAAAATATTGTAGCAATAGTCAACAGAAGACTGAGTACGTCACTAGCCACAGCCTATCCTGCAGCTAAGTTTGTTCCCGTTTATCGGACAACATGCTCTTTGGTGCAGTCAAAAGTCCATCCTTCGCATTTTAACTTCAACTGTGTATACAAATTTTCGTGTATCTGCAGGGATAGTTACATTGGAAGAATAGAAGGAAGGGTACACCTCCAATTTTATGAACATGTACCGAAAAGCCTAAGTCTCAAGGGAACAAACGCTTACAATAGCGCTATTATCAGGCATCTCCTTGATACGGGTCATGAGGTGGAAATCGCGAAATCCTTTAAAATTATCAACAGACAAACTAGGTTAATTCTCCTCAAGTTTGCCAAAGCAATCTCTATCAAACGTTTGAAACCCGGTTTTTGTGTTCAGATGTCTTTATTCTCTATTTCGTATGATTACGCAATCTCTGGCTTTAACCTTACCCCCCTTGACATAGTGTAATTTTCCTTATCTCTTGTTTCTGTGATTTGAGTTGAACTCAGTATACTGTCACCCATTTTATTAGTTACTCATCATCTTACGTACCTCTCGTCTTTATTACGTAACTCCTTTACCATTGTATGCATACATTTACTTTGTTCAGACTTGAACTCCCTGTGTAAAAGCTGCATAAGCGTAATTTTCTGAGCAATGTTCACTGAGTTCAGAATGTCCTGGCAACTGACATCATTTAAAATTTGCAAGTATGTTAAAACTTTTCTGTACATGAACTTAATAATTTCTAGAGGTTGTAAGCAGCTGATGAGAAGTCAACGAAATAAATGATGGTACCATATTATTCTGCACAAACTGCTGTTCCTGATCTATTTGTTGTATAAAGGTGAAATGACAACAGACTACTTACTCAGTAATAAAGTAGGCTCATTACATTCCTTCCATAGGCAGTTTTATTATAACTTGACACTGATTAATAAAACTATTGGGATCGAAATATTTTGGAAATTGAAACTGTTGTCCTTTAGGGTGTAACAAATGTCACGTATCTATTCCTTGGAACCATAAGGTATGCTGATTTTTTTAACGGATTCAAAGGAGCTGCAGCAACTATGCCTCGAAACCAAGCTACAGACTATAGAATTAGTCTTACTGGATTTATCGAAGCTTTAGCCTGTGACTGAATGATAACTGAAGATCCTTCCAATTTCATTTAACCAGTCTTTTGAATTAATACTGGATGGAATTCGTAACTTTGTGTAAGTTGAATTGCGTTTTAAGAAAAGCTTTAACAGGATAGGATGGATTCATTTCTTCTCATGAGGGGTTTTCATCAGCTACGCAAAAGCAGAATTATAAAATACATTAGTAACCACTATAATAAAATTTCTGCCATACTTTAAATGAACAGACCATTTATTCTGATAGGATAGAATAAAGCGTCAAAAACAGATTGGATATCCACATTATACAGGAAGCTAGAACAATAAAATTATGACCAGCGTAAGGAGAGGAATATTCTTTAATTAAAAGGTGAATTTAGGCATAAGTATGACTGACAGAAAGGGTTTGTCAAGTCGAGTATGAGGACAAATACTCGCCCACGACATTGAATGGAAGTGGCGCATACTAACAACTGATAGAAGTTAAAACCCGCAGGTCATTGTATTTCAATCCAGATACTGAATGATCGTATAGCCTACTGATGAAGAGTCCTAAATGTTTTCGAAACAGCTATCAAGCACTCTTCGGCTTCTAGTAGTTTTCTAAGTAGCGTGAGTTCGGGATGAAACCTTCTTGAAACGATTCAAACAGCCTGAATGTTACTATTATGTGCATGTTTTCACGATAAGCATATTATCTGTCAACGCAACTACAATCCAGTCAATCTGTTCATCTGTTTAGTTCAAGTGACTTCCTACTACGTACTTAATTCAGTAGAAAACACATTATGAATTTCTTTTGATAGTATGTTATACTCAAACAAGGGCGAAACAGACTTCCGGTTACTTTAACTGATGTCAACTTGTGATCAATCTTAAAATCAACCAATCCTTTGAAAATCAATACCTGAAAATTATCCCAGTGCTCACCAGTGGCTGACTACAAGAAGAAGTTGCCTGAATTTTTAGTCGGAAGTCGTGACCAGAAGGATCCACCAAGTTTAGCGTGAGAATAGGACGACAGTAGCTTTAAAAATCGTGAAATAGCAGAGTTTAGAACTCATGGGTTACCGGGTTTCGTCCCAGTGACTGACTACTCAACGGACTCGCCCCGATCCCCGAAAGAGTTATGGATGTGTACTAATGAAGAGTCCCAGACAGGGACGAAATGGCCATCTAGTACTCCCTTGTTTTGCAATGGTTCTGCCAGTGAAGTCAACTCGTAATCAGACTTGAAAACAAACGTATAAATTCTGACCATTTTAAAGGTGTGAGTAAGTGGTTATTTTCCTTTATTTTGATAAAAAGGATTAAGAAATAGGAAAATTACGTGAGAAAAATTCTACAACAGGTGTTTTGTTAAATTATTATCAACGCCTTTCTGCCTTTCTTTTCTACCTTCCCATAAATTTCATCTAAAATAAAAATCGTTTTGACGTATATGTGTAGAAACAAAAACGAAATTTATGTTTTCCCCTACAGGTGTATTATCGATCTAGCCTTAAGTACATGATGATATATAATATAAACAAACATCTCAGGGAAGACAAAAAAAACCGTGTTGTGAAAGGATAGTCCTACTTTGTTTAATCTGAATTTAATCTGATTATGAAAGATTAGGACAGCCTAACGATAATTTTTCACTATGGCAGTAAATGATTTAACAACTCAATCTACGTGTCCATTTGCGAATATAAAAATAAGCAGCTTCAATCTCATTTGGAACAAGAAAACAAAATTAAGCTAAAATAAGATTTATTAAAGCGAGTAAAACAAGTTCACAAGCTGAATTACATCCAGATGACGAATCCCGAATAGGACTGGATTCCACTGCTAGTCACTATCCACCAATTAAGTTTACACTTATTATTATTGTTATTATTATTATTATTGTTTCCTTTAATTCCTAGAGGAACATAGGGCTTCAGCCGTGAGTCTCCATTGCGTTCGGTTCTCTGCTAAAGTTTTCACCTGGTTCCACGTCTGCTCACATGCTTTCATCTCCTCTTCACATGACCTCCTCCAAGTCACCCTCACACTGACGACCGACTCGCCGCTTCCGTTTCAGGTTCCATTCGGGCAATGGCTTGTCTAGTGATGTCACTTGATGGTTTGTGTTTCTCAGAGTATAGCCAATCCATCTCCATTTCTTCCTGCCTATTTGTTTCACAATCGGTTCCTGCTGGGTTGGTTCGCTCCCAGAGGTCCCTAAATATTGCTGATCTTTTCTGGCTATCTGATCTTGAGTATTGAGCGAAGACAGCTGTTGATGAAGGTCTATAGTTTGTTCGAGGTGCTCTTCACGACACGCCAAGTCTCTGATCCGTATAGTAGCACTGACTTCACATTGGAGTTGAAAATCCGGACCTAATTTTTGATACTGAGTGCTGTTGACCTCCACACAGACTTGAGAGTTGTGAAAGCTTGTCTTGCTTTTCCGATGATCCTCGCTTTGATATCCTCGTCAGTTCCGTCCACCTGTAGTTGAGACGATGCTTCTCAGGTAGTTAGAAGAGATTGTTTCTTTCAGGTTCTTCCCATTTATGCTGATTGTTGCCTGTTGTAGTTGTTGTTGCTGTTGGTGGTGTTGTCCAGGAATCTTCATCACCTCTGTTTTCTCTATGTTCACCTGAAGTCCCATCTTTGATCTAAAAAGGCGAAGTGAACTGAATGCATGATATACACTTGATTATGAGAAAAAATATAAAGCTGTTAAGAAATTCATTACAACTGGATATCAGGCTGTTACTCTCAGAGGTGAAAAGATTTTTTTCACAAGGAGATATTAGTTTATGGGAAGAATGAGTATACGATGAACCGATAAGCAGACTGTAGAAGATTCGGATTTCGCGAACGATTTATCTTTTGATGTTATACTAGCTCGAATATCTACAGATGAAAATCAATAATTTGTCAAAAGATGCAGTGAAGATAGGACTTGAAGTGAAGACGAAAGTGATGAAAATACCTGACCACCACCAACATGCACCAGTCACCATCACAGTAGAAAATTTGAAGGAAGTCGTCTGTTTCATTTACCTGCCGAAGGCAACATGGTTTCACCTACAGGTGACCGTCACAGACGAAGGTGTTCAATCCAGCCAGAATTGGAAAAGATGGCGAGACAGACACTTATTATTCTGAAATCAGTGTGGAAACAATATTTGGATCTTCAAAACTAATGTCAGTCAGTGTTTCTTTATGGTCCAGAGACTTGAGGCACGCGTCACGAAAAGCATTTCCAACTGGTGACTGGAGACTTTTATCTACAGATGTCTTCCCTCCATACTGAAGATTAGATGATTAGATAGAAAAGACAGGCAACAAGGAACTCTAGCGGGCAATGAGTCAACAAACAACCAATCGCCCAAAATTTATGCTGAAGAAAATGGAGACGAATTAAACACACGTTGAGAAGATATTCATTGGTATTACAGGCATAAAATGGATCTACACAAAACAAACTTGGAGGATCTGGACTTCGCCGATAACATATATGTGTCTGGCTTCCCACAAACTGGAAGATATGCAAGTGGAAAGCAACAAGTTGACAGAAGAAGCATCCAGAGAAAATAGGACTTTCTTCACGCGAACATAGAGAAAACAGAAGTAGAGGTGAGGAAGACTCCTGGCCAACAGTAACAGCTACAGCAACAACAGCAGACAAAAGACAACAATCAGCATAAATGGGCGGAATCTGAAAGAAGCAACCTCCTTCACCTACCTACCTACCTACCTATCTACCTACCTAATTGGGAAGCATCGTTTCAAATACAGGTGGAGGGAACTGATGAGGACATCAAAGTAAGGAATATCGGGAAAGCAAGGCAAGCTTCCATTACTCTCAAGTCTTTGTGGAGGTCAACAGCACTCAGCATGAAAAATAAGATCCAGATTTTCAACTCCAATGTGAAGTCACTGCTACTATACGGATGAATCAGAAATTTGGCACCGCGTCACTTCACGAAGGCCACTTCGAACAAACTACACAACTTCATCAACAGCTGTCTTCGCTCAATACTTCGCTGAAGATCAGATGGCCGGCCAGAAAACATCAGAAACAGGAAGGGATCTCTGTCAATGAGCGAACCAACCCAGTAGGAACCGAGTGTGCAACAAATGTGCAGGAGGTAATGTAGGTGGATTGGCCATACTCTGAGAAAACAAACCATCAAGTGAGTGACATCACGTGCAATGCAGGCCATCAGTCGAGTGGAAACCGAATGGGAAGCTGCGTGTTAGTTGGTCGTCAGTGAGAGGGTGGGGTGACATGGAGGAGGTTGTGTGAAGAGGAGATGAAAGCATGTGGTCGGACGTGTAGCCAGGTGAAAACGTTGGCGGAGTAGGGAACGCAATGGAGACGTGAGTCTGAAGCCCTATGTTCCTCTAGGAACTAAAGGAAACAATAATAATGCACGTATCTTAATTTTAAACCTTTCTTCATCTACATAGACAGTGGCTGTCACTTTGAGATAATAGATTTCGGGCTCTTCTGTTATAGGTTTATGCTTTGTTGACAGATATAGTTCGACATACACCATGAAGGTGAAGACAAGAGATGAACAGGAAGCTGAAGTTTTGTGTTATCAACTGTATTTGGTGAAATGTGTACTGACAAACTATTTCACAATATTAAACCCTTATTTACTAAATTTATATAAGTATATACAAGATACAGTCCTCAAAACAATCTTAATATTACATAAATATTATCGCGAATATGCAGAAAGAAATGGAGATGGATTGGACATACACTGAGGAGACAGTCAAGTTACATCACGCCCCAGGTTGCTCTTTAGAGTGGAACCTGAATGGAAAAAGGCCAAAATGGTAGTCCTAGGGTGATATGAAGCGGATCATTTGAGGAGGAAATCAAAACTTTTGGATGACTGTGGACCTAGCTAAAGAGGATTGAAGAGAACAGGATGAAATGGCGATGTGTTGCTGAAGGCTCTCTTTCTACTCTGGATCCAAGGAATAATAATGATTATATATATATATATACATATGGGTTATTTCTACTTGGCTGTTGAGAGAAACTTGTGGTGTTTCCACCGTCTTAACTGCTAGATTGCGAAGAAAAGCCATAACTGAAGTATGTCATGAGTAGACTTGGAGTATGGTTTACGTTTGACTACGAGTACAGCTGACCAGGGTGTAAAATTCATTCAAGAAACGGAGCGTTGTCAGCATTAACTATGCGTGACCTTGTTCACTGTTCATTGTTGTATTCACTGAGCTGAATAAATTGTTAATATCAGACTCGTAGAATTAATAGTTGAATACTGTCCTTATCATGGGCAAAATCAAAATAACTAACTTCTCATGATGGGTAAATTCAAACCTAATGTCTCCATGGTCAGAGGTGAGTAATTTCACTGAAGGACACTATCAAATGTGTTGTTCAATCTGATGAAAAATTCATTTTTTTCCTTAATAAGTCTATCACAGTTAAAGTTTTTGTAACAAACCTCAGCTGTTATAACACTGGTTAACTTTCTTAGGAAGATACCTAACCTAACAGCTAGTACTTGTTAGGACTGCAAAAACACAGTTTTTTATCAACTTTTAAAAGTAAACACGCTACTCAGGTTGCGCATTTTCGTCGTTATTGGTTGAATTACATTTTCTGTACCTGTTATTTATGGTTTCCTAAGAATACAATTCAAGGTTACATTAGCGCGCTTTCTAATAACTCTATTTTCTGATTTATATGGTTTCTCGACAGTGCTTTTACGAATTTCTTTTTTTCGGGAGACTCACAGGAAGACTCATCTTAATCCAAAAATCCTCAACAAACAGTTCAGCACTGGTGAGAAATTTCTCTCCAATCGGTTTTTCGTTCTTATTTGTAAGGGAATTATTGTTTGGATAGTCCTATCTGGACGATCTATTCACAATATTTATACCTATTTGGATGTTTCAATTAACTTTGTAATTATTTAACTGAATTTTAGATTTTCCCATCGATTGGTTGGAACGAAGTGCTCGGTCTTAGGTTGACATGTCGGCTGCTTGTGCAGATGCTTCGACGATGTCTGGGCATGTAATTAGAAGTTAATTGGTGGATGGTGACTAGTAGTGGAATCCAGGATGCGCAATTCATTCTATTTGGGACGCGTGGTCAACTGGATGTACCTGCATTCCCCAGTGAATGATGATGTTCCCATGGAGGCTCGAACCCAGCGCACATAGTTGCCAACGTCGAAGCGTTATGCACTAGCACTTGGACTCTCGTGGCGTTTGAAACTATGTGCACTGGGTTCGAGCCTCTGTGGGAACATCATCACACTGGGGAATGCAGGTACATCCACTGGCTGACGAGGTAGTCCCAAATAGAACGAAGTGCGCATCCTGGATTCCAGTGCTAGTCACCATCCACCAATTAAATTCTAACTTTGTAATATTAAAGTATAATAATACTTCAGTGGTTTACACACAGTGATAAGTTTTTCGTTTTGGTAATATTTCGAGCAAAATTACTGCACATGTTCACACCAACTGTTAAAATTGTTTTGTTTTTTTAATTTAATTTAATTTACTGATGACATTTCGAGCACAATTTATTGCTCATAATCATTTCAAGTTGTTTCGTACTTAGAAAGGTTACCTTGCCTGTTTAGCTAGCTGCCTAACGAGATTTTCGAGGTAATATTACGCATTGATATATTATGACTGTTGAGTAGTACCACAGATTTTGTTGCTAATAACTGTTTGCTTTACTGTCTCGTTGGAGCATTTCGTAACTGTGTGTAAGTCAAGGAAGTTTTAATCAGCTAGTTACACAATAGAACGCTAAGATCGGTTTCCTGCATCCAGATCACAAAACGTCGGTTTTGGTAGTTACACATCTTGAATAAAATTCAGGTAACAATCAAACTAGAAGTATATTTTCATTTCATACCAATGTTATTGTTTTGATTGCAGTCGATTTTGTCTTTTCAACTTTCTCAATTGTCAAAAGAATGGACACAGAACAAAGAGTACTTTTTTCGATAAATTCATCATCAGGCTCTACAAATATATATACATTATAATGAATGAATGAATTAGTCATATGAACGACATTAATGTTTAAATAACATCAAATGAATAATATTGATAGATTACAGCTGAACAGCATCAACATAAAATAAGCTGAATGTCAGAAGAATTAGGAAAGATATAATTACAAATTCATGAACTTATAGTTTCTACTGAAGGCCGGCCAGGGCAGTAGTAGGGGCTGGACTTGTTTCTTTTGGACACAGAGCACTGATTGTTTGAGGCGAATCGCAATAGCCTCTGCTGTTTGGAGCATGGGGTGCTTCGACGATTTTGGTAATTTGTTAGGCACCCGGTATATTATAGAGAAGGATTATTCTACCCTGGCTTTGTGACCGGTTTGCACCAGATGGTCTAATATCGAGCTGTTAATAGTTTTAACTACACCTTTACTTAGCCATAATGGGATATGTTCTCGAGCACGAAAAATCAAGTTCCTACAGCAACGGCCAACATAACTCGCTCCACAAGCGCAGTTGAATTGATAAATACAATTTGAAGTGGCCAGTCTAGGTACTTCATCTTTCAGTCGAGGTAGCACCATCGGTCGTGTAGAGAATAAGATGTGTAGTTCGCCAGCATTAAAAGTCCTTTGAACTGCTTTTCTTAATTTCTTCGTAATTATCTCACTTGGTATATCGCCCATGAATTGTAGTCGTGTATATAAAGGCTTCTTGTTTACAGATAGTGAGTAGTCCTTTTTCGCTTTCTTTGTCATGTGTTTCTTGATAAATTTTTCAGGATAATAATAATAATAATGGCTTTATTCCAAACAGTATTTGTGGTACAGGTATGGAATTTTCAGCGTTCATTACAATATTGCATCTAATTACCTTATAAATTTTATAAGATTTTAAAAATAAAAAGCAACGACAACAAAAAGAAAAAAGGAAATAAAAGGAATAAAAAAGAACAGCATTGCATTCACATATTTAAACAATGCACTACAGGATATGATATATAAAATTAGTCTGTAATAGAATATATGAGCAGCAATATAATAGTAACAAAGAAAGGAGAACAAAAGGTAATGGGAACTATTTGTTAGAGTGCCGCAGTAAATTGATCATGTCATGCCTAACAGTTTTCTCATCACATAACAGCTGTGCCAGATAAGGTATTGTGGAGTTTTTATACTTGGTAGTCGTGGCATATAGCTTCCTATAGTTGCTTCTAGTTCTACCAGATGAAATGCAAGGAGAGAGCTGCGTATGGAGAGGGTGTTCGGGGTCTGACAATATAGAATTTGCTAGTTTCTTACATGACATTATATGTCTATCCACAATTGTGTTAACCAGTTGGTTTAACGAAATCCCACTTGCCCTACTAACAGCATTTAGTGCCCTATGCAGCGAAGCAAAGACTTTCTTAAGTAGTCCAGGAAAGATTAATGGGGAGCAGTAAAGAGGGATGGGTAGAATACAGGAATTGACAAACTGAGAAAGTAAGACTTCTTTATACCAGACTGCCTAAACTTCCTTAGGTAAAACGTTAAGCGAAACATCTTTCTAGTCACTAGCAAGATGTGAGAGGACCAGGAAAGATCGGAGGAGATACTCAGTCCAAGGTACTTGACATCTGATGTAGTTTCAACCTCTATGCCGTCTATGATAGTGGGACCATGTGAGCTAGCTAGTTGTTGAAGGTCACTTTTTCGTCTGAAAGTAAAATTTACTACCTGACATTTAGACGGATTCAGCTTAAGACCGTTTGAAGAGGACCACTGACTAATTTCCGAGAGAAAGTTATTTAATATGGAACAGTCTGACTGAGAGTTAACAGGCATGGAGACAGAAAGGTCATCAGCATACTTGACAAAAGTGGCTACATCAGAATGGGGCAAGTCATGTAAGAAAAAAGAAAACAGAAAAGGAGAAAGAACGGCACCTTGAGGAACACCAGCTAAAGTAAGTGAGGTAGTGGAGGACTTTCCATTGTAGACAGTGTACTGCTTCCTTTCAGAAAAGTAGGAATACAACCACTTATTTATCCAGCTCTCACTCTGTGTTGCAGCAAGCTTACTTAACAAGAGAGACCTAGGCACAGAGTCAAATGCAGGTGTGTAATCAAGGAAGGCACACCGAACATATTTGGCTCCTCTATCTAAACTAGAGACTATATTATGATATAGAACTACAGTGGCATCTAGGGTACACCTACTATGTTTATAGGCAAACTGGTTGGGGTCGTTAAAAGGCTTTAAAGACGGTTCAAGATTAAGTAAAATAAGTCTTTCCATAACTTTTAAAAAAGGTGAGGTAATAGCAATGGGTCTAAACTTGGCAGTAGGTCCACTTGTTGATTTGGGCACTGGAACAACCTTGATATTTTTCCATGAGTCCGGAATAAAACTTTTGGAAAAAGATTCATTGAAAATGTCGGTTAATGGGTAACATAAGATGTCAGCACACTTCTTAAGGATAACAGCAGGAACTCCACCAGGACCAAGGGACTGGGTAGGTTTGAGAGATTGAAGACACTTGAGGACATCATTCGTGTTAAAACATGAAAAGCAGTCATTATTTATACTATTAGGATAACCATTTTCGATCAAAGTATCATATACCATGCTTAATTCATCTTCAATTACTTCTTCTGAGCATATAGCTCTAACTCTGTGGCTGAGGGTCTTCACTAAATTTCTTTTGTAACTGATAGGAACGAAGCTGTGAAAGTGTGTATATTGTCCTGTTCAAGTGCTTTTTATATGCAAATTTCTTTTTATTCTACCGTCTGGTTTTCTTGTAAGTAGGGCATCCAGGAATGCAATTCTGTTTTGAGATTCCTCTTCGCATGTGAATTTCATAGCCGAATGTACTTCATTGAATCAGAACCATTATCACAAAGAATAATTTTATCATCCATATATCAGTAATAAATTCAATTGTGTCGATTTCTCAATTTTTCGAACACAAAAATACGGCAATATCAATAATTCATCAGATAAAGTGGCATAAAGTGGAAAAAATTGCACACACTCTGAGATATCTTAATATTAAGGCATACAAACCCACACAGTATTGAAATACGCTGGAAGAATTATTGTAGAATTCCATTGTGGGTAAAATTTGTTTTGATAAATTCTCACAGTGATGGAGAAGAATTGAAGCTCAGTTTCGCAAATAAACCATCCAGCTTAGAGAACGCAACTACATCGAAATTCTCATAGTGTCAGACAGTAACATTTACTGATAACGTTTCGAAAACAACTTATTACTCATAATCACATCAAATTTTTATCCATCATAGAATTATACTCAACCACAGTGCCCGAGTTTTATCCTCATATGAATTCAACTGCATTTGCACGTAGCGACTAAATCAGTAAATTAACCATACTACTTAGTAATAATAAGTAGTATAAAATTAATACAAAAAAGAACAAACAGAACAGATGCTTAATTAACATCGATACTTAGTAGTTGTTAAAAAATGTCAGCAACTTAATTGGTAGTGGACACACAGATGTGTCTGATAAGAATCTTAAGCATGCGAAGTTTTTATATACGTCAGCATGTGCTAAGATATGTCTTCGGCAATTATTCCGCATGTACGCTCCCAAGAGAAAGTACTTAGAACTTTTAAGACACGATAAAATTTGTATTACATAGGTTGCAGGTGTTATCCAAATAGATGTATTTGTACGTCTTCTCTTGTTGTACAGATGCCTAAACTAGTAGTTTAGATTGTATAGTTATGAGGTGCACACAAAGCTTTGACTGACGTACTAGCTGGTAGGGGTATTACAGCTACTGGCTTCAGTCTTCCCCGTTGAATTCCACTTTGGTTGTAGGCAGATAAGAGTTTTGTGTCTGTGAAGTATCCATCAGTAGACTAACACATAAAGCCTATATAAGATTCATTTCCTGTAGTAATTTATTAACGCTTATAACATGAGGGACAAAACTCTAGTGATTATTATTATTATTGTTCCTTTGGGTTCCGAGTGGAACATAGGGCTTCAACAACACATCTCCGCTTTCTTCTATTTTCTGTTGTCCCTTTTATCTGGGCCAGCGTTTTCCCATAATCCCTCATCACCTTCTCGCACCAACGCCTCACTTGTCGCTTTCCATTGGGACTAAACTGGAGCGATGCCCTGCACTGCGCATGATGTCACTCGACGGTCTCCTCAGTGTATAACCTATCCATCTCCATTTTTCCCTACACGTTTGTTAAACGATGGGTTCTTGAACAGTTTATCCCATGCCTTCTTGTTTTGGATTCTTACTGGACACTTTACCTTCAGTATAGAGCTAAGATAGCCGTATTTTGAAAATCAAATGGCCAGAAAGAATCAGCAACAGTCAGCAGCACTGTTGATCTAAAACGTTATTGTCGTCTTCTTCCCCAATAGCTGATTTTGCATGTAGAGATAATTTCACGTAGTTTCAGTGAGATGAAATCTTGGGTTTGAGAATATTCTGCAAAACACGTGCAACAGCAGGACTCTTTCTTAGGCTATCTTTACCCACTTTGTTGGTAGTGTTTTGGTAATGAGGATGGTCACTGGATTTTCAATCTATTTGCAAACAAATTATAACAACTGGTCAGATATTTCAGCTGTCTTTTAGAAGTCTGATGTTTCTCAGAGTGCAGACTTTTAATTCCTCCACAGACGACTTCATTCGTTCCATTTTTTAGGCATAATTACTATATCAGACTAGCTAACTGAGTTTTAAATAATCTTTTATCAGGTATTACTTCTTAGTCAAGTGTAATACCTGGTTACACGTCCCTAGTTGTTGGTTGCCGTGTTACCGCTTACATTTGGCATTTTTAACACACTAGATACCACGAACAATATAGTGTTAATCTTTCATCGCTTGAAGAGTAAGGTGCTGTCTAGCATTGCAAGAGACTGTGTCACCACTGAGCTTTTTTTCTCAGTGTGTATAAACCTCCTTCAGTTGATTACCTATATTTGGTCCTTGAGTGGTGGTATGAATATAATTTTGTGGAGCGAATGCATCTACAACATGGTTATTTTATGATCATAATATCACTTTAGAATGTAACGCTAACTTTGAACGCACTGGATAAAATTAGCCGAGCGAATTCTTTTTATTTCCCTTCGTAATACTCTCAGTAAACTCTGAATTGACAAATTTGGAGGTTTGGTCCCATTTAGTGACTGAGATTGACATTTATACTTGACCAATTCAAATGTGCTGTGCAATAAACATTTCAAACAGAAGCCTTCTTTATAAAATTGTGCTAAGTTATTGAGAGATTCTCTTTCAGTAATTCATTCTTTGCCTAACAATAAGCTGTGTAGATTCTATAAGTTTCATTTCATGTGCAAGGAGTAGATATTCTCTGAAATTAAGCAGAAACAATGTTAGATGCGATTCTCATTAGAGAAACCATAACACCAAAAAAATGATTCACGAAGAATCAATTTTCAGGTAAAAATGATAAAATATCACACTGGTAGAATAAATATGACGGTTTTTATGGTGAAGTGAAATGTAGAAAGGTACGTAGACAGGTATCGGTTGGATTCTAAGTGGTTGTGTCTGTCATCATTTGATAGTGCCCTATCCCTTGACAACAAGACTAACAGTCGAGACAACAGTTTATACCATTTGTTCCACCTACCTGTAGTGTACATTGTACCTTTGAACTTTTGTTTGAATGAACGCAACCTGAACTTTAACCCCACTTCCGCTTTGTACTCCGGTTCCTCCTGTACGGTTACTGTCTCGCTCTCTCGCTGTACTTTCACCTAGTACACTCTACGAGCCGACAACCGTCTCACCTCCAGATAAGTGTGTACTTTTTATTTCTTATCAAATTCCATATCTCTTTGTGTAAATACAATTCCGGTCCAGTTACACTTGCCATTTCGAGTCTTCTAACTTTGATTCCGTTCTTTAGTACTTGCACGTAGGCAGAGTACTAATTAAGGTCATAAACGATGAAGGAGTTTGTAAGAGCGGTTATTGTTAGGTCGAAGTAAATCCTAAGTCTAACCCTGACAACTTCCAAAAGAATAGATCAAAGAAATGAGCTAGAGTTTATCAAATGCGTCGCCACAGTTCATGCAATAACAACGGTCCCACAGCTGTTGTAAATTCATTCCCCGTCCATTATCTGGGAGTGCAGTGATCTCATCTAAAGTCACATCATGACTTGTCTGTCGCCTACGGAAAATCAGCTTACAAGCCAAATGTTTTCGGCTGAATTTCGTATCATATCTTTCTTTAATTCTTGTTCATCAGAAACCTCAGGAGTTGACCAAATCATCTTATCATTTCGTAATTACAACTGCTTTAGAACTGCTAATGTTGCTCCAATTATGCCAACTGTCAGTCTTAACCACCATCAAGTCGTCATTTCTTATAAACGTCTAATGCGATACAAAAGGACATTGAGTTTGGAATTCATGTCTTATGGCTGTAATTGTGTTCCTCTCACTACACAACTGATGATTCTTTATAACAGTACCTACTCGAAATAGTTAAAATTCCTTCCCGCTTTTAAATATGAGTTAGGGTTACATTCCTACCTGAAACCCTTAGGCGGAGTTAGTGGTGTGCCGATGACTCAACTAACTGACATTATTGTCAGTTAGCTAAAGTTATCTTGTCTGACACCGGAAATCCTCTTTATTTTCAACTTTTTCCTTGTATCTCTTCGGGTAAAACAAGAAGTAATTTCATAAGAATTTATGCTCCTACAGCAAAATATGAAAAATCCAATCATACCATATTTAGCAATGGGTTTTGTGTGAAGAGTCAGATGTCAGAAAAGAACTGTAGCGGTAGGTAATTCCCCAGAATTATTGGCCGCAGCATTCATCACTGAACATTGGATGCTGACCCTCACTGTTTTAGTCGATTTGTTTAGTTGAAGGCTTCCGGTCAAGCAGCGATACCATTTGGCACGCCGTCGTGTTACATTTATTCGTTCGTGAACGATCCCTAGCTACTTAAGCAATCATCTCACACTCCAATTTGGTCCCGAAATATAACTCGTAATTTGGACGATCAGTTCTGGTGTTTTACTTTGCTTCTAGTCTACGCCGAACGGAAACTATAGAAGTTGTGGGTATTAGATCTTGAGTTCATATACTTCTTACTATCCGTGACTGTCAACACCCTCAGCCTGTAAAGAACGTACAAACTTTTTAGATCAGTAACTGAACTGCAAAGTATAACAAGAATTATAATTGTCATGCATTGTTTATGTTATTTATTTATAATTCTTTATGTTCCACTAACTGACAGTTTATTTGGCTTTATTGTTTTTTTCATTTTTATATATCTCATTGTTTATAAAATGAGCTAACTTGTTTCAATATGTATAAAACGCTGGAAATCCCATTCTGTATGATTATTATTGTCTGGAATAAAGTGATTACTATTATTATTATCATTACATACGTAGGCCTTCTAAATGACGATACGATTTCACTGACTCAAGACATTTATAAAAGCCATTCGGTCACAAGGATAATTTTCATGTATGTATGTCACCGACATTACACCAGACATACTGCTTATCAACTACATGCCTCAGGCACTGAGCCAAATATTAATTTTATCATGCCATTAGTAATAACGGATCGTTTGCCACGGACAAGATTTAGAGGGGGTGTATACATCCAGATTGATAGGAAGTGGCCAAAATTGAGTCATTGGCTGCAGAGGTAGAAGCACTTATTTCTGAAACCTGGATTTAGTTCACTTTGAAGGTATGAATCAATCTCAGCAGACAACGTTTCGTCTCGTTGTTTAACCTTGAGCTAATCGCCAGCCAATCAGAACAATTCATTGTCCTCTAACCTGGCTGAATTCTAATGTGGCTAAAAGTGTGTAGATATGACATGTGTTTCCATAGTGAAAAAGCTCCTAACAAATTCTCTTATCTTCTGCTATCACATTTCGTGTTGCTGTCTTTGGACAACAAAGGTCCATGTCCTGCTGCTTTCGAAGAAGGAGACAAACCGAGCTTCCTTTGGGACTTAGATGCTGTCACTGAGTTGCTGGGCGTCCATTATCCGATGGTGAATATGGTTGCACCGTAAACGCTGATGAGAGGCTGGGAGAAGGTGGTGTACAACATTGTGGAGCGCGCATTTGATGGGGACACCCCGAAAGTTACTGGTGGAACTATTGGTGGCAGAGTTTGGCAGCCCAATGGACAGATAGCAGGCCATGTAGCTGTGCTGTGTCAGAAAGCTGGGGCAAGACGGAGAACAACTGGTATTGGTGTTGAAGCGGAAAATCCTACTTCGTTGTGAGCTTCTCACACTTGATTAAGAGGCAGAGACGCAACTGTTGGCTCCACAGTTTATCGAAAGTGTCCCAGAACACATTACTCAACAATCAAAACTGGTCAACGCCATACAGTGTATGGACATCGGTGAGCTGGCGAATGTAATAAGACAGATGTTGAGCACAACGGTAACCACAACAGAGTCACTGGGATCGGATCAGTGGGAACGGAAAATCGAAGATCTGTAGAGAGAAATAGTGATGCAATGATTGCGTGCTAGAAAAGGTCAGTGCTGTGAATGTGGCCAACCAGGATACTAGACGGGATACTGCTAAGAAGTACAGAAAACAGAATATTTAGGCGGCACACTGTGCGTTCTTTCTGTCCTATGAAACTGGAAGTAGTAGAGGATATCAAGAGGAGGTTCATGTATTCTGGGTTGCAAGTGAATGACCAAGAAGTAGCGTATTTAATAGACACAGGCGTGGCAGTCTCGCTAACAGATAAGAATCTGTCTCAGAATGCTAGACCATGTCAACTGACAGTTCAAACGATAGGTGAACATGTGTTAAACATCACGGGCATATCAAAATATATCGTTTTTATTGACGATCGCTAAGCAACGTTTCCAATCCTCGTTGTGGCCAAGTTGCGGCGAACAATACTTGGGGCTAGTTCTCTGCGAGAGCCTAATGCGGTAATTAAAGCAAAGTGAAGGGCTGTGATTACAAGGTACGCATTTATCAGCATGTATGAGAGCAGCGAGGTGACAGGGATATGGGGTTGAACACACAGAATATGACAACGTTAGTTGGAGAATATGATTGTAGCGGTAAATAATTCCCCAAAATTATTGACCACAGCAATCATCACTCAACATTGGATGCTGACCACCACTGTTTAAGTCGACTTGTTTAGCTGAAGGCTTACGGTCAAGCATCCCCGCCATTTGGTGCTTCGTCGTGTCACGTGCGTGCACGATTACTAGCTAGCTAAGCATTCATTCCTACCCGCGATTTGGTCCCAAAATATATATCGTATTTGGACGACAAAATCTGGTCTTTTGCTTTACCATTTGGTACTCGAAGAACGAACACTATAGTGGTTGTTGGTATAAGATCTTGCGTTAGTATAATCCGTACAACTCGCGAACGTCGATACCGTCAATCCCTAAACTGGTGAGCCCAACCTCGAACTTCATCTTCAATTCACACGCAGATAAACCCGGTGAGTTCGTTCCTTTTTGTGTTTATTCTTGTACTATATTGTTATCGGCACACTTTTCGTCATGAGTGATCCTAGCCCCAAGGTTATTCAGATTCGCTCAACCGCCAAAACAATTCAGCTAGTACCATTTTGGCCAGATAATGCTGAAACGTGGTTTCAGATTGCTGAGTCCGATTTTTGTGAACATGGCATAACTGATCAACGTTCACAGTTCCTTGCAGTTATTCACGCCCTACCGCGGGAATTCAGCAAGTGCGTAACTCTGCAGATGTCGGTAAGTAACTCGTACGAGTTGCTAAAAGCATCCATCCTCAAGAGAAACGTTCTCACAGATCGACAACGTCTGGATGAGTTATTTCGTAACATCGAGTTAGGAGATCAGTCAGCCGTGAGCATGCTGGCAAGAATGAAAGAGATCATTGGCCAAAGTCAGTTCGATGAAGGACTGTTTAGAGAACTATTTTTATCCAAACTGCCACAGTCAGTTCAGACTGTACTTGTGACACTTCAGGGTGTTCTCATAGATGATTTAGCTGTCTCTGCAGATAGAATTCTAGAGATAACGAAACGGCCAGTTACTGAAGTATACTCTGTTACCGAACAGACTTCGAGAAAGGATTCTGCAATGATAGAGTTATGCAACTCCGTCCAGCAGATGCTTAGGTCAAACAAGCCTAGCAATTCCTCCTATCGTCGTTCTAAATCCCCTCAACGGCAAAGTGCACGTGGACGATCTAAGTCCAACACACGCTCTCTCAAAAATCCTGACTGGTGTTGGTATCACAACACCTATGGCAAGGAAGCGAAATGTTGTCGAAAACCTTGTGATTTCGGCAAAGCCTCCAAGTCTGTGGGAAACTATCCCGCCGGCACGCGTTAGCGGCAACCGTCGCCGGTGGCACTAGCCGCTTACTTTACATCCGTGATGTAATTAGCCAGACTAGATATCTAGTCGACACAGGCGCCGAAGTCAGCGTCCTTCCTGCTACAGCAGCAGATCGACAGAAGGATCCTAACTTCAACCTACAGGCTGCAAATGGAAAACCAATTGCAACCTATGGTCGGAAATACGTCTATCTGAACGTAGGTTTACGCAAACCTATTCGGTGGATTTTTCTGATCGCTGACGTCACAATGCCCATCATTGGCACGGACCTACTCAATCATCATGATTTGCTCGTAGACGTCCGCCGTAAACGATTAATTGACAACACTACTAGTTTGTCTATCAAAGGCATAACTTACGTAGGCCCAAGCTTGTCAATCGTTAAGATGAAAGCAATCTTCGATCCAACTTTTCAACCGATTGTTGACAAATATCCGGAACTGAATTGCCCATCTAACGACCTCCCGTGCATAACCAGCAATGTTATGCACCACATCATAACCTCAGGACAGCCCGTGACATCTAAAGCACGACGACTGGCCCCTGATAAACTGAGAATTGCCAGAAACGAATTCGATCATATGCTCACCCTTGGCATCATTCGGCCATCGAATAGTCCATGGGCATCCCCATTGCATATGGTACCGAAAAAGGATAGTAACGATTGGCGACCCACTGGTGATTACCGGCGAGTGAACGCCAAAACAACTCCTGATTGCTACCCTTTGCCTCACATACACGACTTGACGGCAACGTTATCTGGAGCATCTATATTCTCCAAAATCGACTTGGTTAAAGCATATAACCAAATCCGGATGGCAACGGAAGATATTCCGAAAACGGCTATCATCACGCCTTTCGGACTTTTCGAATTCCTACGTATGCCATTCGGCCTCCGGAATGCGGCCCAAACATTCCAACGCTTCATCAACGAAGTATTTCGCGGTCTCGACTTTGTATACGCATACTTAGACGACTGCCTCATTGCCAGTCCAGATAAGGAAACTCACCTTAGACACTTGGACTTGGCATTTGAAAGGTTACGCCAACATGGTGTTACCATCAATATACAGAAGTGTCAGATAGGTGTTGACTCACTCGATTTTCTGGGTCACACTATTGACTGTCAGGGCGTACGCCCACTGGCTACTAAAGTCGAAGCAATACTGAACTTTCCGGAGCCAAAGACAGTAAAATGCCTTCGCACTTTTAACGGCTTGGTAAGTTATTACCGACGTTTTTTTCCTAATTGTGCTTCTCTAATTCAGCCATTAACCGATCTCCTTCGAGGGAACAACAAGACTATCGAACTCGACACGTCTGCTCGACATGCTTTTACTCAGGTAAAGAAAGCTATTGCGGATGCCACCCTTCTTATGTATCAGGATCCAACGGCACCGTTGAGTATCTCGGTTGATGCATCAGACACTGCAATCGGCGCAGTTCTGCAACAACTAGTTAACAACGAGTGGCAACCACTCGCCTTTTTCTCGAGGCGCCTTCAAGTAGCTGAAACGAAGTACAGCACATTCGGAAGGGAACTTCTAGCTATGTACTGTGCTATACGTCATTTTCGACATTCAGTTGAGGGTCGTGAATTCATAATATTCACTGACCACAAACCTCTGACGTACTCTCTGAACTCAACTTCAGATAAGTATTCACCCAGGGAATCGCGACAACTAGATTACGTTTCACAGTTTTCATCAGATATTCGCCATGTTTCCGGAGTGAACAACACTGTGGCAGATGCCTTGTCACGTATTTGTTCTTTCACCAAAATCGACGGCATAGACCTTGTAAAACTGGCTCGTCTTCAAAAAGAAGATATTGAGCTTCAGCGTGAGTTGTCGAAAACAACTCTACAATTAGCCAAGAAACCCTTAGGTATAGGAAAGGATACTATTCTGTGTGACATTTCCACTAGTACTCCTCGCCCCATCGTGCCTAAAAGTTATCGCCGTAACGTCTTCAATACGTTGCATGGCTTATCCCATCCAGGTATTCGAACTACTGTCAAGCTCGTAACTAGCCGGTTTTGTTGGCCTGGTATTAACAAAGAAGTAAGGGAATGGGCGCAGACGTGCTTAGCTTGCCAAAAGTGCAAGGTAATAAGACACACTAAAAGCCCCCTTGGCACTTTTCTTATCCCCGATGCCCGTTTCGAACACGTCCATATAGATTTAGTTGGCCCCCTCCCAGAATCTCATGGATATACTTATATGTTAACCTGCATCGATCGCTTCACACGATGGCCTGAAGCAGTACCCCTCAAAGATATATCTGCTGAAACTGTCGCACGCGTCTTTGTAGAGAGATGGATCGCAAACTTTGGATGCCCATCTTCCATAACAACTGATCGTGGGCGGCAATTCGAAAGCGGTTTATTATTCGCTTTGACTAAAATCCTTGGTTGTATGCGTTTTCGAACAACAGCCTACCATCCTCAAGCGAATGGTATGGTAGAACGTCTACACAGACAGTTGAAAGCTGGTTTATCAGCTGCAAATAGCACCCATTGGACTGAATCCCTTCCGTTAGTTCTCCTAGGGATACGAAACGCCTTAAAAACCGATGCTGGCTGTACTACCTCTGAGCTAGTATATGGCACAACACTACGACTGCCAGGTGAGTTTGTTTCTCCCTCCTGCTTCCCACCAGTGGTAGATCACTCCTCATACGTCAGCAGGCTTACAAACGCTATGCGTTCAGTTAAACCTGCTCCCCTCCGACCACAGTCCATTGATGTTTTCGTTCACCCTTGTTTAAAAACTTCTTCACATGTATTTGTTCGTCGCGACTCGGTACGTCGTCCTCTAGAACCCCCATATGACGGACCATATAAAGTCATTAAACGTATGGATAAATTCTTCGTCTTAGACAAGAAAGGCCACGAAGACACCGTCAGTATCGACCGTCTGAAACCGGCTTACTTGGAAGGTAATCCTATTAGCCTAGAGCTGAGCATACCTAATAATCCACAAGTGATAGAATATCCTGTAGTCTTCGAAGAACTCCCTAGCACGGCGAAAGCCACTGAACCTTCGGTCGATCTTTCTAAAAAAACGCGTTCTGGACGTCACGTTAGATTCCCAGAATACCTTCACATCTATCTCACATAACTGAGTGACACATCAATTTTTTTTATGTTGCGTCATTTAACACAAGTAAATGATATTTTTCCTATAACCGTACATAAAATTATATAAGATGTATATTTTTTTCCGATATTTTGAACTTTACATTATTTTACTGTATAGTAGATGCATGTCATATTTTTTTGGTACATTTTTCTTGACAAGGTTCTCAGCATTCTTGTTTTCTTTTCCAGGTGCAACGGGCACTGGACAGGAAACAAACGAAGCACGGGATCCAACGAACAACACTGAGGAAGCTATGTACAGACACTCTATTAGCATAGGCAGACAGACCAGCAGGCTCTCCATCAAGCCGCTTGGAAGATTTTTTTCACCCATCAGGGAACCATCGAGATTTTTTTACTTCCGGCTGGTCATGTCTTAGGGTCCTCACAACCCCACTAGGGGGGGAGTGAGCTGTAGCGGTAAATAATTCCCCAAAATTATTGACCACAGCAATCATCACTCAACATTGGATGCTGACCACCACTGTTTAAGTCGACTTGTTTAGCTGAAGGCTTACGGTCAAGCATCCCCGCCATTTGGTGCTTCGTCGTGTCACGTGCGTGCACGATTACTAGCCAGCTAAGCATTCATTCCTACCCGCGATTTGGTCCCAAAATATATATCGTATTTGGACGACAAAATCTGGGCTTTTGCTTTACCATTTGGTACTCGAAGAACGAACACTATAGTGGTTGTTGGTATAAGATCTTGCGTTAGTATAATCCGTACAACTCGCGAACGTTCGATACCAGCCCCCTAAATGATCATGCGTTCACTGGCGATGGAGACCCTTACGCTTACTGTGATAAGGGGAGGCATGAACTCCCAGTGACTAGTCGGAGAATGGCACCATTTTTACAACATGGAGAGTCTCGTGTCACTTAGAAGGAGAAGTTGAGCGGCAGGTAAAGGATATGTTGGAGGATGACTGTTGGCACTGACCAAGTATGCTTTTTAGCCTTAAACTTATGAGTGTTACAATCAATCAGATATTGATTATCTATCTATGGTTTAAATTTCGGTCAATGTGTAAAGAATAACTAATTCTGAATAATATGACCGGAACTACGACCTAGTAAAATGAGCGAATGCTAACTAATGCGCTGGCTAATATGTACTAATTGCACATCAATAACAACAACGAAATTAATACCACTGGGCCGCGAAGAAGGAAGAGAAGAATGGACGTTGGCAAGAGAGCTTTTACCGTCTCAAAACAGTCGTCAAAAATATTGTCAGAGCTTGCGCGAAAATATGCTTACAGTGACCTTGAGAAGCATTATTGTCATTAATGAATTCAAATAGCGAACAACCAATAGGATTCCAAAGGCCATAAATAGGATGAGAAGTCAGGTCATAAGTCAATAAGTGGGGTGGGAGGTGTACAAACAGATATGTAAAGTGACATGTAGGAAATTAGGTCTGTCTATATATATATATCACTGAATTGTATGCAATCAGGTTGTTGTCGAAGTTGTTTCAGTTACATCGAACTTCTGTTTCTACCTGAGAGTGAGGGAATATTTCCAAGTGAAAAGCTGTCTGTAGGTGCACTGCAGTCAAGGAAGACAGCAGCCAACAAATCACTAACACTGTTACAACAAATATGGTGACGAAGTAGGATTAAATATGTACCAGAAACCCTTTGTTTGCCTACAGAGTGGAAATCCACCCACAGTTCTCGATCTCCGGTCAGGATACTGGCGGATACCAATAAAGCAAGTCCACAGAGATGAGGCAGAGTTCTCTGAGAAGCAGAAACAAAATCGGTTTAAACGTTTGCTGTCTGGATTGGAGGTTCACCCTTTGTATTGAGACGACTAATGACGTTGTCAATCAAAAACTTGAAGAACTTGATAATCACATCACATACAGTCTAAATGAAGGTGACCATGTGAATGATGTCTAAGCCTTGTTAAAACGCATCGTGGAGTTCGGGTTACGTATCAACAAGACAAAATCTCAGATAACGTTTTTATGGGACATTAGGTAGGTAATGGTGAGACAAAGTCTCTGTCTGAGTAAATCTCGACAATAAAGACGATCGCGTCCCCGAAATTGAAGACAGAACTATGATAGCTCTTGGGGAGGGTGTTGTTTTAGGGCCAGATTGTGAAAAACCTCAAGGAGATACAAGCGCCACCGTACAGGCTATTGGGTGAGTCGAAGCCTGTCTCGTCCGAAGATTTGCTGAAGATATTTGCCTGGATTAAACAGCTTTTAGACCTCCAGCAGACAACGTTAAAGTTAACGGTAAATGTGAAGCAGTTCACAATGTCCACAGGTGCGGAAGACTACTGAATGAGTGCAGTCTTAAGGCGGAGTGAAGGAGTCATTGGGTAGGGCGGTCGTGTTCTAACACACACAGAGCACGGGTATTCAACGGTCAGGAAAGAATGTCTAGCAGTAATACTGCCGTCAGAAAAACGGAGATCGTATCTACTCGACCAAATGAACCTTGACGCGCTTTTCGATCAGTACGCTACATTTGCTCTGACGTTTCCTGCCAAGCTGTGAAATTTATTGTAATTATTTGGCTCTCGAACACTGAATCTGTGGATATTATGTTGTTGACTTATAATGCCTATAACTAACTGTTTGGTATATTTCGACTGTTTAACACTAACCAATATCTATAATTGTATATATTGTTGGATTTTCATGCCTAAGTTGTTGTTTTCGCTTACTTTCCCGTTGCGAATTTTTTTCCTTTTGCTAGTGTTGTTCTGATTGCCTTATTCCTTGTTTTCCTGATTCTAAGGGGAACAACCCAAAACGTCACTCTCCTGTAACCTATACATTCACGTAACAACCGTCTTCTCATGCGTGTGGCTAGCAACCCCGTCCTGTAAACAAAGTTGCTACAGAAACTTCAACACGACGAGTTTCTTGGCGACAAAAGAAAAGTCTGTGTGGGGACATGGAACGTCCGCAGCATGTACGAGACCGGCAAGGCTGCTCAGGTTGCAAACGAGATGAAAAGATATGGAATTCAAGTGCTGGGAATATGCAAAAGCAGATGGAATGGGAATGGACTCATCAAATTGTCACCAGAGAGTCAATGATCTATTCTGGTCACCCAGAAGACAACCACGAGCACACTGAGGGTGTGGCTATCATGATGTCACCAACGGCAACAAAAGCCCTGATTCAGTGGGAAGTGATCTCGCCCAGCACAATGACCACTAGGTCCAGCTCAAAAGGAAGGAGAGTGACAAGTATTTGATGCTATGCACCCACAAACAACGCTGACCTCGAATAGAAAGAAGAATTCTACAGACAACTACAGGCAACAATGGACAATACCCCAGTCGGTGACATTAAAATACAAATGCGAGACATGAACGCCAAACTGGGACCAGACAACACAGGAAGGGAACTCATCATGGGTAGAGAAGCTCTCGGAGAAATGAATGAAAACGGAGAACTCTTCGCCGACTTCTATGCCTTCAGTGAATTAGTGATTGGTGGCAGCGTATACCAACACAGGGATATCCACAAGGCTGCATGGGTGTCACCAGATGGGCGAACCAAATCCAGATTGACTTCATCTCAATCTCAGGGAAGTGGAGGCGCAGCCTACTGGACACAAAAGTAAGAAGTTGAGCAGACGTTGGCTCAGACCACTGCCTTGTACAAGGGACAATCCAAATCAAATTAAAAGCTCTCAGAGAAACAGGAGCTGCAAATAGACCACAAGTCAAGTTCAACACTCAAAAACTGAAGTATCAGGCCACAAAGGACATCATCATAAGGAAAAACGCGGAGACACAAATCAACACCAGTGAATAGACCAGCATTGAGAGGCACTGGAACAGCTTGAAAGCGGTGTGGAGTCAAACCTGCATGGAAGTTCTGGGCAGTGGCTGACTACGGACACTTGGAGACTAACAGAAAAGAGAAGAATGGTGAAACAAAAAAATATCCAGTGCATTGACGAGCAACAAAAACAGGAGTCGAATGCAAACTACAATACACTGAACAAAAGAGTAAAGAAGAGTGCCAGGGAAGACAAAACAAAATATTATGAAGCCATGGCAAGTGAAGCAGAACAAGCTGCAGGTAAAGGAGACCTCGCAACACTCTACCAAACGACTAGGTTCCTATCGGGAAGAGATCAACACAAATTAAGCCAGTGATTGACGACAATGGAAAGTGAACCACCAAAGAGGCGGAGCATAGGAAACATTGGGCTTAACACTTCAAAGGACTCCTAAATCGACCGCCACCTACAACGCGCCCAATTATACCAACAGCTGGAGCAGAACTACCAGAGGACATCAACCCTCCAACGAAAGCAGAAATCCTGAAGACAATCATGATGCTGAAAGCTGGAAAAGCAGCAGGACCAGATGGAATCCCAGCAGAAGCATTGAAAATGGACCCACAGACAACAGCGGACTTGATGACACCACTGCTGGAGAAGGTGTGGAAAGAGGACAAGGTACCCGAGGATTGGAAGAAAGGATACTTATTCAAACTCACAAAGAAAGGAGACTTAAGTCAATGCAAGAACTGGCGCGGAATTATGCTCCTGTCCATCCCAAGCAAAATACTAAGCCGCATCATCTTGGAGAGAACCAAACCAGCCCTGGATGAAAAACTTCGGTCAGAACAAGCTGGATTCAGGAGAAACAAGTCATGCATTGATCAGATCGCCACATTACGGATCATCATTGAACAAAGCTTGGAATGGCAGTCACCTCTCTATCTCAACTTCATCGACTTCGAAAAGGCCTTCGACGGCGTCAATCGGAGGTGATTTGGAGACTACTTCGCTACTACGTGGTGCCGCCAACAATTATACATCTTATCCAACAGTTGTACGACAATGCTGCATGCCAGGTAATTCACAACGGGAAGCTCACAGAATCCTTTGAAGTGAAGACAGGAGTAAAACAAGCTGGCTGCCTGGTATCGCCAATGATTTTCCTGATTGCGACAGACTGGAAAATGCGACAGAGAGTGGGCAGTCAGGAAATGGGGCATAAAATGGACCCTCACAAAACAAACTTGGAGGATCTGGACTTCGCCGATGGTGTATGTTCGATTTCTCACAAACCGGAATATATGCAAGTGAAAAGCAACAAGTAGGCAGAAGAAGCATCCGCAGAAAATAGGACTTCAGGTGAACGTAGAGAAAACAGAAGTAAAGGTGATCAAGATTTCTGGCCAACAAAAACAGTAACAGCAACTACAAGAGACAACAATCAGCGAAAATGGGAGAAATTTGGAAGAAGCAACCTCCTTCACATACCTACCTACCTAAATGGGAAGCATCGTTTCAACTACAGGCGGACGGAACTGATGAAGACATCAGAGCGAGGATCGGGAAATCAAGGCAAGCTTTCATTACTCTCAAGTTTTTGTGGAGACCAACAGCACTCCCCAGCATGGAAATGAAAATAAGATCCAGATTTTTAACTCCACTGTGAAGTCACTGCTACTATATAGATGGATCAGAAACTTTGCACTGCGCCACGTCACGAAGGGCACTTCGAACAAACTACGGACATTCATAAACAGCTGTCTTCACTTAGTGCCACTGAAGATCAGATGACCGGTCAGAAAACATCAGAAACAGGGAGGGATCTCTGTCAATGAGCGAACCAACCCAGCAGGAACCGATCGTGCAACAAATGTGCTGGATGAAATGTAGGTGGATTGGCCATACTCTGAGAAAACAAACCATCAAGTGAGTGACAACACGCGCAATGCAGGCCATCACTCGAGTGGAACTCGAATGGGAAGCTGCGTGTTGGTTGGTCGTCATTGCGAGGGTGGGGTGACATGGAGGAGGTTGTGTGAAGAGAAGATGAGAGCATGTGGTCGGACGTGGAGCCAGGTGAAACGGTTGGCGGAGAAGGGAACTCAATGTAGACATGAGTCTTAAGCCCTATGTTCCTCTAGGAAGTAAAGGAAACCATAATAATATAATAATCATCTACTCAACCAACGATGTCACATCGAAACTGGCCGTAAGCAGCTGTAACGGCTTAAAGATAAAGAGAGATCCGCATAGGAAATCGCCATGGCGAATGTTGCGCCTACAGGAGTACGATTTCATGATCTCTCGAATTCCGGGGAGAGAAAATTTGCTGTCAGACTTTATAACTAGGCCGTAAACAGAAGCTGAGTTACGAGAAATTGCCTAAGGTGTAAACATATCCAGTAACAGTCAGTACCTCCTGGTGATTACGGAACACGCTACATGATTAGTAGACTGTCGCGATCCTGGATCAATGTGCGAGAACTGTGACTGGTGCAGTAATTCGAAATACCGTTGCGAACCATAGTGTACCAGAGACGATACTAACCCGTCCTTATTTTGCTAGTGAAGAATTTACATCCTATTTGCAATGGCTAGGTATCAAGAGGATCATAACAGCACTATATTATTCAAAAAGGAATGGTTTAACAGAGGGAAGTAACTGTACACTGAAGGAGGAGCTGGTCTCAAAGGGAGATGACTGGGGGATAGAGCTTCCACTGATTCTACTAGTAAATTATGCCTCCACCCAGGAAGCAACAAGGAAGTCGCCGTTTCGGCTGACTTATGGTATTAAAACACGATTAACAATGCACAAAGAGACCGAGCCCGTTCACCAAGAGTGGAGAATGACGAGATTGAGAAAGATACGAAATGAAGCAGCTAGGAATTTAAAGCATAATAAGAACAGTGAAATTTGAACAGGCAGAAAAGATGAAATACGTCACTTGTGAATTTGGAGATCAAGTTGTGCAGAGGAAGATAGTGTGTAGGGGATCAAAGAAGTTGAGTCTCAGCCGTTTCACCGTAAACGATCAATTTGTTTATCCGTGCGGATTGAAACACATGGTGGCCAATATCTGATTTGTAGGGGATAAGAGCTCGGCAGCTTCGTTGTAGTGTGATTATCCACTGGTACACCCACTTCAAATCGTCATCAATTAATACATCTCTCAGCATCCGTAAGTATTATATTCTCCTTTCACTTGCTGGGGCAGTACTCAGAGCAGTCTGGCCACCAGGTTAGGTGGACTAGGCTAGTGCCTACAGGTAGCGTGATTAGAGCTCATGTCTAGAGGGATTGACAGTCTCACATCAATCGTGAGCGTTACATCTAGTCAAAATCAACTGGAAAAGAGTTCAAAATCTGTTCAAGCATCCTAAATAATCTGTTTTCTAGAAGTACACGGCTGGATGTAGATGGGCCCACGGAATCTCCTTCCAAATTGGGGAGGACCATAACTTATCAGGGAGAAACCTGGTCTAGTTAATACTATCCCGAGAGGGAACAAACAGAGACGTGCTGACACCAGCCCACTCCAGACGTGGATCACTAGAATAAGTAAGCTTATTGCAAGATGTAGCAAGGGTCGGTAGCACCAAGAAGGTCGGAACGACTCCGGCCGAAGCAATCTGATAGGGGAACGATTGTGGCATTGATGTAAGAATAAGGCTTGTGCGCTGTGGTAGAGTGTAATTCCATTGTGGGTAAAATTTATTTTGATTATTATTTATTTTGATGTCAAGGTCACCTTGATATGATTATGAGCAATAAATTGTGCTCGAGACGTCATCAGTAAATGTTACTGTTTAACACTGTGAGACTTTATGAAAATAAATTTTATCCATAATGCTACGGGTGTGGCGCATGCTACGGACAAGATTTATGAGGAGTTAGAACAGATAAACGGACTGACTATTGAGGTTCGATTGACTTAAGCTACGTCGAACTGATTTATTGTTTTGACCCCACGTAGACAAGAAAATAGGCCAACAGGAAAACAGGACCGACGTCTTTGATCAAATTTGCGGAGGCGAAGTTGTGATGGATTTTTCGCGAGGACGCTTACTCCATAAGCTACCCCTTGCTAGTCCAGTCTGATAAGTGGATGTCAGTGCGTAGTCACCTTATATATTTTCTTTCTGTGAAGTATATACAGTTGTGAATTTGTACTAATGTAGATACAAAATTCACTGTGATAACTACCCACGAGAGTCATTCGCCGTTTGTAATCACTGCAGAGATTTAGAGTCAGTTTATATCAGAGTTGGGGAACACTGAGTGAGTGACATAGGATTAGTTCATTCAGACAGATCTCCACTTTCACGGGAGGCAGAAACTGAGTCCGTAGTCTGGTTGTTCGCCGTTCGATAGAGGACCTGAGCAAACTATAATTGTGAATTGTACTGGTGCATGTGGCTGAAATTGTCTGTCACGTCCAAGGTAATTGGTGGAGTGAGACGCTCAAAGGTCATTTTCGTCCATGTTAGACGGCCATGTTGGATTGCAGTTCCGTAGCCGTTCGCTTACACATTAGTTTTAACGTTTATCCTACAGTTATTCACAACTTATCTTGATACGTAGTGTTCAAAAATGTCGCGTTTCACCTCATTTTTGTTCCCGTTGCTGTTGAAATTAGTTATTTCATTGGTTTCGGAAGGTTTTTCCACCAGATCAGTGCATAAGTTTCATTATTAATAGACTTTGTGCTGTAGTAACCTCATATTGCGAATTTACCGTCAGAGGGGAAGTAAGCGATCTTCCAACTGCCAGTCTCTCTCCTGATGTTCTCGAGTTCGTCACGGTACATAGTATTCTGAGTTGCAGGGATTGGTCTTCCGGCAATAGCACCAGCTTCAGGATCCATGGGTTGAAAGCATTCGAAGCATTTATAGTCAAAGTTTTAAATCTACGGACAGTCACGTGAGGTCTGCGTTTCCCCATCACTCATGGTCGCCGTATACACTTTCTTCCTGTATTCTTCTGTCCCACAAGAGGTGCCCCTAGGGGGCACCTCTAAAACTCAGGAACTCTGCAAGATCCTGCAAAAACGACTAAACAAGGGTAAAGAAAATAATGTTGGCCACTTGGAGCATGAAGGTATAATTTATGATGATCCCCAGATTATTTGTGAACTCCTAAACCAATGGTTCTCCAATAACACCGAAGCGCATCCGTCTCCAATCCTCGATATAACCTGCAAAAATAACTACGAGTTAGGTGAAATCAACTTTAATATGCAAAATATAGCATCAGCGGTAAAGACACTAAAAGCTAACGGTAGTTGTGGGATAGATGATATACCATCTATCATTTATAAAAACGGTGGCTCGGATATGATAGTACTATTACTTAGAATATTCACCCTCTCACTAGTGACTGGGACCTACCCTGAAACTTGGAAAAACACGTATATACTACCTAAGCATAAAGGAGGGGCCAAAACTAGTGCATGTAATTATAGGCCTATCAATATAACACCTGTTATATCAAGGATCATGGAGAAAGTAATCAAAGACCAAATGTCAGACTACTTTCTAAAACACAAACTCATCAACCAGTCACAACACGGGTTCCTTAAGAAAAGATCTTGCGTCACTTGCCATATAGACTTTTTCAACGAAGTCACCTATAGAAGAGATAGGAGAGAACTAGTAATTATCCTCTATTTCGATATCAGGAAAGCCTTCGACAGAGTCCCACATAGTCTGTTAGTCAGCAGGCTATGCTCACTAGGGATACGCAACCCCCTCCACAACTGGATAAAATCATTTCTCAGTGACAGAAATCAGACAACAAAAATTGGCTTGATGACCTCCAGGCCTAGGCCGATTAGCAGTGGTGTCATCCAGGGGAGTGTATTGGGACCCCTTCTTTTCATTACATACATAAACAGTATATGTGAGTGCTTTAGTATAGGCAAGCCAATACTGTATGCAGATGACTTAAAGGTGACATATACCTGCACAAACACAGATATCGGTACAACTATGAACTCCATACATGAAGAACTAACAAAAATGGATATATGGTGTGACACCTGGAGACTTGAGTTTAATGTCGAAAAGTGTGGCTGGCTCTGCATAGGCTGTCCCAACCTAGAACTCGACCTAGCAATTCAGGGCCACAAAATCCCTAGACTCAAATCTGTGCTAGACCTAGGACTGACATATTCACAAAATCTATCATTTTCTGAACATATCTCGAAACAAGTATCGAAATCACGCAGGCTTATTGGTTTCCTACTCAGGAACTTCTACAGAAGTGAATCCAGAATACTACTGTACAAGGTTTGTGTGCGCCCACTCCTAGACTATTGTTCATTCATATTTAGTAGTATACGCATAGAAGACAAACTAAAAGTAGAAGGAGTACAGAGGTACTTCACGCTGAAAGTAATCGGAACCGAAAACGGCACAAACTACTCTACCAAATGTGAAATTCTAGGACTAGAAACATTATGGTTAAGACGACTGCGGTTAAATCTGGTACTCTTCTATAAACTACTTAACCACATAGTGTATACCCCTACTAATTGTACTCGGTTTTCAGAAGACACTGGATATAACCTTAGACACACTCAAGGTACGGTGGCTATAGAACAATGTAAAACAGCCACCAGGCAAAAATTTTTCATGATTAGGTATGCCCAAATATGGAACAAACTACCTGAGGAAATGCGACTAGCAAGCTCACTAGTGTCCTTTGAAAAAGCTCTTAATGACACACTAAGTGGGTTTGTAAGTGATACCAGTGCTAATTCCCACGTAAGAGCTTCAGAAATTATAGGCCCATTTAATGTATGAACTTAGAGACTACACCTGTTGTTTCTTTTGCCTTTATCTATAATTTCAGACAAACAAGCAGCAGTCATGAAAATAACACTCATACAAATAAGAGTCGATCGAATTATGTCTACCTGATACAAAGCCTGAACCATAATCAACATATGAATGAAGTATGAGAAAACAAGGTCGAGACTTACCACAACATCACATGGAAGGATATAAGTTACTTGGACATTATTTATAATCCACCAACTGGTCTCCTTTCCAAAAGGAATGCGGCGATATTTTATCCATAGTTATGAGCAAATACATAAATCCACAGTTCCCGTTGTATACACTCAGTGGGGATTGCAGCCAACAAAGTAATGCATTTAAAGCATATGCACACTTCTCATAATCACGGCGACACCGCGGAATATATCAAAATCGCAGAGTAATCAAACCCAACACGCGATGTAATTAAGTAAATCCGAAAGGCAAACAAGTTGTATTCCGATTTTGAATATTCGTCCATATGTCGATCATGATGACAAATCCAAATCACAACCTACACAGCGTCAATAAATCTGGATATCTATGAAATGACGAAAATATGCTGATAGCTGCATCTCAGATACCAATGACTCATTCGATGGCAAAATTCTGCTCCTGCATGCCTCTTTCGACATTTTTGTATGGATTGGTTCGCAGTTACTCAGGTTCCAGACAGAAAAGAATAAAAATTCACAAGTTGCTGAATTATGATTACTTCTCTGCATGTTTAACTGGATACTAACTGCTGTAGTGAGCCGTTTGCAGTTTATATTGCTTAAAACATCGTTTACGGTAAACTGAGTAACGTTTTATAAGCCATTTTTATACTTTTGTGACTAGCCCACCATATCGACCGAATGTAACGCAACACTCAGTTGTTTCGCTCATGTTCAACAAATTCAAACAATAATAGTGCCTAGGATTATGCCATATAAACTGTTTTACCTTATGCAGAGTGTACTTACGGTCAATATTTCATTATCTTCCCTTGTATATATATTTTGTGTTAGTGGAAAATTTTAAACATGTTTACTCCATGTGTGCATTATTACCATATTGTTGATGCCTGTCAGCTGGAGTCCCTCATGTGCATGAAGTGGGAATATATTATTGTAAGACGCATTTTATTGTTTTATGAGGGAATTGACTTCAAGCTTTATTTATTTTCCCAAGTGTATGTAATCCATCCAACGCATACTTGGGTTTTTTTTGTTAATGCGAAGTCAATATCTCTATATTTCTTGGTGTGTTCCATTGAATCACCAGTTATCCGATTTTCCCCACAAACTAAAGATAAAATGACAGCAACCATGTTATTTAACCGTAAATCATGTAATTTAAATATTTGACTTAAATAATTCTTATCCATTTCTATAGAACTTGTTTTTCCTATATTTGTATGAACAAATATGTACCTTATTATATTATCATTACTAACTATATTTACTAATCGTATGTGTAATTTATCGAAGTGATGATGCCTGTAAACTGGTGTCCCTCATGTAAAAAATGAGAATATACTATTATTATTATTATTACTTATGTGCGCCTACGTAATCTGTGAGTTGACATTCTGGTACCTGGAGATTTCATGTTATCTGTTCATTACTTGCGATTTCTCTGACTGGAGTAAAGGTTTGCTGTGTCTCTCCGGTCCACGTAAATCTTGCATTATCCAGCAACTCATACAGATGCTGAGCCGTTTAGTCTACGTTTTTGACTAACCAATTGCAAATTGCCGCATTTCAAGGTCACTATCTGAAATTTTCCTCCAAATTAGGTATTGCGCCAGTCTCAGCTGTGACGATCTTCTTGAGAAAATGTTCTCTCCCTGTGTTGGGTACTTTATAGCCCCGAAGGATAACACTGCTTTTGGCTACCTATGATTTAAACTTATTAAAACATATTTCAAATTCTGCAGCACAACTAAAATAGCTTCTGTGTAATAATACATGATCTATTTGGTCATTTTCTGACCCACTGTATACAGCCAAGTTATCCACACATATTTATAAGTTTTATAAAATTCCTGAGTGATAAAATCATTATTCTTCAAATATTAAATAGCTCGGATAACAATCCGAATTCCACACCTCTAAATTGACATGGTTCCTGGAGTGAATTTGGGGTCGTTTTGCTTTTGCTATTTTCTTCATCGGGGAAAATTAGGAGATATCGAGTGATTCCAGTGAGGAAACACTTGTGGCGAAACACTGTATAACACAATGAGACTCTATCAAAATAAAATTTACCCATAATGGAATTACACTCTACCACAGTGCCCAAGTTTTATTCTTATATCACACACCGGCATTGTTTGAAAGTGATGTCGTAGGAAACCTGCATATCCGTTTTGGGAAGAAAGAAGAGTCGTGACAAAGAAGTGCTTTCTACGGACACCTGTGAGCTAATAGACGAGGGGGAAATGATGAAATAGTGGGTGAACCGTTGTAAGGATGGACAACGAAGCTAAGTTCAATCTACGGCGCACTGAACAAAGGAGTGAAGGGTATTGCCGGAAAAGACCAGAGAAAACTCCATGCCACATTAATAGATGAAGTCAAAGAAAAGAGTGCGCGTAAGAGATTTCTAGATAATAGATAACGAGGTCTCTATCTCAGTACAGATAGGTACCGATGAAACCAACGAAAGATAATGAAGAGAACTTAATCCCCGAAAGGAAAATCACAGGAAACAATGGGCTGATCACTTTAAAGGACTCTTGAAACGATTACCACGCACAACTGGCCCAGGAATAACGTTTACAGCCACAAAACTGTCAATGGAAATCATTTAGCCCACAAAAGCTGAAACCTTGTATGTTTTAAGGCTAGTGAAAGCCGAAGGAGAAGGAACCACTGAAAACGGACTTAGAGACCACAGAAGGTATATTTACGACACTTATGAGAAAGGTTTAGAAGGTAAGAGAGGTACGTGTGAACCAGAAATGAGATTACTGAATCAAACTCTCAAAGAAATGCGACTCTGGCAATGGAAAAAATGGAGTGGAGTCATGCAGCTGGCCCCTAATAGCAAAGTATTAAGTGTCTTCATCCTTGAGAGGCTTAAAAACACTCTGGATCCAAGACGTCGATTGAAGGAAGCTTAATTCAGGGAAAAAATTTTTACATAGATCCGGTAGCAGCACTATACATCATTTGGCAAGGCATAGGATGTTAAACAAATCTCTGCCTCACATTAGTTGGCTTTGTAGAGGCCATTGATAGCGTCGGCTGATAAATAATTTGCAAAATGCTTCAGCAATATGGATTGCAATGCGTAAGTATTTCTCATCCTCATTCAGTAGCCGTGTGACGACATCACATGTCAAGTAATTCCCAACCGAAGGCCCAGAGAAACATCTCTAGAAAAGGCAGGTGTATAACCATTTTTACATGCCATAACCAATGATATTCTTGATTGTGCTGTGCCAGACAATGCAATACACTATGGGGAGCTAGAAGGCCAGCATATGTTGAGCCAGCAAGAGGATTCTGGAGTGATCGTAACTCCGTAGGCGATTTATCTTCCTCACAGTGTAGACTCGAAGACCTACAGGCACACTTTCGAGGGCGTCAAATAGACACAAGATTGGAAAAGCATGACAGTCGTTCATTAATCTGAAATCATCGTGGTAACTTGTTGTACTTCATATAAGTAACAGTATTATTTCTGTGAGAAATGCAGCTGAAGTGTGCCCTTATCTTACTCAGATTAGCAATTAATTAAACTATGTAATGATTATAGCAAAGTGAAATTAATCATATCCAAAAATGTTTAATGATTGGTAGACCTACATTCTGACTGACGCAAGCCACAATGTTTTCATCAACTGGTTCGCTAATCAGCTAAAGAACAATCGCCTTATTTTAGCTAAGACTGCATCTGTGTATTGATATTGTTTGCAGGCTGGCTACTTCCCGGAACAATAATAATAATTTACTTCCAAGAATATTGGCTTAGTAAGTTAGGCGCAGGAGGTGCTTAAGGGGAAGTCGGCGTGCTAATGTAGAATACAGCTTGAAAGTAGACTGCTTCTGAAGCATCTATCGATGCGAAATTACATTAGAGACATTGGACAAATGTTTGTTTATATGCTTCAATTACACCTATGCATAATTGTTCACGAATACGGTTAGAAATCTCAGGCGCCAGGTAACGGGGAGATATCCTATAAGTAATTCTCCAACTATTTGTTAATTTTTATGCATTATAAAAACACTTAGTTCTCATGGAATCTAGTGTAATGTATGAAGTGTATCATTAGAATTTAATCGATCTAACAAATCACGACCAATTACATAATAATGCTGTCTTTAGAAGGTTTAAAGATGCTTAAATGCTTCTCAATTTTAACTTATTATTATTTTGGATTTTGCTACTGATTTTATATTTATGTCTGTGGAAATATTGGTTCACTTTTCAGAATAACCTATCCCGATGTTGTATATTGTTATTGGTGTTCGTTCTTGATCGTTTTCAGGGATAACGAAGCTTCTTCAGACACTCGTCTCTGGCGATTGAGTTTCTTTAATTGTATCATGCGGATTTTCTAGAATATCAGATATGGTTAAGGGAAAATTTCAGACATACTTTCCGTTTGAAAAGGATTCTATGACATATAGCTGCCTTCATTGTCGCGCTCATCTCGCTCGTCATGATGATCTTATTAGTAAATCTTTCCAGGGAAGTCAAGGTCGTGCTTATTTATTTAATCAGGTAAGTGTGTCACGAATTTATGCTTAAAATGTGTACACGGTTCTTTCACTAAAGTTATTGGGATAAAAGAATATCAGCACTTTCATTTTTTGCCATCTACTATACAGGCTTGAAGCCGGTTGATGTTTGGATAGTCGACTTCTTAGGGAGTGGAAAACTACCATGTGACGTCGTAAAAGGAAATATTTACAGAGGAGAAAGTTTTCCTTCCAGCATATTTTAGAAAGTTGTAAGAGTACTTCCACATTTGCAAAGTAAATGTAACTGTCCTTTATAAGTGAAAAGCGAGGAACGATGAAAAGCGAATGCTATAATGTCAAAAGTGTATTCGTTGTTTAATTGAAACTAAGCCAGTAATGGTTGTCCAATCCTCAAGTTTTTTTTACTTAATAAGAGGGATTGCCATTATTATTATTTTAATATTCGACGGTGAATCACTAAAATAGTGGTCAATATCAAATTTTGGTTCTACTATGAGCTGTTGTTTCCTGAATGGAGTTTCTCGCCGCTTAACTTCTAAACCCTTTGATCATTAACTAGTTGTAATATTGACTGTAAAACAAGTAAGGCCAAGAGGCCTTTCCATATTTTAAGGCTTGAGAAAATGTACATTCTTTTGTTTTAGAATGTTATCCAGCGCTTAGATGTTTAGCAAATAAATTAAACTACAAGGAGGTAAATGCGTGGAGTTAACTGTCTTGTTCACACTTCAACTCATTCGGTGACTTGCAAGCTTGTTAACTTAGTTGTCGTTCATGTTTTTATCTGGAACCATGCATCATTGTCTAAGTGCCTAAACATCAACTGATTAGTCACACTTCATTCTGTGTGTACGATCAGGTGGTGACGTATGGCCTCATAGCCTAAACTATAGAAATGTCTATACGAGGTAACTGAGTTTTGTCTATAATTATATACAATATGTTTAGTGTGAAGTTAGCAGACATTTAAATAAGTTCCTCATTCACATCTTTTTCGTCCCAAACCAAAGATCGTTGCATAAATATGTACTAAGTACTTTCGAATCCTTTAGAACAGTGAGTGTCATAATTTTTATTTAGCATAAATTGTATGTAGTTTATTGTAAGATTCTGGCTGTCTCCTGGTGAGTACAGTTTAGAATCACATAAAAAGTCGAAATGCAGTAATTTGAAACGGATTTTTTTGTTTATCAGACTATAAGCCACACTTTTTGTGTGAATGATCATCACATACCTCAGTTGTCCAGGCTGGGTCAGTATTTGAATCTGAAGTCAACTAGAGGTTGCGTTAAATTTACTGTCATACACATTACTGAGACCTTTATTCACATCCATGCTGCTGTCTAAGTTGCCATCTATTACTTCTGTCTCCACTTTTATATAGTGATTATTAATTGCTATCTTCTGGTTCTGGTATGCATCCACTTACTTAGACGTAGCCAACAAATAGTGCACGCAAAAGGTTAGATTGTGATGACTACATTTAATCTCGTTGAATAATGCATATGCCTTACTTATTGGTAATTATTAGTCTGTGCATTATTTCACCGAGTAGTGGGAGTCGCGTCATGATATTGGAAGTTGGAGTTTAGCTAACCTTAGGTTTTCTTTTTTTCTGTGGCAAATAGACTGCATATGTAATGTATCCGGTGGGTAACTGTGCTCAAAATAAGAGCATCCTATTTCTATTATACTTCGGAAGGTGGTTTGCAGTGGTAAAGCAAATGTGTTATAGATTAGCCTTATTCTTCTTAGCCAATTATTTAGCTGAATCATCCAGCTTCAACGAATATATTTTTATTCACTGGTTTATTTCCGTAAGAATAACTGCTTGACTTAACGACTCAGAACTTTGCCCAAGAGTGCATTAGTCCAATTTACCACTCTTCAGAAACTACAATCTACAAAGGTATAATAATTAAATGAAATTGAAATAATAATGATATTTGAGAACATCTGAAAAGTAAAACTCAAAAAAATGTTAAGGTTGTTCCATGGGAAAGTTCTCAGTCTAACGCTAAACATAGATAATAACCAATTTCACGTTAGTATTACTAACAGTTTTGGGATTATTCTTATGATTAATAATTATAAGAGAAGCTTGAAGTTAACTAACTAACTAACCAACCAACAATTTTGATTCTTTTTATATATTTTTCTCTCTATAGGCTGTAAATGTTCGTTGTGCTGAAGCTAAACAGCGCGTCTTATTAACTGGATTACATTTTGTAGCTGATATATTTTGTGCATGTTGTGATACAGCACTTGGTTGGAAGTATGAACGTGCTTTTGAACCAAGTCAACGATATAAAGAAGGCAAAGTAATCATTGAGCTGGTACATTTATATAAAGATAATAGTTGGGATGCTGAATGGTTGTATCCATTGTATCCAGCTACAACTACTACAACTACTAGTACTGCTGTTTATACTAATAATTCAAATAAAACAAAAGTCACATCTGTAAATTGTAAAAAGTCACATTCAGTCACTATAAGTGATTATCATAATTATGAAAGTGGAAAATTTCAATCATCATCTCTACGCTCTTCACAGATTCCTGTATGTAAATCTTTATCATCAACTGCTGACGGTGGTATATTCGAGTCGTCGACAACAGATTTAATTGATGTAAATGATGATTCATACACAAATTTTGCTCATCACCAGCAACAACATCAACACCAACATCATCATCATTCTCATTCGCATTCTCATCATCCTACATCACACAATCATCATCACCATCATCATAAGCATCATTATCACTCGAATTCTTCATCTATCTCTTCCTCTACCTCCACGTCAACTTCATCGTCATCTTCTGTTCACACACAACAATCATCATATACATCTTTAATGCCTAACGATTCATTATCATATCGGTTAAGTTCATCGTTGAATGCAACTGGTTGGGCGTTTCGTATACCACCTACAGCGACATCATCATCAAATAAAGGCAGTCATAGTTATTGTAATAATAGTGGTAGTAGTAATAGAAATACATGCCTATTAGATTTGTCTGATTCAGGACGTGTTAGTGATTATCATCGGAATTCTGCATCAACATCAATAACTGATAATAACAACAATAATAATAATAGTATGGGACATTTAAATCCTGTCTGTTCTATTGATAATAATAACAATGATAGTAATAATGACAATAATAATGATGATAGTGGTGTTGAAAATAATGATAATGTGACATCAGAAAGTGTATATACTACTGCTACTGATAATAGCTGTAATCCCAATAATAATAGTAATAATAATGGCAATCAAATCATCATAATGAATGATAATAACAGCAATAAAAATCATACAGATCATGAGAAGTTTACAAAATCGAAATCACTTACTCCTATTAATATGAAACTGTTTCCTGAAGGTCAGTCAAGTATTGTCACTAGTACTAACACTACTACGGCTAGCACCACTAACAATAATAATAATAACAGTAATGGTATTACATCTGGACATAATCGACTCGAAGCAAAATCATCTGAAATGTCTACTGTTGATATGCATGCTGGTAATAGGAACAATCGTATACCAATGGATGATATATGCTTAAGAAAATTATCTCAGGTTAGTTTATATTCATAGAAATAAATAATATCAATGGATGTATTGTGTTTCAGAGTATACTTATTACTATTATTATTCCCTGAGGTTTCGAGTGGAATATAGAGGGCTTCAAAACAACACATCTCCATTCCCCTCTGTTCTCTGAAGTTCCATTTTAGGCCAGCTTCACAATTGACTATAAGCTTCCATCTTCTGTCTTCACACGATCACCTGTATATCATCCTTGATGAACCTACGCCTAACTCGTCGTCCCCCATTCGCGTTCCACTCGAGAGCCGGCCTGGCGCGTGAAGTCAATAAAATGGTCTCTTCAGCGTTTATACCCAGTTTATCTCCATTTCGCTCGGTATATTTGTTAGACGATAGATTGTTGATTGGTTCGTTACCTGTCAGAGTTCCATGTTATTTATCCTTTCTGATTATCTGATCCTCAGTATCAGGCTGGCTGGATTCAACATAGAACTTGGCACCGAAGTGCAGCAGTTCGAGTTGCTACGTTCCAAATAGCACACAAAGGTAGACAAGAAGATGAGTGAAGAGAATCAATAGGGTTTTGACAAGTATAAGAGTGAAATAGAATGAGTAATAGTAGAAAGCAATATGAAAGATTACAGAGACTGAATACATCTGCGTAAGCCGTTGACAACGATTTGGAGCCATATCGCCTATCGCTTCCAGCCATTGATTCTTAGAGTCCCGAGGGCACCAACCCGGAAGTCTGCATCTCCCAACCTGACTCAGTTTAACTGTCAGGGATTTCATGGATTGATGCCATGTTTTTGTTTGGCCACCGCTTACTCTTTTCCAACCTGCACTTATATCAGCTAGTAATGCCCGTCGGGGGAGGCGATGGTTAGGCATGCGCAGCACGTGACCTAGCCATCTCAATCTATGTAACTTTATAGCCTCTTCGATTGATTTTCCCTCTTTACCCAACAAAGAGGGTATCAGTATCAGGTAAAGGTGGCTGAAGTAACCTGTTGGAAACGCTTTTCGTGACACACTGAGTCTCTGAACCATATAGAGGACCTGACTTGACATTCTAGGGGGTCTGATTAAATCCTACAGATAGACAGAGTGTGGGGTCTACATATTGTTAAAAGTGTATGTCTGTATGAGGTAGCGTTCAATAATTGTATTATTTTGAAATAGTAATATACCTAATATATTGTGTGATCATTTAAGTTTTAATGATTAATTTTTATGCTTTTAAATAGTTGTTGTATCTACCTTTTCAGCTGTTAAGTATTTGTTTGAATTTCCTAACTCTATTATTGCTGTAAAATAAAGTTTTATAATTAGAAACTACTTCTTATCTACTCACCAATTTTTATACTACTTAGCGGGTAAATAAATAGGTAATTTATTTGTCGTTCTGCAGTATCCAGAACCCCATTGTGTATCTATAGTTCCCACTTGAGTTACGTCTGAAAGGAGCTTTTAGTGTGTTAGTGCTGATAACTAATAATGCAATTCGGTTATACTATACATTCTTTTTATATAATGGAGATGAGGCTTATTACTTTAAGTGTTGAGTTTTTAACTAACTGCTTCAGGATTGAAGTTCTGATATAGCTACTTAAGCCAGAACAACTGTATGGTATTGTCTGGCTTCACAGAATGATTGTGGTTTATATGCTAGTACATCTATTTCTTGCAAATGATTTCGACCAGCAACGTATATTGGGGGGGGGGGTATGAGTCATACGTAATACTATTCAAAGACTGAAAGTATTGAATTACCTGGTCAAATCAAAATAAGCTGCTTGGTGTTTGAAGCCTAAGCCTACTCTAGTGGAAAACCAGGTGGGCGTGTACGGTGGAGTGAATAAGTGTGAAGTTGTTTGGTTAGTTGTATCTGGAAAAGTTATTGTATGACTTGACGTAATTAACATTTGTTTATATGTGATGGGAGATGAATTCACTAAAAACATTTTCGGTATATTATGTTGTTGTTTTTTAAATACTGAATTTGAAATGAAAAGTGATACTATTATTATTTCAAATCTGGATATATTCCTATTTTAAGATGGTAATATATAATGAATACCGTATATAATACCACTGAGGATATTTAACATTAACTTTATGCAGTAGGTAGTTGTTATCTAGTTCCTAAACATGTAGGTTGTTCATATCTCTTAGATTCTAAAAGCTCTTATACGTTTGTGAAATGTTTACAAAACTTTTCCTTTTGGATTTATGCTTCATCCTCCTTTATCCATTATTAGTATTACCTTGGGCTCCTAAGGATTCAGTAACACATCTGCATTTTACTCTGTTCTTTTCACTATTCTGTGATTGGCCCTATACCTGCCTTTGAGCTTATATTTCCTCCTCACATGATGATCTCCTCCATGTCACCGTTGAACTCGCGCACAACTCGTTGTTTCCCATTCTGGTTCAATTAAAGGGCCTGGCGCCCAGGTTCCACAGAACGTATGTTCAATTCATCTCCATTTCCCTTCGGTATATTTGCTAGGCAACAGGTTTTTGCGGTTGGTTCGTGCCCACGGTTCCCTGTTGCTCATCTTTTCTGGCCATATGATCTTCATCATCGAATTAGCGAAGGCAGTTGTTAATGAAATTCTGTAGTAATCTGTCGGAAATGCTTTTCATGACTTGACTTTAGTGTTGAAGACCCAGGTCTTTTTCTTTATACTGAGTGCGGCAGATTTCCACGCTGATTTCAGAGCAATGAAGGTCTGTCTTGCTATTGCCATCCTAACTTTGACATCCTCACACCTATAACACTTGTATCCACCCGTGGCCAAATGGTTTAAGACTCAGTTACCAATCACTGGCTCGCAGTTTTATATCCCGTTTCACTTATTGAAGTTTGGGCAGCGAGGTGGTATTAGTAGTTATCACACAAAAGGTGAGACTCATTTCCAACTGCATGTATAAGCAGTTTAATACTTGCTGCTACACATGCTACTTCACAGTAACTATTTAACACGCATTATATTGACTTTTAAATTCGATAAATGCTGTGTTACACATATTTACTTCTAGTATGTCCTAGTGACGAGCGTTTGACATTTCTTCTGGAATTGTATACACAATCGCGTATGTACTCAGTTACTTCATATGTGCATAATTTTCGCGTGCTTATGATGAAATCTGGTTTTTGACAAATAGGCATAGTTTTCAAGAGCTGGTTTGCAGCGATTTGATTGCTTACGAGTTTGATCAAGATCTGACACGAGTTAGTAAACCATTTGAAATCCAGCAGAGAGTAGTGGAGAGCTGTTTTGCTCCAGTTTGGGACCCTTTAGCGGTGGGTACCCACTGGGGTTCGAACCCAGGATCTTCAGGTGGCATAGTGAGCTCGTAGGCCACTGAGTCACTGCAGCCCGATCCTATGGTCCATGAATTCTAACTTCTGCCTGTTCGCGATATATATATATATTTATATATATATATATATGGCGAGCATATTGTTTCTTTGAATTTTACTGCACACGATTTAAATTTTCACAACAAGCATTTATATGCATAACATTATCGGGAAAGCTGAAGTGAACGAGTCATCAATGAAGTGAAGTGAAATACTTCTATAGTTATCATTATAATTACTCCCTTGGGTTCTGAGCAGTCTTCACAACAGCGCATCTCCTTTTCATTCTGTTCCCTACAGTCATTTTTTGGCTGGCTCCACTACTGCCTATAAGCTTTCATTTCCTCCAATTCATACAAACTCCTCTGTGTGTCACCCTAGGACGGCCAAATTGTCTTTTCCCTTTCAGGTTCCAGTTGAGGTTGTTATACGTGATGTCACTCAATCTAATCGCTACAGAAACTTCAAAGTACAAAACTCTGTACTACATTTCACTTGTTAATCTTAATTATCTATTCAGCTAAACTGTTCGATAAGATTCAAGTAGAAACTGGCCGACTGATGAAGATCAGGAGGGCTTCGTGTACTTTTGGAAGTGTGTGAGCAGTTGTTACTTCCTGGCTGCTGCCCACAACATGAAAGTTGACTTATTCTTGGGGTACCTGAAATAGAAATAGAATTAGTGTCGCGTGACCACAGAGCCCAGGGGATAACTGCTTGAGGCTGGTCATACACGGTCTGTATGAAATGGCTTTTTGGTTTGATCCCATATAAGTAACTTACCACTGGCTACAGACCACCGCAGGGGAAGTTGGGGTGTACAATTTCTGGGTTCGACGTTTTCTAACCCCCTCTCTCCAGATTGAAGAGACAGCATAGCTAGAATGCTGGTCATCTGAGGAAAACACCTTACTGCTGTTACATCCCTAATCCCCAGCAGTACGACTTCGCCCAGAGACCCAACTTTTACACTATTCCGGTAACTGCTTTTAGCCTGGTAGCTATTTTACGAATCTTCGTGGCATGGTGGGACCTGCAGAAACAATAGTTCCATCCAGTGTAGTTTGTTGGGTCATTGATATATACAAGCCCAACCATCACGTCAAGGCAGCAGCTGTCGGTCGGGTTCGAGTAGAAAACAAACACCATTGTTATTTCCTTTTTCTTTACCTGCCTTGTACTGTCAGATGACCACAATCAATGGATAAGTCTTAAGAATGATTTAATAAAGTAACTCCTTAAATGATCATTTCTGAGTAAGTTAATCTTTTCTTTTTATAAAGCAAAGCTTTAACCATACCTATTATACATAGTCCTGTAAGGCTGTGACCTATGGGTCTAGGTAGTCTACTTCCAACTACTTGGTCACAGTTTCGAACTGTGTTTAACCAATATAGATAGTTTGGTATGATTAGCCCTTACACATTAGGTATGTATGCGTGCGGTTGTATTTCAGCTGTATGTAAATGCAAAAGTGGTTGCTGAGCAACATTTCATTTCCATTCCACGCTTATGTGTATTGCGTATGCTGAGCTACCTCCTTCCTTGTCCAGCAGTCTTAGCTGACGTAAAATTCGATTGGAATAAAAGAGTGAGGGTAGGTCATAAAAAATATTGACATCAATTCATGAAGTGTTTCAGTGTTCATTTGAGCTATGTGAGTAGATGTGGACTGCCTAGTTTAGATCATTGGGACGCTAAGGATCATTATAGTTCTTTTCTGTTTTTTCTTCTTCCTCCTTCTTCTCTACCTTTGTGTGTAAAACATAGTATCTATGGCAACGTGAACTGCTACAATTTCATACAAAGTGCTATATTGAAACTCGGTCAGTCAGTCACGCTTATTTTATTGTTATCTCATCGGTTGATTCAATGTTTCAATTTTCATTTATTTCCACTTTTCATCAAACAAACTATAACAGTCAACTTGAAGGTTATGTTTTTAAAATACACTGCTGATACTTATTTTTACACATGGTATTATTGACCCTGATTTGATATAATAATATGAAAATGTATATATATGCCTTCTATCATATGATGCTTTTTTCTCAAATTCAGAAAAAGGCGATCAGTTTCATTCCAATCTTCTGTGTGTGTGTTTGTTCGTCTGTTGATTGTTGTCCTTCTCAATTTGCCACAAAGAAATTCTGACTAAAGATTATTATAGTTGCTTTTTTTCTTTTCGTTATTGTGTTTTCTTTTTATCCCGTTAGTGGAATAGAATACCTACATAATAAATAATACATATGTATATATCACTTGATACCTACCAAAAAATAAATAAGCATAATCATAATTCGATAAAAAGAAATGAGGTTATAGAAAAAATAATAAAGGTTTGTTAGCTATTGGTATTATTTTTCAAATACTCTTGATAAAGGTGATCACTGATCTTTTTTTGAGACACTAAACGAAGAACTCGGTAATATTCGCGATCTACTAAGTAGGAACGAATATCCAACTAAATTTGTGAACAAACACATGAACTCAGAAAGTAAAAAGGTCGAAGTTGCCAACTGTCCCCCAAAAAGTCAATCTTCCTAAGGTTACAATTCATGAGTGATGTCAATTATTATATATATTATTGTTCCCTTGGGTTCCTAGTGGAACATAGGGCTTCAACTGCACGCCTCCACTTGCTTCTGTCTTCTGCTGTACTTTTCACTTGCATCCATGTTAGTCCATACTGTTTTAACTCATCTTCACACGATCTCCTCCATGTCACCCTTGCACCGACGAACCACTCGTCGCTTCCCTTTCGAGTTCCACTCGAGCTATGACCTGACGCGCGATGTCACCCAGTGGCCTCCTCAGCGAGTGTCCAATCCATCTCCACTTTCTCCTGCATATTTGTTGGGCGATTCGTTCCTGTTTTGTTTGTTCCCATAGTTTCTTGTTGGTGATTCTTTCCGGCCATCTAATCTTCAGTATAGAACGAAGGCAGTTGTTGATAAAGGTCTGCAGCCTGTTGAAAATATTCTTGGTGACCCGCCAAGTTTCTGATCCGTATAGAAGAATTGACTGACTTGACGTTTGTATTGAAAATCCGAATTTTGTTGTTGATGTCAAAAGTGAGAGCTTATCACAACGTCTGAGAAGGGCCTTCATAAAAAGGACTTTCTTTGTAGCTAAGGTATGCTGTGTATTCAGTAGCCAACCAATACTTAGTTCAAGGAATAAAGACAGACTGTCCTGTTTCACCTCTTCCATGTGTATTTACCAGTTTAACTGCTCGTTCGGCGCTAGTTACATTGACAGTACTATCAGGCAAGTTCATCGTCGAATTTCTGAACACCTCCCATTTTGGTTTGGCAAAGGTCCGAATAACGCTAT